>JBAMCE010000577.1:1800000-2112500 GCA_037075305.1 Drosophila kanekoi | reverse complement strand
AGAGTGAGAGAGTGAGTGACTGAGAGAGTGAGAGAGAGTGACTGAGTGTGAGAGAGAGAGTGAGTAAGTGAGTGTGAGAGTGAGTGACTGAGTGTGAGAGTGAGTTAGTGTGAGAGTGAGTGAGTGTGAGAGTGAGTGAGTGTGAGAGTGAGTTAGTGAGAGTGAGTTAGTGAGAGTGAGTTAGTGAGAGTGAGAGTGAGAGTGAGAGTTAGTGAGAGTGAGAGTGAGAGTGAGAGTGAGAGAGTTAGTGAGAGTGAGAGAGTTAGTGAGAGTGAGAGAGTTAGTGAGAGTGAGAGAGTTAGTGAGAGTGAGAGAGTTAGTGAGAGTGAGAGAGTTAGTGAGAGAGTGACAGTGAGAGAGTGACAGTGAGAGAGTGACAGTGAGAGAGTTAGTGAGAGAGTGACAGTGAGAGAGTGACAGTGAGAGAGTTAGTGACAGTGAGAGTGACAGTGAGAGTGACAGTGAGAGTGACAGTGAGAGTGACAGTGAGAGTGACAGTGAGAGTGACAGTGAGAGTGACAGTGAGAGTGAAAAAGTGAGAGTGAAAAAGTGAGAGTGACAGTGAGAGTGAAAAAGTGAGAGTGAAAAAGTGAGAGTGACAGTGAGAGTGAAAAAGTGAGAAAGTAAAGGTTAAAAAAATGTGTCGTATTTTAAAATGAACAAAAACACGATTTCTCCCATCAGAGCTGCAATCTGAATTAATTGCAAGGGCGAAGAATGATCTTAAGAGGAGGACCTCCATTTAGATTGTCAAGAAACATAATTTATTTACTTGATAAAATTTGTTCTACAATGTTTAACATATGCGCTAACATGCCCCAAGAAAGAGTATAAAAAAGAGGTAATTTTTGGTTCAAATCAAGACAAAGTTATGCATGGTATCTCCATATACCCAATTCCCCCACACTCGAATTTGGTAGAGTAATTTTCGCACACTTGCCGCTGGCGAAATCTTTTGTGCTTTTATCAGCCAGACATTTAGAGGGATTCAACTCACGGCATAACCCGCATTAGTATTCCGCTAAAGAACGAGCTTATTTTACGTTGAGTAGAAAATCTAGCCGCAGGTCAAAAAATACAAAAAAAAAAATTATGTTCGGAGAAAAGGTAGAGCCACTTGGTACAGCAAAAGTATTAATTACATTTGCCGTAGGGGAGGCCACACACAGCAATTGTTGATAAATGAATGCAGGTTATGTTAGCAGTAAAAGGTCTGCATAGAACCCTAAGTGAATGCAGGTTATGTTAGTAGCAAAAGATAGTCTGCATAGAACCCTAAATGAATGCAGGTTATGTTAGCAGCAAAAGGTAGTCTGCATAGAACCCTTAATGAATGCAGGTTAGATTAGCAGCAAAAGGTAGTCTGCATAGATCCCCAAATTCTAACAAAATGTTGTTTTTCTTTTGACACTTAACGAGGTCGTGTATTGAGTAACAAGGGTTTTTCTTAGTTACAAATATTTTGTTCCTATTTTGTCAACTATTCAATGCAACATATTTTGTCCTCACATTTCCTTCTTTTCTAACTATTCAACTTTTGAAGTAGCCAATAAATTTTAATGCTGGGCCTCTTTAGACCTTGCTGGTTTCGTTAAGACGCGCCAAGTAAACTGGCCCAAAGGGGCTTATTAAAAATGTATAATTTAATATCAGTAGCCAAACTCATTTTGCATAGCCGCGCGCAGCAGGGCAGGCAACAATTTCTTTTATGCTTTGTACAATTGTTTGCCTTTTGAGCTTCCGTTTAGGTGAGCTAATCTTGTGTTGAGGAGCTTCTGTGGTATAAGAAAGCGTTAAACAAATGCATAAAGTTTATTCTTTAATATTTTGTGATTTCTTAATCTTGTTGAGGAGCTTTTGAGGTAAAAGAAAGCGTTAAACAAATAGAAAAAGTTATTTATTTTTAAATATATTTTGATTTAAGAAACTGCAGTTGCGAATTATTCACTTACTTATCAGAATTTCTATTGCTTTTAAAGTTTAAAACACTTTCTTCTTCTATCAATTACAACCCTTTTCAGTTGGCTTAGATATTTAAGATGTACCCTAATGAATATATTCATAAGCCCCGACCCAAGCTTAACTTTTAACATTTATTAAAATTTTTAAACTAGCATAAATTTTGAGTGAGAATTTATGCAATCATTTTGGCATTTAGGAAACATTTTGTTGACAAAAAAATGAAGAACAACAAAAATTTATAAGCAAATCCGATTTAACATATTAAAGCCATAAAACGCTTTGGGCGGCTGTAGTACGCCTCGCCAGGCACATGCAACATTCGGAGGCAACACCAGCCGAGCAGCGCGAAAAGCAGAGCTCATGCTGACATTGTTTATAAGATTAAAAACAGCGAAACCACCGCAAAAATGTCTGGCTGACTGCCTGGCAGCAGACTTTTCACTCAAGTTTGTCTCTCCTCCCTCTCGAGTTGCTATAGAAATATGTCACAGCATGTGAAAGTGAGAGACAGCGACAAAAACCGAGGTGTAATATCCTGTTTGACAAACACCAAAAAAATAAAATAACAAAAAAAAGACAGAACAATGTTTTGTGCGCACAGGATGCGACACAACCAAAAATAAAAAAATGTATTTTTAAGAATGGCAAATGCTAACGCACCGCTGGTGGTCGCTTCCCAGGCAGCTCTCTGCAGCTTAGTTTGTGATTTCGAGTGTTCTTTATTAAAAAAAAAAGAAGTTAGATAAAAAAACAAGAATATCTGAAGTATTGCGTCAATGGCTAACGAGCATGTTGACCAGCATGGCGGACAAAAGTTGGCATCCAGCGTGATTTACATCGTTTCACATCAATCCACAGCAGATGTTTATTTGTATTCGAACCAAAGCAGAACAACTTGGCCACAGGCCGTTTGCTCATTTGTATAGACACCAGTCATGTGTCAATATCTGGCCAGTTTGCCCGCCCCAAACATCAGCCGCCAGGCTCGCTGTGGCAATTGCACTGAATCTGCTAATCATGCACAGAGGCACAGGCACAGGCATTTGACCCCTACAACTAAAACTTGTTCAATTGGGATCAAGTTCTATGTGTATACCATGGAGGGGTTCGTAGCCACAGCCGCGCATTTATGTTCGTTTTGGGAATCTGGTTTTTCACATCTTGGTTTTGGTTTCCCAATAGGAAATGCAGAGCTTTATTAATAATTTAAATCAAACTTCTTCTTTTTATAGAGTTATTTTAATTTAAAAAGATTTTTAACCACTTTATATTAATGAGTAAATAAAAATATTTGCGGTTTCGGTTCGGTTCTTGCTGTTTTAAGATATTAATTCAGCTTAAGGCAGCTTTAATGCAAGATTAAACTATGATTCTTAGTCAAAGGATGATTCCTAGTTGTAAAACAGGACTCGAGATTTCTTTAGTCGCACATGTTTTTAACGTGATTATTTCAAAGATGTCTCAAACATAATAGATTTAGTTATGCTGTAATCACTATGTTTAACTCATTATTAGCTTCTATTCATATTAAAGACAATTTTCCAAAATGTGGCTACTGCAACTCTTGCACGATAAGCACACATTGAAAGGGGTTTTCAAACAACATTTCATGGAATTTTCTGCAAATATTTTGCTCTCCATTTCAAACGATATCTACAGATCCTAACTATGAGCCTTAGCCACAACAACAGCAAATAAATGGTAATAAAAAAAGGGAAGAGAGCATAAGAAAAACTAAATAAATAATGCAAGCTCTTGACGCCAAAACTGGCGACTGGTCCCCGAGTGCATCAGCGACGAGCACACAAATCCGCTTTAACTGGCAACTATGGCCAGGGGTAACAGCCAGCCAGACAGACAGACAGACAGACAGAGAGAGGGGAGGGACGCTGCGCCAGGAAGTCAGCTAGTCAGCGAACAATTCAAGCAGCCATCCATTGCATTCAGTCATTCATTCATCCATGGGCTGGGGCGAAATGAAAAAGAATGATGCGACTCGTAAGTGACGGTGGGTAAAATTGCAAAAATATGAAAGACGGCCAAATGCATTTAAGACTGATTCGTTCAGAGACGACCCGCCAGTGCTTACTCCTTAGTCCTGATTCCTGTGCTAACAACAACTACAGTCGACTGTCGTATTAACGCCACGTTGAGGCAAATTTAACCGCGACTATTTGTCACTTCTGAAGTGCGTTGCGAATTGCTGATGCGCTTTGATTGAATTTAACTTTGAGGCGCCAATAACTTAATTTGTCGCTAAGCAGCAACTAAAATTAGATTTTACATAAAAAATGTCATGTTGTGGAAAGTGCTCGACTTAGAGATATCGTGTACACAACTGAGAAGTATCTGCACATTTCAATTTGTAATTCAGATTACAGAGATGAGGCTTGGTACAACATGTGTACCAAAATTTAAGTGTAACTTGAGCAATAACTTGGCATATTAGTCACTTATTAGATGTACCAAAATTGAAACACGTACCCACAATCGAAAGTACCTAGAAAACAAAAATTAAGCCGTAGAAAGATCTGAGTCTACTTACAAGAATCTAGAAAACAGCTTATTCTAAATATTAAAAATAAACTTGGAAGATTATAATGATTAAAAATTTGACATTTTTAATTGTACCTAGAAAACATAAATTGAAAACGAAGGCAAATCGGAGTCTACCAAAACAAATCTTGAAAAGAAAGCTTAATATGAAGAGAAAAAACCGCCTTCATCCCAAACTCCTATTTAGTGTAGATATCTGAAGCAGGCTTTTGTGTTTTCTGATGCAGTTTCTGATGCAGTACAGAAAATTAATTGTTATTTAATTTAATTCCAAAGCTTAAAGAATTTAAAAGATATCATTCAATGTGTGCTTGCACTTAAAATTATATGAATCAAAAGAAAGAGAAATTAATTGCTCGGATATGTGCACCTTCAAGCACAATTATAATCCTAACAATATCGGGGCCAAAAATTGATAAAGAAAATAAATATAATTGTCCATTTCATTTGGAGTTCTAGCTTTTGTGGTCTCTATTAATTAAAAATTCAAACGTTTGTGAATCGATTCGGCTGTGAATTGTGATTAAGTATATAAAATGGTGTCCAAAAGGCAACTTTACAGCTGTTACAAGCAACCCATTTACACCCATTTCTCGGCCATTTTTGGTGAGCGTAGAAATAAATAATCGTGTTTATGGCCTCCAGTTGACTTTCTAATAGGTTTAATGCACTTGCAGTTAGTTCAATTGCACAAATTTGCATTCGCATCGAATTAATCATGTACTCCCACGCCCATCGACCAACGCCCACTCATTTCCGTTTGGCAGTCGTAAAAATTCACTTGTCGACTGCAATTTCAAAAAAATTGTCCTTCACTTTGGCGCAGCTTGTGCACTTTTCATTTAGTTTGCTTTGGCTTCCGTTTACTTAAGCTGACGTTTTTAAAAGGGCGACTTCAACTAAATTTTTAGTTAATATTGCAGAAAATCAAAGGTAAAGGCAAATTAAATTTTCTCCTCTTCCTAGCTCTACTTACAGCATTTATTCCCATGCGATGCGTCCTGACGTATGTATGTGGGTAATCAGATTTAAAGGCATCTCTCAAAGGGCAGGTATAAATAAATTGACATAAAAATGTCGCAACATATCAGCAAGTAGCATAAGATTGGGAGCACTTGTGTGCTGAAATATTAAATGGAATTTTCGAATGAGTAAAGTTTTCAGTAACATATTCCAGACAGAAGTCTATATATGTTGTGTATGCTTGGTATATACATATAATAATTTTTTAAGATAAATGTGTATGCTGTAGTCCAAATACATATCAAATTTTCTATTAAATTATCCAAATAAAGTATTATCTTTTTATACACAAGCAGTAAATTTGACTTCTAATGAGAATTCTTTAAATAAAACTTATTTGTGGAAGCTGAGTAAACAAACAAAACAGATAAGAATTTTTCTGCCATATGAGGTAAACTTCTGTATAATGGATATTAAACTATAATCCGTGAATCCATTTTCTTGAGTGTAAATAATTACTTCTTGATTTTAGCTTAACCTGAACATTATAGCCCTTTATTCTTAACTAAAAAATGTACAGACACAGACAAAAGTATTGGCACAGCAAGCATTTTCTACTTTGCACCCATTTTGCCTCCGTTTTTGCTAACAAACATCCATCAAAATTAATTTTCCTGTATAAACCAGTTAATTTCCTACAAAAATCAGTTAAAGTTTTGTAACAAACATAACAGTAATTTTATTAAATTAATTAAATAAAAAATGGCACTTATTCCTGGCACAAAAGTATTGGCACACTTAGTTCATAAGTCGAGTTATTTTTATGCTTTTTATGCTATATAGGCCAAGAAACGAATGTAAAAAAACTTGTTTTTTGCAATGAATATACAAATATTAATAGCAATATAATAATAAGTAAAAATAATAAAATAAATAACAATTTTTATAGTAATATCATAATTATACAAATAATAATAATAATCAAAAAAATAATAAAAATGATAATGATAATGATAATGATAATAATAATCAAAATAATAATAATGATAATGTTAGTAAAAATGATAATAATAATAATAGTAATTGAATTAATAATAATAATAATAATAGTTATAGTTATAGTTATAGTTATAGTAATATAGTAATATTAACAGTTATAGTAATAGTAATAGTAATAGTAATAGTAATAGTAATAGTAGTAGTAATAGTAATATTAGTACTAGATATAATAATAATAGTAATAGTAATAATAATAATAGTAATAGTAATAATAATAATAGTAATAGTAATAGTAATAATAGTAATAATAATAATAGTAATAATATTAATATTAATAATAGTAATAATAATAATAATAGAAATAATAATAATAGTTATTATAAAAATAATATTAATAATAGTTATTAATAAAATTTATATTAATAATAATAAAATCAATAATAATAATAATAATAATAATAATAATGATAATAGTAATAATAAGCATTGTTATAATAATAATATTAATAATAAACATTAAAATAATTATAACAATAACAATAATAACAACAATAACAATAATATAACATTTTTAATTCTTGCTTAATCCGAGTTTTTATCGTTCTATGCTAAAAGTACAACCTCTTTAGTCAATAGATTAGGTATGAAAAAATACATATGTACATAAAAAATATTTCGATTGTATATCATTTTTCATTTTTTCATTAAAAATTGTTATTGCTTAAAGCAATATTCCACGAAAACAACCCTAAACTGAAGCAGCTAGTAATTACATTCTAGCCAAAAGTAATTCAAAAAATATCCGTTTTAAATTTTTTTTTCTGACCAAAAACTAGGAAAGCTTTTCATTTTTCTTAGCAGTTTGATGGTAATTACAATTTTCACATGCGACCTGTTTTATCTTTGCTTCTCTCCGAGATTTTTTGGTTGCGCGTCTGTCAAAGTTATAAACTGATTTGCGTGATGGTTTTGTCACGCGTTTGCATCCATCAGCGGAAAACTGTCAAATTTTTGCACTCAGCACAGTTTTGAACACGATTACCAACATGTGTACATACATGTATACAGAGGAAAGTGACGTGAAAAGATGGAAAATGTAAAGCTATGTAGCAGCAGCAGCAGTGAAATATTTTGCCACTGCATTAGAGCCAAATACTAAAATGGCAGAGCCACAGCCAATGTCAGGCATGTCGCGGTGGCCACTATGCTGATCTACTAATTACAAACATGTCAGTGGCCAGGTCATGGAAACAGCGGAGTTCATCCAGAACAAGAGTTCAGAGAGCGTCAGTTTCCACTCATCATAATCAACGCGATGCTGGAAACTTGACTTCATTTTGGCTCACATTTGGCACTGATGTGCCATCAGCAGCTTTTGCTGGTCAGTTGTAATTTGGTAGCGCATTTTGGCAACATGAAATTTGATTTTGACGCGGAGAAACCGACACAAGCTACACACACATACACATACACATACCACAGACAGTGTTGGATAATTATGATGCATGTAAGGTTATGGCAGGTTCGTTGAACCTTTTGCTGCTGTAGCTGGGCTCCTGGGCTGTGCAGGACAAAAGGAACCAGCTGCCTTTTGTTGACATGCTCGCCAAAAAGGACACAAACAATTGTAGTTTAGAATTTATTAAGTGCTTCCTGCTGAGACACAGTCAAGATGAGCTGCCAGGATGCACTTACAACTGTTGCCAGGCTTTTAACCTCAGACATCTTGACTCACACGCTTGCTTTACCCCCCCCCCCCCCCGTCCCGCACGGACTCGAGACCTATGCTGCTCATATTTTAGCCAAAGTTCGTCCTTCCTGTCATGTTGCTAAGTATCCTCGTATCTGCTACCAAGTGCACTTAATGCAAATGTCTGGTCTTTTAATTGACACACTTCAGCGTATTAGAAATCCGAAATTTCGAGTACTACTCCATATGAAACTGGCCTTGGTAAAGACTTCAGTGTTTATGACACTCACATATTTGATTGGCTTTTGCGTTCTAAGCCAAAATGTGAATACAATATTTGAGGATTGACTGAAGATTCGCAAATTAATTATTGCCAATTAAAACTTTGCTTTGTTGCTAGATAAAAGTTAAACCTTATTCGGTATCAGTGACTTCTTAGCGTTGATCAACACTACTCATAGGTCTATCAGGGTCTGTAGCAGAAAACTTCCTAAACTTAACTTTAATTTCTTATGAAACATGTATGAATGTAAAAATATGAATAGGGAGCTCCTACTTAGAGCCAAGTTCTTCTAAGCTTTTTAAATAAACCGTTTCGCTATCGATAAATAAATCGATATGTATTATTTTATCATCGCTTACCAACACACAAAACGGCCGCGTTAGTTTAAGAAACTTAAATTTTTCCGAAAAAAAGGCCAAAATAATATATTTTAAATAAATTAGGAATGTTAATAATTTGTTCACATTAAATATGAATAGGTTTAGAACGTTTTTCTGGCATTTTGAATACCTAGTCAAAATCAAATATGCACACAGCACAATTTAAAGCTTTTTAAAGCAATTTTTATTAAAAGGACAGAATAGTACATTATTATATTTTAAATTTTAAGCACAAAAGAATACTTTTAGTTGGTTAGTGTGAAAACATGTGTTCAATTTGAGCATAAACTAAAAATTAATTAAAAATTTTATTGCAAACGAGGCTTAATTGTTTTTCTATTTTCTCTCTTTCTCTCTCTCTCTCTTTCTCTCTCTCTCTCTCTGAGCTGTCTGGACAATTTGTTAACAACCGATTGAGAACACACACAAACATGCACATAGATATACGCGCAAACACTTGTGTGTGCTCTCACCTAATTAGTTGTCATTTTTGGTTGCACATTTCTAGGTCCAATGCCCAATTCTGTTTGTCCCAATTCGAAGTGCAGCCTTTGGGCGCACAGAAATTTGCATGACATTTGTGTTTAAATATTTATGGCAACTATTCATGACAAAAGTTGCAGCCCTCGTTTCCGTCTGGCTTGTTTTCGTTTCAGTTTTGTTTGCCTATTTTGCATATATTTATGTAGCCAAGGGAAGAGGACCATGTTAAATTAGTTTAGAAATTGTTGCCGCAATAAATATATTTGCATTTTCGTCGGTCCGGCAATCTGTGAATCTATGGAATATGCACACAATATGTTTGCTGATCCAACTTATTGTGTGAAGCTTGTAATTATTATGAAGCTTTTGGACACGACACTGAGATTTGATTTCAAAAAGAAATGGAGATGGAAGTAAAGATAAAGAAATACATTTGCAACTTCTGCTCTAATATTATAAATTATATACAACTGTAAAAATGCGCAATATAGTTTGAACCGGTGCCTTCTCATCTTCCTCTTAATCAATTTAAGCTGAAAACTGTTATGGTTAGTTGCAAAACAATTTTAATACCGCTTTCTATACCTTCATATATGTTAAATCTAGTCTATAATAAGAAATTTTGAATGCCAGCATTTTCTGTATATATCCGCAAAAAATATACGTGTGCCACACTTTACTCAAAATTTACTTGACTGCACAAGATGTGCACACAAAGCTCCTCAAATACGCTCCATTAAGTGCATCATTTCGTGGTGCTTGCCACGCAATCACAGCTACAATTGAGTGCTCCCGGCTTAAACGCCTTGCAGTATGCAACAAGTTTTTGCTGCGCTCCTTATGCAATTACATGCACCAACATTTGCAAGAAGTTTACACGCAACTTTGACTCTTGCCATCGTGACAACTAAAAAGCGCTACCTCTTCCTTTTCAACTTGTATTTTTTGGCTTCTTTTGCGCGTTTCCATTTCACGTGGTTGCCGTTGGAGACGTTTGCCAAAGGATTTGTCACGTGCCATTTGCGGGATTGTTTTCACGCTGCTTTGTAAACCAGAGCCTTGGCAAAAGAGTTAAGCTGCGGCAGTTATGTTGGATGAGATTTCAACAACCATGTGATAAACGCTGGCATACCTTGGATAATCAGGTTAATACATTAACAAAGTATGTCTACTGCGGAAACAAGTCCATCTTTCTGGTCAAAACTGAAAAATTTTTATAGGTTTCCCATTTTGATATCGTATTCGCCCTTATATTGTTTTTAGTACAAAAGACCTTATATAACAGTGTAGAAGCGGAATTGGCATTCTCTATGCACATTCTTTAATATTTTCCAATTGATTTCGTCTGTAGCCTATATTTAGAATACTTGAATATTTCATGACAAATTGTGTATCAGAATCTACATTTTATATGAATAAGTATGCCATCTGGAGGTGAAGCGAACTGTATTTCTTATGCGCTTGGAGTTTGGTCCTGGTTTTGGCTCAACAAACTTGTTTGGGCTAGATTTGAATAAACTTTTTAAATACTACACTTTTATTCCAGCTTTGTATAGTTTGTCCCTTTTAATAATCGGAAGGGTTTAAGTTTAGCCCCTGAAGCAGTTATGGTATAAAGCAGTGTAAAAATTCACCTCAGCGCACCATATTCAACTCATTTGTGAGGAAAACCAACTGTAGATAAAGCAGTGCGCACCGAAGTTTCCCCTGTTAAAACTAACCCTCTTTAACAAAACATTGCCGCAAACTCACCACGACTGAACCCCTGCATGAGTCTCAGCTCTTTACCGGCAAACACCTGTTGCATGTTTATGGTGAAAATTCACCTCTACCTTGCTTCAGATGGGGGTGCACCACCTCCTTCTCCTACTGCTGAGCAAACATGCGCAAAGAGTGTGCATTAAAACGATTCGAGTCGCATTTTTGGTCAACAAATTTATTTGCTCGATGCGTTCGATGCACTTCGTGTGTCCCATTGCGTTTAACACAGATCCCAAAGTACAAAACAAACGGAATAAAACGAATCTCAGAAGCTGTTGCAAATCAGTTCAACAATTACGCAAAGCAAATTTATAACTGCGAGTTAACAAACTGCTATTCAATATTTTGACTTATATACTTATTTCCAATCTATTAATAACTTTCCTGGCATCACGTGTTTTCCTGCTATTATATTTCTTCCATTAACAACTTCTTCATATCCTTTGCGTTTTCTTTGTTTTCATGCTGTCTCATGCTGTTTTTACCCCCAGTTAAGCATATAGCACATATATTTTTCCTTATACTTCCGGCTACATTTTTTCTGCTTCGCCTGTTGTTTTTGTTTTTCCCTGTTTATGTTTTGCTTTCGTCTGTCTGGGACGAAGTTCTGACTGCATCGAAATTCACGTGTTTATTTTTGTTATATATACGTACGTACACATAGATTTATGTGTATCTAAATCTGTGCGATATAATTATACTTGTTTTTACTGAGTTATGAAATTGAAGCACGAATGGAATTAAAATATTCCAATTTTAAGTTGTACTCAATCTTAAATCGATACAAATACAGCGTAAGCTTAATGTTAATCCGATAACCATTGATTGATCGATCAATATCAAAGAGTACTCTGCATGTTATCTTCACTTAATTCTTCGATATTTAACTGTTGGCTTAACAATTATTTTTTAACATTGAGAATTAGAATCTTGTTTTTCCACGAAAGTATAAGCCAAGTTGCCTTTGATATTCTTATACCCTGTATCTGGTCAAAAATGGGTTTCTTGCAATTATGGAAATGTATGTAAAGGGCAGGGCAGGCACAGCTCCGACCTCATGTTATTTATGTATTCTAGTTGATCGAGTCAAAGCGACAAAAACTTATATATCATGTTGATTTTCCGATATCGATAAATATCGATTACCTGTTCTTCTGCTCGGAGCACCTCCAGCAGAGTTTGACCAACTAAATTAGGTATGTGAGTTCTGGTTTATTACGAATCAAATGTCTCAACTTTGTTGACCTCATTGAAACATAAATAAAATTCAATTTTTTTGTAGATATTTCAAGGGAGACCCAAAATTTAAGCTATGTCAGCCAAAACACAAGGCCCACAAGCACACCCTTCCAATGTTGCACACATCGACACAATGATAATGCAATTGCCATGGCAGTGTCATTTTGTGAAAAGTTTTCTGTTTCAAGCGATTTGCTTGCATTTAACAAAAATATTAACTTTTTTGTTTTGCTTTTCAATTTTCTTCCTCTTTTTTTTGCGGCAAACTAATGCAATAACATTCAATGGCCGAATACAATTATTATTGTTTTTTTTTATAGTTTTCTGCTTTTCTATCCTTTATTTTTTTTCATTATTGGCTTATGCAATTCTCTTGTTATTGAGCTGGCTTTTTGTGCGTTCTCTGGTTTCTGTGTGTAATTTTGTTGTTTACTTTTGTGACTTGTTTTTGCAAATTTTTATAGAGTACATAAAAGCTTTTGGTCAGGATTTTTGGCCAAACGCGACCATTGGCATATAGGTTTTCGCATTTTTATAATTCGCATTTAAATACCAAGTGGTAGAGGGGTGCGGGGTGGAGAGGCTGCTGCTGGTTTTTTGCTTTCATTTGTTTTTATTTGCCAATTAATGGACATATTGTTTGGAATATAGCTGCGACCAAACCCCCATTGCGTATTATCAAATTTAATTTTTGTCATTACTGTTTTTCTCTTTTGCATTACAAAGTTATCAGTTTGCGGCGTTTTCAATTAATGTCAGCGCATGTTTTCAATTTGTTCAAATCCAATTTGCAATGTTAAGCAAATGCGTGTCTGTGGTTTTTATTTAGTTATTGTTCTGAAGCGATTCACCAAAGTGCCAGCTATTTAAAAGCTTTGATTGCCGAATATAAAATAAAAGTAATCTGCAGAAAGTTAATTAAATTTCTTGTATTTATTAGGAATATTTGGCATCCATTGGGTCAATTATTTGAGAGTTTTGAAGAGCTTGCATAAAATAAATCAATTTTGGCACTATTTAATAAGCCTTATCAAAGGTAATACTAGTTGCTGGCATAGGCGAAAAGCAAAGTAATTCGGATCGTAAAACACCTTTAATTAAAGCAGCTTCATTTAAATTGGCAGATATCAAGCTGATAAACTGAAATGTAAATTCTGCTCTTTCACAAATATTCATTAAATAAAATGCTTTGTTATAAATAGAACTAGTTAAAGTAAGCTTAATCTTTCAAACAGCTTCTTAGTGAGTTTTAAATACTTCAAAGTAGTCCAGAAAAGGCAGTGAGCAAGTTGAGCTAAAAGCTTTGAAAGTTGAGCTAGAAGCTTTGAAAGTTGAGCTAGAAGCTTTGAAAGTTGAGCTAGAAGCTTTGAAAGTTGAGCTAGAAGCTTTGAAAGTTGAGCTAGAAGCTTTGTTAAGTGAGCTTTTTTCAAATTCTTTCTTAAAGCAAAGTTATTGTTTTAAGAGATCGCTGAAATTATATTGAAAACACAAGAAACATTTTTCAAAAGCTGGATATAGCTCTTCTCTGTGAGCTTTTGATCATTACTGAGAAACTCCTTGTTATGTAGAACTAGCTTATGCGTGAGGCAAAACACACAAATAAGTCGAAATTTCATATAATAAAACAATATTAGATCTTGCTGATAGTTTAAAATAGTTATTAAATAATGCTGATTACCTTATATTTCTTCGTAAAGATCATTGTTAAGCCTATTTAGATTCGATGTAATAAATAGACCCTAGGAAATGCAACATATTGAAGTGTTTCATACACAAGTACATACCGCTTAGATATAATTTAAGATATTAAGTAAATATTTCTGACTCTTGCATTTATACTCTTAAGTAAGCCTTCTAAGAGCAATTAATTAACCTACAGCCCAGCCCAGTTTTAACCCTGTCTACACGATAATTAAAAACGCAATAAATCATCGAACGTTAAACAAATTTTTGCCGCACATAAAATTATTCAAGTAAAAAAAGGAAAACTATTGAACAACTCGAGCAACCTGAGCCAATGATGGAATGGGCTGCGCAGTCTGAAAGGCGCGCCAGTTGTAATCGTGATCATAATAATCCTAATAATAATAATGGCCATTAGGGAAACGTTGAACCGGCAAACCATTTTGGCCATTGAATTCAAGTCGTGCGGAAATTATTCATTATAAATGTGGTGTGCGGGGGGATAGTAAGGGCAAGTGGGCGAAAGAGGGGCCAAGTGCCCGGGAACCTGCACCCAAAATGCCAGCAAATCAATTCACAAAAAAAAAAAAAGAACTGCGCAATGCTTTTCCTTGACTGCATTGCATAAGCGAAAGGAAAAGCCAAGTAGGGAAAACAGGCAGTAGATGTGGGCCAGGACCTGCTTCTGGCTTGGCATGCAAAAGTATTTGCGGAATTTCGACGGCTGACAGTTCGAGAACCGAAATGCGTGTCTATATCGTATTACATGCAAATACATACGAATTTAATGAATTTAATGCTCCGAAACGTAACAAATTGAATCGCGCACAAACTTTGCCGTAAAAATTAAGGAAAGACCATAAAGAACTTAAAGCAGCAAGGAGAGGGGGTCGAGTTGGGGTTTCGGGGCAACAGTTTAGCAAATTATTCGCAGCACAAGTCGGGATTATCACTTAAACGCCGCTTCTCAGCCACTGCAAACAGGAAGCACAAGGATGCAGTCAAGTGAGGGCCGCGCAGGACACAAAAAAAAAAGACAAGAAAAACGTGAAATGAAAGAAAGCAAAATCAAATAAAATAAAATTCCACACTAAATCGTTGTAAGCGTGTTAAAAGAGAGAAATGACCAGCTAGACCAGCGCAGAGCAGCGCCCACTGTTTGAGAGATGGCTTCATGACGGGGGTATCCTTAGACATCATGCCCAGTTCACGTTATCATCGTCCTCATCGTCCTTTGGATAGCTTCACTTCATTTAAAGGCCACTTGTCAATGGGGCCCCATTGTGCCAGGCTCTTGTCGCGCCCGTCTTTTTTTCTGCCCATTATTCTCCTGTTTTATGCGCTTTGGTATTTTACTTTCTCTTCTATTTGCCTACCATTATCTGTTTAACGCTTAAAATGCTTATTTAATTTTAAGCATATTGTTGTTGTCGCTCCTCGAAGAATGTTCAACTATACTTTGTTCATTTTCAAGCATCATCCAAGATATTTTATGATTTAAGTAAACAGATTTTTTAACTGGTTTTAAGTAAGTTTTAGTGTATTAAAATAGCTTATTTTTTGCTTTAATGGGTCACATTTTAAATTCGTCTTTCAGCAATATTCGTGAACGTTTTATGTATTTATATTTTATGTGTTTTTGAAGTATTGTCAAAAATAATTATAGTTTAAAGTTGACGTACTTTTTAGCTTTGGAAATATGTTAGAACCATGCTTGTCTTTATTTCTTGTTCTACTTTGACTTGAGCTTCAGTATTATGATTCACCATAACGCGATTTTCGTGAACGTTTTGTATTTAACAATTATATATTGCATAATTTTTTCAATATCGTCAAATATATTTAGATTAAGGTAAGGTTTTTGTATACCACATTCTGCTTTGACATCTGATTGTTTATTCCGCTTTCAGCGTTGTTTGTGTTTGTTTTGTTGCGCTTCTTTAACGTAACAATTGATCCTTTATGCTGTTTTTTATTTGTTTACTCCTGCAAAAGCCATTTCTTTTTGATAAAACTATGTGTAAGACTGAAGTTAGTTCATTTGACCACATCTTTTCAAATTTCTCATTACGATAAGCGAAATTTTGTATAACAAATTATTTTCCTTTTATCGATATCTATATTATATACTCACAGCCCATATATGTACAACATATTTGTCACAATCGAATTTCTGTAGTCAATAGCTTAACAACTTTTGGATATTAATGCCTTTTTTTAAATATCTGTCTTAAAGTATCTCGACTATGCGAGATTTTAACCAAACTTGGCAATGGCGTACAACCATTTTGCTTCGTCACAGCATGGAAAAATGCTCGCTTTGGTTTAAATATGGAAACTACGTGCATACTTTTAATTATACAGAATCTCGACGCACAGTAAGCTGATTGATCGCATTAAGAGTCTACAAAACGCAACCCTCTACCCGTAGCTCTGCCGATAAACATAGCAACTGTATTGCAACAGTAACTGGTAGAAACTTTGTAGCTGGTTTTATGCCCACAATAACCGCAACAAAAAGTTTTTAGTCCACTTGACTCAAAATGCGCTTTGCCACACGACTTTACAGGCAACACAGTGGCTCACCTAACTGATTGAGCCGGTTGAAAGGAGGGGTTCGAAGAGCGGTGCGTTGCACACAATTCAATTCAATTGAAGTGTTTTTGCACTTAAAAGTTTAAACTTTAATCCTTCAATAATATTATTGCTAGAGTGCAAAGTTTGAGCAGCTGCCGAGCCCCCTCATCCACCCCCCTCCTCTTGGAAACCACCAATAACCAGGTCCAAGCACCACCCCACCACCCATTTACATACTCTGCATGCTTTCAATTATACGCAGAGGGTATCGAAATTTTGCCTGCGGCCAGGAAAGGCGCGCACACCAATTGCCGCTCGGCTCATTGGCCAAGTTAAGGGGAGCTTTTAGCGAAATTTGCATTATTAAATCCCTTACAGAGAGTCCACCACATTGGCCCACCTTAGCGGGCTTATGCACCACAATTGCCTTGCATTAACGCATTCAATTATGACCCAACAACAACAGCAACAACAAAAACAATAACAAGCTGCCTTGTTCTCTCGTTATTGGAACAAGGTTAAGCATTTAAGCACTTTAAATTTTCACTGATTTTCTGCATCGAATTTTTGGTCGAATTTCTCGTGTCACTTTGCGGCTGCATTCTGTGCTATAATTAGCTAATTGATTTCAATTGGTGTATCGTGGCTTTTTTCGACGGTTCGACGGTCTCGGCGGTTTTGTGTATACATCAAAATGTGGTTTGCCGACGGTTCGTGCTTTTTGTGTGTTAAGCACTTTGACTGTATGGCGCTTTGCGGCCTTGAAGCTTGAGGTCAACAGTTGACGATTTGCGAATTAAGGCTCTTTAAATTTGTTCAAATTTGTTCTTTAATCAGAAAATTCAAGAGTCATCAAAAGAAATGTATGCAACCTTTTACTAAATGGACTACACTTACAATGTGAAACAAAACTTTCTACTCAAAACGTATTTTAAATATTTTACACTCATTATAGCTTATGTAACACATTTTAAGGAAACTTACACCGAATCTTTCTAGTTTTCTATGATATTTTACCTTTGAATAATGTATGTACATATGTATACTTATGTTTTTAATGCCCTTAATATAAATATTCCTAGTTTAATTTTATCCAATCTCAACTTTTTATTAAAAAATTATATACATGCTTATTAGTAAGTCTTTAAAGCTCTGAATCCCTATAAAATATTAATGCTTTTTAAATGTATCTCAAGTTACACGAGGAATACCCTTCTCTTGCCGTTCTTAATACATATTATATACAAGCATACAATACCTCTTACATTTTCAATTCATAAACTTTTTTCTACAATATATAAAACATATCCTCACTTAAAAAATTAAAAAAATATAGTTTATACTGTCTTCAAAGTCTCTTAGGCAATCTATTTTACCAAGATACATATATATAAATAATTATTCAAAGCTTTCTTTGCCATACATTTTAAATACTTAATATATATTTATAAACAATTTAATTTAAAATAGTTGTTAAAATCATGGAACATATTGTTATATCTAAGCCTTAATTCGAACCAAATATACTTTATTTTCTAATCATTTATTTAAATAAACATAGTTTCGTTTATACTACTTTTATCTAAGATACCTTTTTAAATGCGAAATAATTGAGGAATATCCTTACTTGCCTCTTGCCGTTCTTAATACATATTATATACAAGCATACAATTCCTCTTACATTTTCAATTCATAAACTTATTTTTACAATATATAAAACATATCCTTACTTAAAAATTAAAACAAAAAAAAGTTTATACTGTCTTCAAAGTCTATTAAGCAATCTGTTTTACCAAGATACATATATACATATATTTCAATCAATTTCTAGTTTATAAACTTTCGGTCTGAACCATATATATATATTAACACTTCAAAGCTTTCTTGTCCATACATTTGAAACTCTAAATATATTTATAAAACATTTTTTCTTAAAATAGTTCTTAAAATTATTAAACGTATTCTTATTTACTCTTGAAATATGTGGAACTGTTTATTACTATTTTATTATTTAAATTGTTTAGCTTATCTAAGCCTTAATTCCAACCAAATATACTTTATTTTCTTATTTATTTATACATACATAATTTGGTTTATACCATGTTTATCTAAGCAATCTTTTCATCCACGATATATGTATATGCAACTCTTAATAATCTTAATACTTTTAAATCAGTTTCAACCTTAGTTATCATTCACTTTCCAAGATGAACAACTACAAAGAATGTTTGATGCAAACCGAACCTATAAGGACCTTATATTTATGTATAATACATACTTAAATAAAATTTAATTTAGACTTTCACTTCCTTAGATCTCAATATATTTGTTTATCAATGTTAATTTTATAATTTAAAATATTAGTTCAAATATCTACAGTAAGCACAAACTTTTGGTACTTATTGAATATTATTATATATATTGTTATTGTTAATGTTATTATTATTATTATTGAAGATGGTTTTGGTGACCTTTCCTATTTTAAATATTTAATTGGATCCTATAAGAGCTAGACGTATTTTGCTCTACACATGCGAATGAAGCTCATGTTTTCATGCTTTCCGGCATCCCAAACTATTTATGTGTACTATATATATGAATCCATATCCCGATTTCGAAAAAATGAGGGCGCAGTCTTTAAAGCTTGCAGACTTCATCACACCCTTTTAATAAACAAAACTATTATGAATGAATGATATGAATGTTGCCCAAAAGTGTTAATGTACGTTTTGTGTGTACGCATGCATAAAAGCTAGTTTGAATGGAAATACTATAGTCTACTTCCAGCACTTCAGAGTAGATCAGTCTTTTAGTCTTCATTTAAAAGATGTCCATTGTGTCAATTGCACTCAATTAGAAAAAGCTTGAACCAGGCTAGTCACCATGCTAGACGAGGGCCTGCATGTCAACCCATATCTATGGTAACCACAATTGTGGGCTGGAGTTGCAGCAGCACGAGATTTGGCCAAAACAGCAAGCAAATCGACAGCTTTGTTTCGGGCAACATCCTTGGCTTGGTTCGTCCTTGTAGTCTTTGTTGTGTGCATGTGTGTGTGTGCGTGCGTACGTGTACGTGTGGCTGGCTAATCAAACGCTTTGCTTTGTGGCACTGTTTACGGTTACGGTAACCTCAACTAAACCAAATGTAAGCTGATATTTCACTTGCAACAGCCTAAAAGCAGGCAACAGCAGCCGCTTCCTTTGGTATTGCTGCTGCTGCTCGGGCTTCTTGCTGCTGATCCTTCATCGATTGCTCCTGCTTCTGATGCTGCTGCTGCTGTCTGAGCTAATCAAAAAGCAAAAATGCTAAAATCTTCTTTGTCATCATATGTCTAACACCCCACCCATGAACCTGATGCCTGTAAATTTACATAGGCGTTGATTTTGGGCCGGGACACTAGGACGAAGGACACGCACAACCTGCATGTAGGTGTGTGTGTATGGCTTGACGCTGGGCGCATCAATCAAAGGATTACATATCGAAAGTTGAAAGGCGCTTTAAAAAAAGAACAAAGATAGAGAGAGAGAGAGAGAGAGAGAGAGAGAGAGAGAGAGAGATAGAGAGACGGAGGCATATGAAAAGAAGGGAGACAGGTAGCTCCGGTCTGCCATTTGAATACAAAATAGAGCTGAGCAGACGCGTACATAGTATATGCTCTTCGTTCTGATAAAATGTCAAAAGTTTCTCATGTACATGAAATTTAAAGCTTTCTTTGCATATGAGAGCAGCCCCCTCCCCCCTGACACCCTTCTGCCCTACTCGCTCGCACATTTGAATAACAGACACATCAATCACCGAAAAAAAAAACTGCCTCGGCTAATGAGTGTTGGCTCTTGTCAATAGGGGGGCAGAGGGCGTGGGGCGGCATTGTTGTTAACAGGCCATACGAAAAAACCGCAGGGCTACGCAATAAAATTGAGCGTTGAAGCATTAATTAAAATGTTGACATGTGCCACAAAAAATATATAGTATAAATATATATGTAAATAAACGTATTTATAGCCCAACAACTATATGAAGAAATATCGCTAGCTTTTTGTGCACTTGAAGTTTCCATACAAAAACCTTCGACACACAAATTTACATAACTATTTATAAATATTGTAAAAAATCGGATGTGTATAAAAAGCAATGTGTATACGAAATAAGGATATAAATATAGGGACTTTTTTTTAAGAACTGAGGCCAAATCACAACTAAAATAATTATAAGAATCTCAGAAATTACATGAAATTAATGTATATAAATATATTAAGTGAGCCATAGTTTTCATCAAGGTAAATTTACAGTGAAGATAAATAGCTTTGCGATTTTAAATTTTAATTGTAATGAAATGCAACAGCTGCATATACATATGACAACGCCTTTGACAAGTGGATGGTGGAGGGCTTTATAGATTGCCAGCTTATCATTTTTGAATATTAAACTTTATAAATAAAGTATTTATTGCAAGGTGGCAACACTGTAGTTTTGAGCTCATTGCACACATTTGCATGATAAAAGCATCAAAACTCTTAGCTAATTGCGCACTTTTACAACTTAGATAAAGTGCCTTGCAAATTGTGTCATTTAGTTAAAGCGATCGTAATTTTTAATTTACAGAAAGTAGTTTGCAACTATTGCTAGTTAGCTGCGATATACGTCATTTAAGTATCATGTTCGTGATTATCAAAAACGCTTTTGACCACAAATCGTGAGTGACAAATTCGTGCGGTGTGAACGTAATTACTTTCATGTAGTCGCTACACACTTCGTGTAGAGTACATTCAGAGCATTGGGCAGCAGTTGCCAGACGCACATATACAGTCGCATTAATCTTGTAATTAATTAAACCAAAGTCCGACCATAAGCACAAAAACTGACTACTTAAGCCATTTTGTCTCGAAAGCTAACACATGGCCCATGCACACACACACGCACACATTAATACACACGCACACACATGCAGTTGGCCAGTCAACTAACTGGCATATGGCTGCGTGTGGGGCATTAACATTGGCCACACACGCGGCGCATTTACTGAGTGACAAGCCGTTGCCCCATACGCCTCGCCCTCGCAACGGTCGCGCAAACCTACCAAAAACGAAATGAAACATTTACCGAGCGGAAACGGATACAGCGGCCTGAGTGCGTCTGTGTGTGTGCTTGTGTGTGTCTGTTGTGTATATGTCACGCTCGTAAAATGTAATGGCGAGGGCCGTCGTCCGGCGAGAGCATATGGTAACTGCCATATCAGGGGACTGCAACTTATCAGGGGACTGCAACTACACAATTTATTTTGTTTTGTGCGCTTTATTCGACCCACAGCCACCTGTTGTTATTGTAGTTGTAGTTCTTGTTGTAATTGTTATACACAATTAGAGGTCGTGCGAGAGACCCGAAAGGCTAATGAAGATCTAATTAGTGAACAGTACTAAAAACAAGTCAATTATCATAACTTCTTCATCTTGTAGAGTTCGATGCTTGTATTTAATATAGGAAGGCTTATAATAAATATAAGATATCCAACGTAAATTGTTTTAACTTAAAGCCTACAAATGATTTTAAAGCTCATATAAACAAAGTATTTCTCGGACAGTTTTTAGTGCTATACAAAAGTATTTTCAACCGAACTTAAATTTACCGTAAAGCTATATCATTTTAAATATAAAGCCGAAAAGATGTAATATTTAGTCAGTAAATTTATAACTTTGAGTATTATACAACACTTATTTGTTATAAACTGTAATGCTCGATTCACTATCGCAAAAATAATGTGAAGTATTTATTTCAACTATTTAAATAATCACGTCACAGAAACTAATAAAAATAATACTATTTTGATCACTATACAACACTACAACAAAGATTAGATTGAATAGTTAAGTTCGTAGACTAAAGCAATGTTTCATATTTTTTGAGAACATACTGGGAACAGATAGTGTTGATTTTTAAAGTATCAGATATCAGTACGTTTTTTTAAAGCTTCTAGAACAAATATAAAGTCAGCTTCCAGCAATCTTTAGTCGGCTTTGAACAATAGCCAGATAATTTAATGATTGCTAATGAATATTCATTTCGTAAATCTATACATTTTAAATGCCTGCGAAAGTAATTACTTTTAAAAAGACAATATATACAACTCAAATTTTATAGAAACTCCTTATAGATTTTCCTTAATTAAGAGTATCAATAATGTGCTTTAGAGTGATTTTAAATGTTCTGTTTTTGTCTAATGTGAAATGCGTTAGCTTTACGGGGAGAGCTATTAATCAAACATATTGCCCAATTTAGAAAAGGGTTTTAATCCAAATAATGTATATATCCTTATCTTGAATTAAACGTATCTAACTTTGCTTTCATGTGCTTTTGTAGCTGCGAGAAATACTTGTTCGATTTGCACAAATATAAACTAGACAATTGAGTAATTTTTGAGCTCCACACAGAAATTTTTACGTTTAAAAAAACGAATAGAAAAGAAGAAAATGAGAAGCACCGAGAAAGGCACTTATTTCGCATTCAAACAAATACAACACCAAGCTTACAACAGATTGGCTTTAACGATGAACAGAGGTTTCATTAGCAATTACATTATACATTTAAATTTTTTGTGTTAAAATCTTGCAGAAACAGCATCAGAGCTTTGATCAGTTTTATCTTCAAATTTCTAAGTAAGCATAAACAGCTGCATGCAAAGTTCGCAAATAAACCTGATAACAGTCTGACAGACGCTTAATCGCCCAATTAATGCTTTAATGTTTTAGACTTTAAGAACCCTGTTAAAGTAATTTGAGTAATACACAATTTTAAGACATCTTAGCTTAAAGTTTGCAATTAAAACATTCTTATCTATGTTAAGACTTTGCTGTATATCTTGTAGCCCATCATTTACCGATTTATTGTAGTCAACAGCCAAAAAAAAAAAAATGGCAACCTTCAGGCATCGTTTTTGTATGGTAATGACAATAACAAAGGCTGCAACAACAACAAAAGCAACACTTTACATGTCCATGTACATCGTTGAACTTCATTTGCATATGTCTCTTATTTCTTTTTTATTTACTTCCATTTTTTTTTCATTTTATCAGACTTCATGCACAGGTTTTTACTGGCCTACAGCACGAGCGACACGCCTCTGATGCTGTCCGCCCCCCAATTTTTATTTATCTTTTGTTTCTTTTACTTAACATGCAACATGTGAAATGCATTCAAGTTGAATCCGTAACGCCCACTTGCAAAAGGGTATTTAAAACTTTGAGAGATACTTTAAAATATTTATTTATAGTTGGGTGGGTCATTTTTGAGTACTGTACCATTTAATATGAGAGCTTATTTGATTGTACCACATTGTCACGCCAGTGTCAAAAGCAAATTTATTAGTTTTATTTAAGAAATTTAATTTTTGAGCGAGTGTTCCTGAAGAGATCTCTATGACATTGAAAGCATTCCATTTATATTTGGGACCACAAAGTTCCAATTTGCCAAGCTTGGTAAGAATATTCTACATAATTAACTAATTGATTCATGGAAGAGCCCGATTCCCTATAGGATAGGTGAGATATGATTAAGACCATACAGAAATGTTATATATTTTTACTTTCAGGTTAACTTCAGAGTAAGAAACTGTTAGTTAGTTTATCTAATTGAGAATATAAACATTTTATACGGTCGAAGATGGCATTGCTACGTTTCCCTTTGCAAAACCCTTGTATTAATAACTTCTTCCACTATTATAAAGTTAGAAGACAAAATGAGTACTAGAAATTTAACAGAAGGCATATTTATTACTAAGTTATTCCCATGAAGTGCATTAATTTTATTATTTAACTATATCCCAAGGCTATTTCTTAAGTCAAGTAAAACTCTCTTCTTCAGTTATTTAACCAGATATTACGCCCTTTGCAGCCACGCCCCATGCGTTTCATTGTTTCGATTATCCATTGAAATCAATTGCAGTTGCACGTCCATCATATTTTGCTGTCGGAAATTAACACACTTTCCGTTTCCGCTACAGCACGCACACACGCACACATACACGCACGCATACACGCACGCACACACTGATATTATTTATTCATATTGCCAGCCATGTCCTTGCGCCATTTTTCTTACCTCTGAGCGACGCACGGCGGTTTTTCTTTGTATTTTTATTTTTTTTTTTTTGCCTGCTTCTCTTTTAGCCACTACGAAAATGTGCTAAATAAAAATTAATGACTGCCGGAAGCGAATTGTAATCAACGGCCAAACGGTCAGACGACCATGGACGCGCTTCGACCAATAAAAATGCAACAACAACAACAAGAATGGTTAACAAATGCCCATGTTCATGGCCAAAAGTCTGCGTATAAATTGTGTTGCCTTTTCTTTTATTTGCCCTCATTTCCGGCGGCCATTTTTGATGTGTGTATGCGTGTGCGTGTGCGTGTGTGTGAATGCGTGTCAATCAACTTGCGTCTATATTTGCCGCAACTTATAAAATTTTAACTCTCTGCCCGAGTTCTATATTTAACACCAGCTTTCAAATAATCAATCAAGTTTAACAAATCGATTCGCAGCGGTAGAGATTATGACATCAGCAACAGCAGCGGGAACAGGAGCAGCAGCAGGAGCAGCAACAGCTGCAACTGACAGCCATTTTGTTGCTTCAACTACCTGGTTAAGCAACAGATTGAGTACAGCTTCCCCTCTATCCTTTCTCCTCTAACCTGACTGCTATTCAAGCGTGCCCTGTTGAGGCTTCTGCTCTGATGCTGACGCAATGTGCTGTCTTTTGTTCTCGAGGCTATTGCAAATTCTTAGGCGACCTGTGCTCTAGGCGAACTGTGCCAGTTGAACTAAATTGGATGTGTCCAGGATTGCTTATCTGAGAATGTGCGCAAAGTTCTAAGGATACCTAAAAATGCACATATATTCAGCTCAAGGTTTCAAGTAGAATATACTTGATAGGTCACAGGTTGAGCGAATAATAATCATACGATGATAACTCACGAAAAGTAAGCTCTTGCAGGCTCTTGAATAAAACAACTTTAAGCTCCTGCAGAATACCTTCAATTACCAACAGACTTGTTTTTTAAGCCAGGTCTAACTAATTTCTCAGTTGTAATACAATCTCAATTAAACTTGGTTGCAAATGGTAGGCTTTTACAAGAATTCGTTTCCATATCCTTAGCACCCTTTACGTTTGCGAGTTTTTGTCTATCTTAAGCGAACTTTCAACGCTTATAATATTACACATATATCAAACAGCTCTCACAGAACGGATCAGTGATCACTTTTCTTTCATTTGATTGTTTAACATCTGCTAAATGACAGCTTGTGGCCCCAAAGATAATCGCTTTAACTACTATTAAAGTAATATCAAGAAATTGACCACAGCTTAAAAAAGCAACCATCCTTTGAAGTTCGACAAGGTTTTTGTTTCTAGATATTCATTCTTCTCCAATCTGCACACATACACATGTGCATATCCTTTGTTATTCTAAACTATTCAGCACATCTTATTTACGGTATATTTGCCATAGCCGAAGCACAGTTGTTTCCATTAGCACAAATCCTCGCCAGGTGAGCTGCGCAACACGTGGCTACATTTTGTCTAAGCCGAAACGCGCAACACATTTTTATTATGCATATCCGGAAGGAAAAAAAAACACTGAGGATTTGCGAATATGCGACGAACAAAAAGTCTATTGAAGCTGTTGCACGTGGTGCGTTTATATATATAAAATATTTATATTGAAGTTTTGGGTTAAAG
Organism: Drosophila kanekoi; assembly: GCA_037075305.1. NCBI lineage: Eukaryota > Metazoa > Arthropoda > Insecta > Diptera > Drosophilidae > Drosophila > Drosophila kanekoi. Next base: position 2,086,193 of record JBAMCE010000577.1, on the reverse strand, counting down.
TCAACTCCGCGCTTCAAGCGAAAACATTTTCAGCACAAAACAGAATATAAGCTGTTAGCAGCAACTGCGGCAAAATGTTTTCATTGTATAAAGCTCTTCGTAATGTGCTGAAAGATTTTCAAGTGTTGGGATTGAAGGATCGTTGTTAGTCTTAAATGCGAAGAGTAGCGTGCGCCCTGAATAAATTTAAGCTATGTAAAATGTTGGGTAAGAGTTTGCCTTTTATTGAGCGCAGAAAGCAATTTATGTAGCTATGTACAGGATATTTCTTAGCCTTTCAACCTCGATAAAAGTATGGCAAAACTCATTCATCCCAATCCCAAATCAAGTATATAGACCTGAACTTTTCTCACTTTTTATACGCGCAGTGCGTATTAAATTTGGTATTTCTGTTCAAATATATTTCTGTATATCAATTACCAATCAGGCCAACTTTTTAATTACCTTTTGCTGCCGTACACAAACAATGCGTGAAACATCACGGAAATGAAATTTAAATATACTTGACCATGTCAACACTTTTGGCAATGGCTTTATGCCGCTGCCACGCCCCCAATCACAGCCAGAAAGCAATCAACAAATATCAACAACTTTTGCTCATTCTCGTGTCCGCAAACAAAAAGCGCAAACCAACTGTGAAAAATGGAGCCATGACAGGGCTGAGTGGGACAGAATAGCGCAGCGCGCAGCTCAAAGGCCAGCTTTACACAATTTTGACTATGCCCTACAGTTGGCTCTTGCCGCCCCTCTCCGCCCACAGTGTCACTTGACGCAGCAAACCATGAATATTTTAGTAAACGTCGCGCTTTGACTTTGAACCAGCGCCCAGCACTTGGACACCTACACGGCAGCGGGGTGGGGCGGGAATGCGCAAGGGTTACGCAGCTCGTCCTCCACAATTTACGCCATTTTCGAAAAAAGTTTAGTTTTATTTTTTTTGTTTTATTTTTTTGGCGCTGCCCAGGCGCAGATTTTAGTTTTCAGTTTTTCGAAAAATGTGCAAAGTTTGCGGGTGTGTCGACAAGGTCTACCGTGTAGTGTGATGCGGGTCGAGGTGGGCGTGCGGGGGCGTGGCATGGCGTTTGAATTACGTTATTGCCTAGAAGTATGCTTTAGTGTTTTGCGGTTGAAAAAGTTTCAATTGCGTGGGTCGACGACGTCTACGACGTACGACGGCTTCTCGCAGCACCAGCGTCCTTTAGCTGCGTTCGCACATTTTATTAAATAAATTGCAGCGGAACATCCTCTCGTTGTCGTCACTTTGTTATGCAAAAAAGCCCAAAAGGGTTCCACCAAACCCTACCCCTGCCCCATCCAACTACTTCATCCTGCACCCAACAATTCCCAAGTGCTGAAGTGTAAAAAAACAAAAACCAAACAAACAAATTGAGAGTTTTCCATGCATGCATTGAGTTTGTTTTATAATTTGAATATCCAACTGAATGCCTGATTGGGGAGTGCGAAATATGATTAATAAATGAATGGAAACTCTATTGGAATTGAAAAGCTCAAGGCTGCGGAAAGTTGAAAAGTTTCAAAATCCAAATTTTTTTAAATTAAAAAAGTAGTTGATTTTAGACAATTTTAGTGAAAGGCAAGTCGAAATAGAATCTTTAACAGATAAGCATATTACAAGGTGCAAAAACAGATGGAAATTAGACTTCAGTTAGGCTTTCTGTATATTGTTGTTTGATGCTTTGTAATTCCCAACTCGTTTAAGCTTCAAACAACTTACAAGTTCGTTGCAAACCAGCCATAATTAGCAAACTCTGCGATAATAAACCGGCTTTTAATTGTTACATACTTAACATGCTGCTTATTTTGTTGATTGTTTTCACAGCTTTAAGAGTGAAAGTGTAAAAGCATATGACACATATCAAATGCATTCTAAAGACTTGAGTAAAAGTGGTCGAACATTTAATTTATCCTAGATACATAATTGGCATAATATTTAAAAAGCACTTATAAATGCGATGCTTCTCATGTCACAATTTGTGTGCTTCATAAAAGCATTTAAATCAGAAGGCTAACATGAACCAATGCTCAATTTTCTCTCAATTTTCGTTTTATAATGGACTCAACAAAGCCCCACTTCAAATATCTCATACGTAACATATGTTTCTTGTTTTTTGGGGAATCTTTTCATTTGATTCCATTGTTTTTGTGGGGCAGAGAATGAACAAATAAAACAGAAGTAAACTAGACAACCTTATCCATGAAAGGCAGCTAAACAATTCAATTACACAAAATAAAACAACTACAACGACAACAACAACAGCAACAACAGCAACAACTAGTTCAAGTCTAAATTGGCAAACAAAGCAAACAAAATGAAAATGAAAACAAAACACGCAGACTGAGAGAAAGAGGCAAGCTGAAAATTATCTGAGCATTTCGTGCAAATGGAAGCAGAAAATTCATTTTTGCCGCAGTCAGCTGGTATTTTATTTTTTATTTTTTTCTAGGCCTCGGAGGAGCCCAGCCCTATCTCTGTAGCTGCATACCATGCTGCCTGCATTTAACTAATTACAATAATTAATTAGGACTAACAACTGAAGTCGGCGAGCGGAATGCAACCAAGGCAACAAAATGTTGCAAAACGAAGCAACGCAAAGAATGTTTTGTTGCAAGCGGGCCCAACACGCACACACACATGTCTGCCAACTAAAGTCTAGGCGATAATCCCAGTTCATATAAGTTTACATTTGGGCTTATGCGAAATGCTGTTAATGGTTTAACGCCGTGTTAAAGAGCAGCAGAAGGCTCAGCGAATAATTTCGTGTTACTTATTTTTCTTCTTCATGATTTCATGATTCCAACTTAAGCTTGGTTAGTCGAGTTGCGAACTTCGACTTACATTTAGAAGTCACTCTTGATAATTTCTTGTGAGGGATTTATACTTAAATAATTTTATTAAAACAATGTATTTTAACCTTATACAGACCATGTTGTAGTTAAATTGCCTGAATATCGCTAGAGCGTTGCCACCCTTTTACAATGTTGCTCATACGTCAGCGCTGTAAGCCATTGTGCATGCGCAGTGTTGCCACAATTTCTAAATGTTTTTGACATGGACTTAAGTAAATGTCTAGCAATTTAGTCAAAATAGTCTTGGCAGCAATATTTAAAAACCTTAATGTAATCAAAGTAATAAACTGTTCCTGAATTGATTTTAAGTAAAGCAATATTAAGAAGCAGAATAGAATGTAACTCGAATTGAGATTCTTGAATTCAGTAGAAGATTAAAATATTTTTCATAAAAGAATTTAGTATGTTGGACAAAAGAATAAGTTCGACAGACATTGAGTTATTTCCATATAACTTACGCAGGAGTAAATAAAAATATTTACGAACTGCAAGCTGCTAGCTTTAAGCATGCCAATACTATATTCAATGCCAGAGACTTTTTTTTCTTAACAAGCAAAAGAAATCAAGGCAATTGCATATAAAATGTAAAGCATAGCGAAGTAGTTGAGAAATAACATAAAACATCAGTAAACAATCTGCATTCTGAGACGCAGACGCAGACAGGAACAGGGCTGCGGACAAAGGCATAGACAATGAATAAAGCATTGCCAAAGGATATGCCAAGGCAGAGTCACGAATGGGTGCGTGCTTGTGTCAGTGTGTGTGTGTGCGTGTTTGTGTGTGAAATCTTATCCTAAACACATGAGTGCGCCAGGGAGAGTCGAAGTCAGAGTAGCTGCAAAAATCTGCACTGATAAATAATAAATATCCGACATCAGCAGCGTGTGGAATCTCTCTCCTGGCATAGACAACTAAACTTTGATATGTCTCTATTTCTTCATATACGTATTTGCATGGCATGCTTAAATCTATAAAACTTTAACATGTTTGATAATGAACTTTAAAATTGCAAGAGGCAATGTGTATATATATATGGTGGTATTTGGTATGTCTTTTCGCAGCATTAATAGCATTTTTGTGTTTGCTTTGTGGGCTGAGCTGTAATGTCGATAGGCAAGGCGACAAAACTGAAACGACACAACTTTTGCTTATAGCCATGTCGAAGACATGCCAAAAGTCCTGCCGCTGCTTCTTATGATACCCTATAAATTTTACAAATATTTAAAGGTATATTATGAAATTGTTCAAATGTATGCAACTGGCAGCTGGTAGAAGCCTTAACCCGTTTGTGTATATATTCTTGATCAGCAGGAACTGCCGAATCAACCCAATCATCTCCATCTGTAGAACTCAAGGACTGAAGGCAACAAGTTTATGCCAAGGTCAGCTGTTTTTATAACTATTATTATTATTACTATTACTGTTCTATCTTTAATTTTATTAATATTAGTTTAATATCTGATCGATAGCTTTTCTTAGCTGTACCTAATCGTCAAATATTGGCACCGATCTCAGATCGAGCATAACCCACAGAATATAATATCTAGAGACCGAAACTTTACCTTGCGGACTCTCGTATAGCATACATAAATACAACATTTTTCACTTTAGATGGTATCTCTCTTTTCCAATCTTGATGATTATGGAATGCACCCACACTTAACAGCAACGATCGGAAGTGAAGGGAAAGAAAGCAACCTGCTGCGTAAAGTGCACAGATATACATATACAAAATAGGCTTGATAGAAATTAAAATAAAGAGAAAATTAAAGTATTCAGTAGCATAAGAATTTGTAACCACGTATTTCTCTCAGCTGAATACAGGATAACTTATAGTCAGTCTCGTTTAACTAGCGCACTTTTGCTTTTTATTATTATTGTTGCAATGTGAGAGTTGTTATTGTTGGCGGCTTGTTTTGACACAAAGCAGCAAAGCTGGCCAAAAACTTTTCGCTGCGCTCAACTTTTTGCACCAATGCATGTTGCGCAGCACGCATAGCGAATCCTTTTCGGCATGTGTATGTGTGTGTATGTGTATGCTCGTATTTCCCTGCAGGACATGTGCATAATGTGAGCAGCAGAGAGCATGGCTACAGTCTGTCCAGCTCAGAGACCACAGACTGCTGGGTCCCAGTTTGGCCAGCAGCGAGCGCCCTTTATGCATTTTGCTTATAATTAAGCCTCGTCCTGAACAGCAGCCGCCTCGTGGTTGGCATTAAGTGTTGGCATGTGGTTTGGTTGTTGTTGCTGTTGTTGGCCAGTTTATGTTGCAGTTTTTCAGCTTAATTTGCACAATTAACGTTGCAATAAACTTTATGCGCAAACATTTAGGGGATTGTAACGTGACCAAGTGGCCGCAGAAGCAGCATTTAAAGTTTATTAGGCATTGAGAGCGTTATTAATTATATTTATTTAGAGAGAGCTTACTAAGGTAAAAATTCTAAATTGTTTCGCTTAAACGTCAACTAAGTTATCTATGAAATACGCTATTATATAGTTGTGAAAGCGTTTAGGAATGTGAATAATAATTATTATGCATATGTATAATATTAATTCATGTTGCCTTTATAAGCGTGTAAGGTAAGACCGACATTATCGGACCACTATATCATAATGATATCGAAAGATGGGACAAAATTGGAGCTTTGTATGAATAAGTTTTTATTTTTCAACCTATCCTTACCAAATTGGGTATTTATCAGTTTACCTATGCTCCTTATATTCGAGCTAAATCAAATTTTTACCGGTCTGCTATATGATGACATGAAGGATATGAGCTGCATGATGCTCAATAGAAAATATGGGTCGTAAATTGAGGTTTTGTGTAGGAACATTCTCTTTTCCCAGATATTTTCAGCAAGCTCAGCTATTGTCCTCACAAAACCTGCATATAACCTGCATAATTCTTCAAGGGTATTATGTCTTCGGCGTAGCAAAGATAGCCATTGTTTTTTGTTATCTACTTAATATTAAATGTTTTCATAAACGCATTTGTTACTTTTAAATTGAAAAACAGCTTAAGCAACTTAAACAACTTCAACAACTTAAGCCAGCCAAATACAAAAGGGTTATAATTAAAGATGTTTGACTAGAATATACTCTTTATAATAGTCGTCCAACTAAACAAAAACACACTCGACCAAATCACAGCAAACCCACACTTAGGTTAACTTATAGCTTTGTTCTTCTAAGATTAAAAGCAATAAAAATTAAAAGCGTGAACAATGTTAAAGCTGTTCATGCTATACGAAAGGCTGCATCCATATTTTGATCCTTCATATCATTTATCAGGCTAACAAAAAGACTTTTTGATAAGTTGAATAAAAATCGTATGAGTACTTGCTGCGATTTTGACTACTCTCTGGGATAGGCGCGATTATCTCTTGATGCTGTTTATCAATATAAATACTACATGCTGAGCCCATGTGTCTACTCTTATGCATTTAACATGTCGTAACACAAATATATAGCATCCATTGTAAGGGTATAAAAACGGCTAAATAATAGAAATGTGAAGACATAGCTTGTCATGCTAGAGCTTTATGGAAGTCGAACAAGAGAATATAAAGCCAGTAGCTTATTATGGCTCATTTCACAAAAATTGTGCCACAAAAAGGGGCCGACGGATAATCAGAGAAGCCAAAGCAACGAGCCATGCAGCTTACACACACACACACACACATACACACACACATACACTAACACACACATACACACATACACACACACATACACTAACACACACATACACTAACACACATGTGATTAAATGGCTCTATTGTTTCCGGCTTATGTCGAAGGCGGCTTCGTAACTGCTTTCAGCGCTTTGTATGGCAATTTATATGAGCTTGTCCAATAAATTGATTTTTGATTAATTAAAATATTTATTTTGCTGGCAATTAAATGATCAACGAAATTTATGTGAGGCCCCATAGCCGCAGGAGATGCGTTAAATGTGCATTTAAGTTGTACCGGAATTACTCATACGCCGCGTGGGCAGCCATAAAAGGGTGAGAGGGTGAACTGAGCTGGGTTGCGGGGCTATGTGGGGCGTATTAATAAATTTCCAAGTGTTTGAATTCCCGTACATGGTTTATTTTATGGCTGCCTCAGCTTACCACGCACATGTGTGCGCAAGGATATCTGGCGGTAAGATATTGTCCTGCCGTGCGTGCGGCCATAAAACACTCGAGAGTTATGTCCTGGTCGCCTGGTCACACAGCTAGCACTCGCTGCTCAATGCTAAATGCATTGGTATGCGTTGCGTAACGAAAAACAATTAGCTGCGGCAAAAATAAAAATGGCCGGAAACGGGTCGCTGCTTTGTTGTGTTTCCGAGTATGTAAGTGCGTGTGTGTGTGTGTGTGCAAAAGTTTTATATGGCTTGTTTTCGTGTTCCTGTGTGACTCCCTCGCCCCCCTTCTCTCTTTCTCTCTCCTTTTCTCTCCGGGCCTTATCACTTTTATACTTTGTTAGCCAGCTGCCCCCGTTGAGTGATTGGAGCTTGGCAATTGAGTCTACATGTCCTGCATAACGACGCCAACAATGTTCCAGGAGACACGTTTCTCATATGAATTGTGTGTGTGTGTGTGTGTGTGTGTGTATGTATGTGTGTGCTTTACTTTGGCCAGACTCAATTAATTGAAGTTTTATTGGCTGATTGAATTCGGTGTTATGAGTGTGCGTGTGTGTGTGTGTGCAACTACAGCAATTGGCCCATAATAAAAGTGGATTTCATACGAATCAAATTGATTGATTGTTAACGTGCTTGAGAAAAGTTCGCAAAATGCGATAGTTATAAAAACGTTTTTTTTTTATTTGTGAATGTGATCCTTGACAAAAAGTCAATAAATAAAATGACCGTAGAATATGAATGGAGTTTTACAAGTAATTAATTAATTTAATTACGTTTCATTATTGCTCCATTGTAAAAATTATTAACTAGAATGATCTATTCAATCGCCAATGCAATTGCCTTGGTCATTACATTTTATTATTAATTAACCTTTATTAAAAAGTCAGTCAGTTGTTAAATTCACAAATGTTAAGATTTATCTGACGATTCTATAACTTATACAGTATTTAATTTAGATGGCATTTTGTGGCTCATGAGATTGTTAATGTGTTCACATCAAGAGATCAGCCAAGCACAGCTGCATGTCACATATATCATATTTAACGAGTTGAGTTTTTCCCTTTTTATTGCTTGCTGCCCATCTTTCTCTATTTAATTTCCTGTGAACATATAGATGCCACACAGCATGACAAGCAGAAGTAGCTAGCGCAATGGCCATAATATAGTAAATTCCTAACTAAGTAATCCTTTAATGCCTTTTAGCTGTTCCTGTTCGCCTGCTGCTCCTGTTACTGCTGCTGCTGCTGCTGCTGCTGCTGGTGGTGGTGCTGCGTTTGCAGCATCTCGAATACCTTATTTACTTTATAGGTAAGGCAAAGTAAACCAATACCAAAGCTATTTTAGTCGCTTACCTTGCCAGCAATTCTTTTGGCTTGGCCAACAACGAGCCAAACGATGCCGCTTGCCCCCAACCCCACTTCCAGCTGACTTTAATCAGTGGCATTCTTCGATGCGAATCCTGCATCGTCCTGCACTCAATTCGTTTTCTTTATTTTCCGTCCAAGCGGAAGTCATGTGTGCCGGTTGCACATCCTTTATGCGCTCAAAAGGAGCAGCAGCATTGCCAGAACGCCGCTTACACATATTTAAGCCATACCAGACATACACACAGGCATTTCGCAACTATATACGTATATACATATATAAATATATATATATAGATATCTATATGTAGGGATAATCGCTTTACAATCAGACAGGAAGCTATTGTAAGCATGATTGTTTCCGCGAAACGTGTTTGCTGCTGCAAATATTCTACGAAATAGCTTAAGAAATGAGATACAATTGAAGGAAATCCATTTTCATCGACATGAACTTAAAACTATTTTTTATTGGTGTAAGTTGGGTATTTGGGTAAATGCGAATTTTCCTTGTAAATGTTTGTTATCAACGACGAAAATATCCTCAAACGTTTTCACTTTAATTCATTGAAGCTTGTATCAATTCTCAGCAGAACTACAACACGTCCTAATCGAACTGATTTATTCTTGGATTTACTTACTCTTATAAATTGTCTGTTATTCTATATGTATTAACAGACAATCCCTTTTTATAAATATTAAATAAAATATGCATACATACATGGAGAAATTTGTACGAGAAATATAAATCTTCAGCTTCCTTAATTTCATTATCCTTGATCTCGGTTGTACAAAAGTAGTTTGCGTTATAAAGTTCTAGCGATCCCATCGAAAAGAACTAATAAAGCTTATACAATCTGAAGGTTTACATTTCCATCGCATTGTCCCGAATTATCACTTTTTTCAAGACTAGCTTTAAAATGAGGTTATCGCAAGTTTTTTAAGAGGTTTGAAGATTTCAAAGAGCACAAGTTTCAAGAGCTTTACGAAAATCGCAAGCTTTTCACAGATTTTCGTTTAGCAGCGAGAAGCTTTAACATAAGTTCGAGCTTTTAACAAGTTTCTTGGATTATTTCGAGCTTTAAGAAACGCTAGCCCTTTTCAGCTTCAGACAAGCTTTAAGAAGCTCTTCCCTAATAGTAAAAACTATTCAGATCGCCTGCAATTTCCTTTACGAAAATCGGTTTTCGGTTTTCGTTTAACAGCGTGAAGCTTTAATAGCTTATATTAAAGCTTTTAACAATTTACTTGGATCATTTCGAGCTTTAAGAAACGCTAGACCTTTTCAGAGGTGGCAGAGTTTAAAGCTTTTAGACAAGCTCGTGATTTTCACAAACTTTCTAAATAGTTTCGAGCTTTAAGAAGCTCTTCCCTAATAGTAAAAACTATTCAGATCGCCTGCAATTTCCTTTGGTTCATTTTATGATTAATCCTAACTTGTCCAACTACTATATCAGCCAAGAAGCATTCGGTATTAACTTACCTTACCGTACTTTGACCTTAGGCAGAAAATTTCAGCTTAAGGCCAACCACTCCAACAGGCCAATTTCGTGAGCCATGTAAACGGGCAGTCTGGCAAAAGTGCGCAGCAGAGGGCAGACCACAAATAAATTACCCTGGCACGTTGAAGATTTGTTAATAAAGATAAATTTACTTATCGTTTATCTTGATTATGCAAAATGCCTAAGTGAAAATTCAAAGAACAGGCGAATTGCCGTAGGCTGTTACCCGCGCCCAACCACCGCCCGTCGGCTGAAAAGCAGCTGCGCCTAAAACTTTTCCATTTCCTTAGCCCATGCCACGGTCCGTTTGTTTCATTTGTGTAGAAGCGAGTACCAGGGTGCGGTGCATGAATAAACATAATACATATTTCAATGTTTTATAATGAATTAAATAAATTGTCGGTCGATCTTGAGCGGCGGCCCAAAAAGAGGACATTCTTGAACTTGGCTGCTGGCCTGCAAAGAAAAGCCAACAATGTTTGCCAAGAGCGGAACGAGTCTATTGGGTCGCAAAAGGGCACGGCACGAGTCTAAAGAGTCTAGAAACGGACTCGAACTGCTGGCGCCTGGCGCTGACTTTGTTGGCTAGCACGGCGCCCAGTGTACAGCTGCTGATTAAGTCCTTAGTCCTTTTTTACAATTTTATTTAGGTAGATTTATACTCAGTTCTGTTGTACAGTGGACAAGACACGGATTTGAGCTGGCGGCTGGTTAAATATTCTCAAAATGCCTCATTTCTAGACACAGGTATACAGGATACAAATTATATCTCATGTTTTCCATCGTTTCATCATATATCATAGCATATTTATATATAATTCTACTTTCTAATAATATTTATCCCTGTAAATCTGAGAGCCCGCACTCACAAAATCTCTCTTGGTCAAGCCGTCAGCAACTGCTTAAGGCACACGCATTTCCACAGTGCCCACAAATTTCCCTAGAAAAACAACAATTCCAAAATAATTTACACTACTCTGGTCACAATGAACAAAAAAAAATAGAAAGGAAAGAGAAGAGAAGAGAAAAAGAAACTGTTTATACATTTATTATGCAATTTTATGGCCAAAACCAAGTGCAAATAGTTTGCGGACTTTGGGGCTAAGGATATGTAGCCAAGAGGGTGCACGACGGCCAGGCGGAGACCCCAAAAACCAACATCTCAATCAACAGAAACTGGACAGAGCAAAGTTCGGCTAACGATTAAGATGTGTGTGCGGGTGTGTGTGCGGGTGTGTGTGCGGGTGTATGTGCTGGTCATTTAGGAACTGTAGTTCTTTTGGGTTGTTTTAGGATAAGTATGTTTTGGGCTGGGGCTTGTCTTGGTGAACGGACACACTTTAAAATTTGTTGTCGACTGTGTTGGCAAAGGTTTTTATTTATTGGCATATAAACCACAAATGGCAAACATGCCAAGATGCCAACGCACCCACAAAAGTGCCACGTAGAGGGAAAGAGTGAGAGAGAGGGGAGGGGGGCATACGCACACATAAATATTTCATGTCCTGACTTTCAATTTCTACTTGGCCTGGCATTCCTTGGACTTTTGTTTCGTTGCCTTTCCATTCGATTTGTTTGTTTGTTTCGAATGAAAAACCACTTGATTTCGAAATGTTTTATTTATGCGCACGATTATTATTTTGGATTGTTCGTATAGTATAAACTTGCCCCCAAACTCTGTCCCTCTCTCTCCTAAACACTCTCGCCTAAAGGCATTTTATCATAATCCCAAGTCCTGTTCCTGTCTGTGGTCGTGTTTGGCTCATTGGTTTCGTTTTGATGCGGGTTCATTGTATGCGTCCTTGGGGACCATTTTGTGCACGAATTGTATTCTCTTTTTTTTGCCATTTTATTTATCGTATTTATTGCTCATCATATTTACTAGTATTTTATAGGATGTTAAATCGCTTTTAACTTCTACACGACTTGGCTTTGCTATTTGCTTATTGATTCGACCCACATTATTTGAGAGCTGCCCACACACAAATCATTTTGTGCGTATTCAAATGTCTTTTTGCAATTAAATTACAGTTAATTAAGAGCTTCCAACTAAGTTGCTTGACTTACAGTTTTGTAATTAAATATAACCAGATATCCAATTAAAATATAACGCATTGGAATTTCAACTCAATTAGCCGAACTTCACAGTCTGCGCCATGCAACTGGCATAAGTTATAATTTACATTGACATCTAATCAATTTATGCAGCTTTTAGTTACATGTTTACTATTTAAATTATGTATTAATAAACTGTTTGAATGCATCTAACATTTCCATTTTAAATCAGACATATTTGCTTGTCAACTTGACCATATTTTACGATAAGGAAACCAAGCTTTTGGCTAAAACTAACTATATGCAAATGGTAAATAACTTTTTAAGCAATTAAACAAATACAAATTAGTTCAATTATTATACCCTTGCAAAAGTTGTTCTAGTATTTCCACGAATTTTGTAACAACTGGAAGACATTTGCGATATAATTTATTTATAATTCGAAAAATAAGTAATAGGTCGATTTCATTATAAATTTATGTATATAAATAGCTTAGTTTGTTGATAAACTCGTAGCTTATACAATCTCTCCTACATTCATGAGACACGTCAAAAATAACTTGTACAAAAACTTTTCAAGTGTATTGCACTTTTTTGTCGCTTTTATTGCTTTTACCACTTTGTCAACTTGCTCATTAAAACTAATAACTCTTTTATAACTTCTGCCGTGGACATGAATTGTGCCGAGTTTCTGATTAAACATTGCCAAAAGCAACACATGTCCAAGTTTATGATAAGTTTAATAAATCCAAAATTCAAAAGAGGAAAGATATAAAAGTTTATTTTCAGCAGCGGGCTGTTCATTCAGAAAGCCAATGAACCTGGCTAGACAGGCTGCTGTGGCAAGAACAAAAACTGGCTCGAATTGAAAACAATATCAATCATACGCACTGTTACAGGCCTTAAATAATTTGCAGCTAAAACAATTTCCTGCTGTGGGCCAAGACTTGTGCTTGTTTATCAGAAATTGAAATTGAATTTGATTAGGATTTCGATTTTCGTTACAAGCAAATGCATAAATTTTGCATAACGAGCAGATGAGTTGCTTTTTTTTGTTTTACTCTACTAAACGCAGCTGTTTTTACATGTTTTGTGTGTGTGTGTGTGTGCGTGTGTGTTTTGGGCTACATACATACAATATTTATGTATTTACTGTGCCACAAATGCATTTCACTTTAATTATGCAAATTGAATTCCAGTCAGGCATAAATATACCTCATTGACTTCTCTTGGCAGGCCACGCCCCCTTAGGGCCCACCTCCCTCTCAGGGTCTCACTCTCACTCTCTCACTCTCTATCTCTCTCTCTCTGTGTCTGTCTGCCAGTTGATTTGCATTTATTTTGGAGTTTTTATTATTAAATTAGCACTTATGCAAATTTTTTCCTTGGGTAAATTTCTTCTTGAACATTTTCTATTTGATGTTTGCAGCATATTTTTAATGCAGTCGTCAGCACTAAAATTTGCCACATAAATTGTTTTCAAGTATTAAATGCATTTGAATGCATGAATATGCATAAAAATAATGCGTACACTCAACTAAACTCACACAGCCAATTGAATTGCGAGTATTTTAAAAGCATTTCGTGGCATGCTTCAAGTTTTCCCCGACTAAATCCAAGTTTAAACTCACATTTGTCAGAAGTTTAGTCTAAAAATGAGGGTATTCTTTTTTTTTTTTACTTATATGCTGGAAACTTTTGAATTTTTGCATTTTGCTTCACTCATCAATGTCAGGCACTCAACTGAGCTGCAGTCCGAAGCATCTTTTTTTTGTACAGAAAAAGTTTACAAAATAGCAGTTACATGTGTGTATGTGTTGCATCCGTGTGTGTGTGTGTGTGTGCACACTATCTCAATTGACGTGTGTTTGTCTTCTATGCCTAAAAGTTGACCTGTCTAGGCATGTTCTTAGTCGCCCTGCCGGGCATTAGCTAGGCGTTTATCAACTGCCTGACATTCTCGCAAATGTTTCAGCTCCTGCAATTTGTCTTCCTTGAAACCAAAAAAAATAAAACTACCTTCATTTTGTATTAAGCATCTAAATCGTATACAAGCACACTTTTTAATTGAAGCTAACAAAAGTCAGCTCTTTAAGCCTCTGAGGTAGCTGCGTCATACAGATTTCTTGGAATTGTGCAAATTGTGCGCAAGCTGCAATTAAATAGTTTGCCATTCATTAGAACATCATGACAATCTGTAAGCTTAAATTTAATTGGAGGAAGCAAACATAAATAGTGCAGACAAATGTGTAGAGCGAGCAGCTACAACAATTATTTGTGGGCTAGATAGTCGATAAATGTAACTCAACCCAACTTGCAATGCACTTTACTCTATAAAACTGGTTAAGATGGGCTTAATGCCAAATTTGATTTGTCAAAAATCCCTATTCATGAAATAATCCATTTTAAGCCCATATAATTGAATATTGATTTAGTGCCAAACATTTCCAAAGAAAACATTTAAAAATATGTTGTTTTATAGCATAATCAAATATTTAGACGGCATCTATTATGACCTGATAATTGTTGAACAATACGATATTTAATGCAGAAATAATTAAGAGGCTGGGAAATGAAAAAAGCCAAGTTGCTGCCTAAGAAACGTTTTTGTGGACATAAGGTTAGGGTAACTGGGCACTCTCGACGAGAAAACTTTGTTAAGAATTCGTAACGCATAGGAGACGACCTCCCTGACTCAAAGATGTAGATATCTCGGTATTTATTCTTATAGTATATATACATAGATGCATAGACGCATAGATACATAGATACATAGATGCATAGACACATAGATACATTGATACATAGGTACATGGGTACATGGATACATGGGTACATAGATACTTAGTTACGTAGATACATAGATAGATAGATGCCAAAAATCCCTGTTCACGAAATAATCCATTTTAAGCCCATATAATTGAATATTGATTTAAGGCCACACATTTCCAAACAAAACATTTAAAAAGCTGTTTTAAAGTATAATCAAATATTTAGACGCCATCTATTATGACCTGATAATTGTTGAACAATACAATACTCAAAGATGTAGATTTCTCGGTATTTATGCTTATAGTATATATACATATGCATATTTACATGGATACATGGATATATAGATATATAGATATATAGATATATAGATATATAGATATATAGATATATGGATATATGGATATATGGATATATGGATATATAGATAGCTAGATGGATGGATATATAGATAGCTAGATGGATGGATGGGTAGGAAGATGGATGGATGGATAGGAAGATGGATGGACGGATAGATACATAGATGGATGGATGGATGGATAGATACATAGATGGATGGATGGATAGATACATAGATGGATGGATGGATAGATACATAGATGGATGGATGGATAGATACATAGATGGATGGATGGATAGATACATAGATGGATGGATGGATAGATACATAGATGGATGGATGGATAGATACATAGATGGATGGATGGATAGATACATAGATGGATGGATGGATAGATACATAGATGGATAGATAAATAGACAAAATTCTGGATTTAATAATTCCATTATGATCCTCATACATCAGACTACCATATCTTATAGCTGCCATAGGAAAGATCTGTCGAAAAGTAGGTTAGTCTGTCGCATAATATTTAGCTTTCCACAGTGAATGACTACAAGGGTATTAAATCTACGGTGTGTCTTACTTTCTCGTTTTATTAATCTTACTTCCTTACTTTCTCGTTAATTAATCTCGTAATTATTGTCATTGGAATACAAAGTTTATAACTGACAAAAAACTAAAAATAGCTGTCTTTGCTTGGCACAAATTGTGACTTTGCCTTTGTTGGGTTTAATAAGGTTTTTTACGAGTTTATGATTACATGTAATTACTTAATTGTTTATATTTTGTGAAATGGCACATTTTGTAAAATAAAAGTTTTTCAATGGCGTGCACAAAATCTCTTAATGAGACATTGCATAATTTTGTGAGCTCTGCGGCTGCAACTGGCGCCAGCTTTTGTTTATTTACTCATATTACAGGTATTTAATTTATTTAGGCCGCTTACCGAAACACGGTTGGTTTATCGATTGTAATGTGAGTGTGCATTTTCATAGTTGAAATGAACTTTTGCTCGGGTTTTGTTAGAAATTCGAACGCATTGCATTTAATGCTATTATGTTTTATAATTAAAGCATTGCTCTTTGATTAATGATGTAGATTAAATGGAACAGCATAATTCCGTTTGAGTTTCAGTTAGTTGTTTATTTATTTATGGATTTTTCTTTTAATTTGTGTTGACTAAACGGACTTTACATGAATTATTAACGCGCAGAAACATGAAATTCTCTTGAATTATTTAAAATAATCAACGAAATGAAGGCATTTTATTAAATTCAAACACAATTCAACGTGTCAACACTTTGAAGTGCGGAGCGAATATTCTTATTGAACAGGAAGTGTTTAAAGCTGTGTAAATGACATTCTCTTTCATTGGCAATAGGAAATATTAAAAAAAATATATATTTTTATACAGTTCTTGCTGTATTTAAAGTCCATGCTGAGCGCTTTCAACAAAAGTTGTATGAAGTGAAGATCTTCTCCCACCTTAATATCAAATTATGATCACAAATTAGGTATGCAATGCGGTATATACACACACAGAACATTACGAAACTAGGGTCCACTTTGACCGAAATATACAAAAAACATAAACACGCGTTTTTGTTCATTGAATACTTATCTCAATAATGTAAAATGTTAATATTCGAGTTTGCAATTTATGCTTAAGTCCAAACACAACACAACACAATATGCGCTTTTATTCTATTTGATCATGTCCTTGCTCGTTATAATATTCACAACTTACAGATTAACAATTAATTTATTGTAAATAAAACTGACAATTATTTGTATGCACTCTAAATGGATCAGAGATCCTGGTATTCAGTTGCTTTCAGTAGATTAATCCCCCTCTGTAAATAATCGTAGAATTATGCTTACTTTTATAATTAATAATTCAACTTCCCTGTTCCAACTGGACTTACGATTAACTCTTCTAAGCTTGGCTTTGCATAAGCGGTTCGTCTCCTATTTATAATCTCAATAAGCATCACTATTAATATTTTTACTCTTCTTTCTCGCACAATATCTTTTCTTCTAAACTATCAATCATGTCAATAACCTTATCTCGTAGTCTTAGTCTGTAACTTTTCTCGTTTTTTAGGCAGCTTCGTGTCGAACCTTAGCTTTATTTGGTTAAATGGTAGATGGAATCGAGAATCTCTCGAAAAAACATACCAAACTCTCTATTGTAATTACAATAAAATCGATCAATGAATAACTCTTTGTTCATATATGTATAATCTGTCACGTAACGTACAATATTATTGCTCACATTGAAAGCTTTTAAAACCAAAAAAAATCACAATTTATAAAAGCCTTTTATAGATTATATAAAAATAGATCCCATTAGCAAACGCAAGCTCAGTCTCATTCAAATAAGCAAAATAAAACTATTTGGATTAAGCTCTTGGCAAAGAGCTTCCATCTTGAGCAGGTAAAATAATTTTACTATTCTATTCTATCCTAAATCATCCTATAGAAATAAATTTAACCTATTTCTGCACTAATTAAATATGGAAATATATTTTCCCTTAACTATTTGTGCACACACAGGATATCAGAAAATCAGAGCAGCAAATCTTTCATTATTTAGCTAAATAACTTTCTCAATTATATGCATCAAATATTTAATTGAAGTCGAAAAATATATCTCAAGTCGGATATGGGAAAATGCAATTAGATCTGTTTCCAGTCCAATTGATGGCCTGGCTGTTTGTACATTATGGCTTTTGGCGGTATTGGTAGCATGCATAAATCATGAAACCAAAAGCTGAAATTTACAAACACACACACGCACACGCACCCGCACACACAGATAATTGCATCAATATACACACATGGTCATGGAAATAGAACATTTATAATGGCATAGAAATAGCTAGGACTGTGGTGTGTGGGTGGACTATGCACGCATAAATCTCGGCAAATTTTGAAATCTCATTGACAATTGGAAATGTGACCAAAATCATGCATTTCCGCAAAAGGCATCCAACATGCGCTGGCTCCATCTCATTCTCGCTTCGCTCTCTCTCTCTCACTCACTCTGACTCTCTCTGTCGCTCGTTGCGCCTTTCTATGCCTCGCAAATTGAAAATACATTTTACACAATTACAAATTGCAATGAAATTGATTTATCACGCCCAAACGCACGAAGGTCACGCAAGCCACATAAATTTGGACACACCAGCCAGCGGCAGGCTGGCCGGCAAGGCAGGGTCCTTAAATGTCCTGTACTTGCGACTGCAATTTGCAACCGTTTTGGGTCACATTCCTGCCACGCACACCCAAACACACACTCGCACACACACACACACATTTCGGCCTGTTCCAGTTCTATTTAACGCTTTTAAGCCTATGAATAATGCGCATTGCACTTTGGCACCAGCCGAAATATATATATATACATATATTCAAAAGTATTACTCCCCAAAGACGCACACAATTTACTATCAGCTGCATTAAATTGCCTAAAATATATGCGAAAAAGTTTCCTAAATGAGTTCCAGTCGCATCGCTTCGTCTGACGGCAATAAAGTAGTCAGAATGCGCCTACGTGACTTGCAGCATTCGCTCTATGCAGAATGCTTGACCACTGTGGAATTCCTTGAAGATTGTGACGGAATTCTTGCAGTTTTTCCAAATAATTTCTATGTTCCAGAAATCGATTTCGCTACAATTTATAAATGTTGCATCTAGAGAACACGAGAAATGCTTTTATCACTAGCCTGAACTATAGAAGCTTGTTTATATAAATATGTCTCAGCTTCGATAAAGGTTTATATATTATACCTTCAGCTTCACAGAACACAGGTTTAAAAAGAATTTAATAAATTATTAATCCCATCAAATGGCATTTGCTTCTTTAATTAAAGAAGAAACTCTAAGTGAGAACACAAAAACACTCACAATTCTACGTTAATGCAATTAACTCTAGCTTTGCTTAAATTCGTTGAGGGTAAACAAGTTTTGTAATGAAATTTGTAGCTTATTTTAGGCGTTGCAACTGATCCTAACAAATACATACATATTTACATATATTTATTTGGATATTTAAAGTTGGAGCTTGTAAATAAGACTTAAAACAAGTTAAACTCAACTTTGAAAGGAAATTAAGAGGAAAACTCCTGTTTCTGTCCGCTCGTCTTTATTTCCTTTAGTAGAATTTGTCTGCCAGGGTATTTGGACTTCGTCAATTGTTAGGCTTTTCGTTTTTGTCTCCCAGTTTCGTATGTCCAGCTGGCATTCCATGTGCTTATACCATACTTATGTATGTGCAATATATATGTGGCATCTCCGCCTGTGTAAATAAATGATAATCGCTGGGGTCTGTCGCTGCATGACTCAACTGCATAGACGAACTTGGGACTGGACTGGCCTGGCCTGGACTGAACTGGGAAGGGAAGGGAACTGTTCTGGTCTTTTCTGTCGCCTGTCCATCTGGCTGACTACTTTGGCTGATTGTTGTGCGGCGGACAACAACGAAGTTGTCTACATCAATGACATTTTATTTAGTACGTGTTGCATGCTGCAAATTCCTTTGTAAAAATGTTGTTTATTATTGTAAAAATATTTTGCTCGCTGGGGAATTTATGATGAACAGTGTTTTGCACGCCACCGAAATACTAGAGGGACTTCCACTATACAATATTAATATAAATCAATCTGAATTTAAAAAGATTTTTTATGCACTACGGCAATAAGAGCTTAAGTCAAGCCTTACAATATGCCACAACAGACATAATATAAATATTTATGAGTGTATGTGTGTGTGTGTGTGTGTGTGTGTGTGTGTGTGTAAGTACAGTCAGTAATGCGCCGTCCATATCTTATTATAATGGATTTAACAGACGATAAATTACTTTTAATATGCATGCGCCATAGACTTGTAAAGGGCAATTTAATTACGCATACCAAAAATTGCATTTATATCAATAATGCTGCTTTAATGAGAAATAATCGAATATTTGTCAGGAATATATTAAGTATAAATATACATGCATAACCATGCACACACACACACACACACAAACAACGCAAACCGCGTAGAATTAAATAAAGGCCACTTTTGTAAACTTTTCGCATTGCAACTGTTGTTGCTGGTTATTTTTATTACTTTTAATAATGGGTTTAATTTTTGCCTTTTTTTACAATATATAATTTCTGCGTGCCTTACAAATTTTTATGAAATTTTTGCATAAAAGAAATGAAAGGAATTTGCTTTAAAATCTTTTTTGTAATTTTTAACATTTTCTTCAGTTTATATGCTTTAGCCTTTCGTAGCCCTTTCGAAACGCTACCTGTTGTTAGTTTTTGGTACTACATATTAAAGCATGCTTTAAGCTTACAAAGCTGCAGCAATGGCGGCAGCGTAAAAGCTTTAACTGTATTTAGTTTGGCAAAAGCTATTCCTTAAATTCGTTTTAACAACCACTTCTACAGTCGCGGCCAAAATATTAGTAACTTATCGGATACTTAAATTTTATAGTCTTTATTTTTTATATCCTAAGTCTGAATAATTAAAAATTATATATTATATTTAAATAATTTATAAGTAATTCGATTGTATATATAGTTGTTCTTTATGCTGTTCTTAATTTAAAAATAAATTCGTTCAATATACTTTGTATGTAATCCACATTTCCAACATACTAACAAGACTTAGTTCTAATTAAAGAATGGAAACACTAGCTTTAATAACATCTACTTTTTAAACAGCTGAGTTTAGGCAATGAACATTTGTGGCTCGAAATTATATTGTACTCAAAAAACCATTTCTATCTTTTCTATCGCCTTTAGTTTGCTTTAACATTTGAGAAAATTGTCCCACATAGTCGTTTTACAAATATCGATTCCCAACCGTAAGTTTTCATAGTTGCCTATTGAAATCTTTTCTTATTTTCTTTTGCTAGATATATTTTGTGTGTGTTCGTGTGTGTGATGCTTGCACATTGCCATTGTTGTTGGTGTTTTAAATGTTCTATCAATTGCATAATGCATGAGTATCAGCCACTAATACATGCACACTCTGGCATCTGCCACACTGTAAGCATATGAATATTCAAACACTCTTACACACACACACATCCACACACGCACACACCTAGCCAACCTGCCAAGTGCTAACAATACTGCCAATCGTCGCAAGGATGTCAATGAGAATGCATGTCCTGTTGGTCTCTGGTTGAAGCCAGTGACCAGAATTTAAGTGGATTTAAGTCCTTTTAGTATTTTATAAAGGTTTTCCACATTGGCCACGACGTCTACATATCGCATTTGGAGTTCTGTGCAAGCAAACTATCCCCATTCGCTATGATATTTGCTTTGCTCTTGTCTTTGCCATCGCCTTCATTGTTGACATTTTAATTAGTTGCATAATGACAGATACTTAGTATCTCAACACGTTGTCTTGTGTTTTGCCAACCACGTTTACCCTTTTTTCCACTTTCCGCTTTCTCATTTGCTTGAGCTTTCTTGTTAGCTGAGTTTTCCTTTGCCAGCTTTAAGGTAAACACATTTTGCGGCGTGGCGCTTAGAACCAAAACTGTGTTGATTTGGGCGACAAAAGATGTTCTGCCAAGTAATTTCGGTGTCTAATGAAGCGCATCAAAGAACAGATAGTTCAGCTGTATCAAAGAGTTCCTTTACATCTCTAATACTAAGGCGATTAGACATATTTGGCCTAACAGACACATTTGAATAGAAGGGGTTATATATTCAAATCTAAGGAGCAGCAACTAAGAGACCTGCTCGTGACTATTCGTATTCATTTCGTATACTCATTTAAAAACAAAGCCACATTATTCAAATTTCTTTTTATATAGAAACATCTCTTACGCACAAAAAGTACATCAAAACTCAACTTCACTTATTAAATTCCTCGCCTATGCTTGCCAAAAAAAAAAGGTTCTCTCTCTTAGAAAAAACTACTGTCATTTAACATTCCTTTATAACGTACGATTTCCAATTTTGTGCCACACATTCTTTTTGGCAGCCAACAGTTTTTGCTGCTGGGAACAAACGAAAACGATTCTAATGTCACTTTGTCTGCCCAAAACAGCCGAATTTCTCTTGTGACTTTGCAGTTTTCTTCTTTTTGTTTTTGTACGTTTTCTCTCTTTTTGCATATGAACATCGGAAGTTTCCTGAAGCAAAAAATTGAAATAATAGTCAACTGGGCAGCGCGTGCATGTCCATAAATCATAAAACGCCCATCATCAGTCAAGGACAATCAAGCAGCAGTAGGCTCCGAATGCGCCAGCCAGGCCCTGATCTGTCAGCCTGGCCAAAAGTCGTTAAATACGCTCAGGCGCCTACACAGATGCCCCTGTTTGTCAACGTGTCCCCAGCATGTCAATGGAAATTAATTGCTGTTGCGTACCGTAAATACTTCTAACTGCAGCTTAAAGCCAGCAGATGAGGTCACATATCACGGCACCGAGAGGTTTTAGGCAAACCCAAGGCCTGAAAGTTTGTCGAAAAATAAGGTTTGACAGACACTTCGTTAGTCAGATGGCTGCCGATTATCTGCCTAAAAGGTTATACAGATTTTTCTGACGACTATCTACATTTATAGACGGAAAGACTTAAAAACTTTTACCAATTTCTTACATACACAACTAGACCCGATAAAAATCGGTCATTAGTTGTTCCCAATAGATTCTTCCCACTGCAGACTTCTGATTCTTGTTCGGTTCAACATATTACAGACCCATTTGTTAAATTTATAAGTGTTGGCATACCAATTATCGGTATGTCTAAACGTAAGGATAACCATAAATTTGGTCACAAGTTGTTAGGCAGAGCCCGATTCGGGCATAATAGTTCAACAATTTTTGCGGCTCATTAGGTTTAATTTGTTAACCAGAGATTTTGCTGGCCAACAAAGCAATTATCGATTACCGAAACAATTGCTATTTATAGCAGACCTTAACCCAAAACCCAAAGCAATTTATTAAAGTTGAAGCGTTTCTGTGCCAAAACGAGCAACTTCTTACTCTGCAGCTAAATCTCTTTCAGAAGGTGGCACAAATTAATTGAAGATGCTGGCAACGCGTTTTCATTGAAAAGATAAATTAAGCTAAGTGGCACAGACAAGGGCAGCAAGAGCACAACAGAAAAAAACAGATATAAAAAGAAGCCTATTCAGAAGCTCTCACGCCTAATTAAAAAGTACGCACAACTTGGCGTGAATTAGTAGAAATAAAGCCAACATTAAGACCAATTCGCATTTGGCATTAAGCAAATAAACAAATGCTGGGCCCGATAATATCACAAGTCGTTGCGATATGCCAATCCAAACGCCAAAGTTGATGCCAAAACAATTATGGATCAACATTTCGGGTAATTTGTGCGGATTAAAAGCGAAGCACAGATTGTGGCCGAACGTGGCTTAAAGTTGCCAGTTGCCTCTGCGAACTTAAATCATTGAAATTGGTTTGGTTGAGCCAGAGCTACAGAGCTTATCATTAATAACTTGAGACTGAATTGTTGGGGAACATGAGTTGATTAACAGGATTAACAAAGGACTTGCAAATAAAATATCTTTAGACTTGCGCAAGTAAGCGAGGGAAATTATCTGCCAGAGGAAAGATGACAATTCATAAAGATAGCCGGAGTATGTTCCTTGTTTGCATCGTCGAGAAGATTTCTAAGTAAAAATTTATCGGCAGGTAAATAATTTGGTGATAAGTTGGCACTATAAGCAATAAGCCGGCAGCACGTACTTTCCCAACAACTTGTATCCCTGTGAGACTACGTTTGAGAATTATAAGCTTTGCACCTTACAACACAGTTTTCAAGAGTAGCAATGTGTGTGTGATCGTTGTTGTTGTTGTTTATCGTTGCCTGCGTTCTATTTTAAATTAGAATCACATTTGAAACCGCATTCGTGGCAAATTCATTTAACTTTGGGCTTACTTTCCGCAATAACATATTAATTTGTTTCAAATTTCACGTAAATTAAATGACATTTAAAAATGCAATTTCCAACACTGGCACAATTATGACTGGATTACTGACCAACTAATTAGCGGTTTTATGTTTTAAAGTTTAAGTACACCAACAACGAGTTAACTGTTTTTTGCAGTAAGGCTAATTGCAAATTAGCAAAAGAATAAATTAATTAAATTGCGGTATGCTAAATGAGGACATTTCGACATCACATATAATCACATTTTGGCTGTGTGTGTGCGTAAATAAAGGATAACAACGATGTGTCAACGGCAGAGCTCACAGTGCGTGTGTGTGAGCAGAGACAAAAAGGATACAAGGACACGTGCCGAAGTGGCCATAATTTACGGCATAAGCACAGCAAACGGGCACAAGTTCATAAATTATCGTCCTCGCAGGACGAGCGAACTTTGCCCGGCTGTGAGTACGTTGAGAATTTATGTAGTTGTTTGTGTTGTGAATTCGAGTTTGGGTTTTTGTCATCTGATATGCAATTAAAAAACAATGCAAGTCCTTGAATGCGAGCCGGAAAGTATGCTACAATTATGTGTTTGCTTTATTTGCCCTCATGTTATAGCTGTCACAGCTAACGTGAATGGACATGCCAACGCGGCACACGACAACAATATTGTTGTGTATTATTTCAAAAATGTCAACTGGCTCGAACTTCTCGTCCATCAAAACCCAGGCCGTCCCACTCCACTCCAGTCTCTACCTCCCTGTTGTGCTCGATTATTTCCGCTGACTGCGCACGGTCCGATTTTGCCAGTGGCAGCAACATTCCCTGGCTAAGGACTGGCGGTCTTAATGAAATCCTGGCTGCTGGCTGCTGGCACATAAAACAGCGTCAACCAACTGTAAACAACAAGCAGCTCAGGCTATGGGCGCGGTCAACAAAAGGCACTGCACACAATTTGAGCCGGTTGGGTTATGGGAAACGTATTCTAGCCACATAAATAGATTCAAGGGACTCAAAGAACCCAATTGCAATTCAATGTCAAACGCCTCTTAAAAATTTCACCGAAATTCGTGTTGCAATAAATGTATCAAATATTCATGACAAAAAATTGTCACAAAGGATACACACACCCACGAAGGAAAATCGTCGTGCAATTGGCATCAGCCCAACTGCAAAAATGGCAAATAACAACTGACACGACTGTCAGGATCTTTACAATTTTTTAGCTGCTTTTGTTGTTGTTGCTGTTGTTGTGGCTGTTACATTGGTGACCGTAGTCAAGAGCAGCGAAAGAAATATAAGAAAATAGGTGACTGTTCAGGCATTCGCCAATTCAAACACAGGGTGTTTCATTTTGAAGGATGAGTAGTTAAGTCTGTCTTAAAGGTCTCAAGACTTTGGCGTTAACTAAGCCGATTATCCTCGAACTTTAAATTCCCTTTAACATCTCGTTCTAGTTAAAGAGTTTGCGAAGGAACACCCTGTGCTCTGTCCTGTTTGCTGTTCTCAATTTTATTGCTGTTTCATTTTCTTTATTATCAATTCGATATTTCTTTTAAGCATGGTAGAAAAAAAAAACGCAAGTTGTTGTTGCTGTCGTGAACTGCCCCAGGGGAGGCGAATAACTCAAGAACAGAAAAAAGAAGCTGACAAAAGTTTGCAATTGCTAAAACTTTATGAAATGCCTCGAGGCGTTCCATTCGATCGGTTTTGCCTTTTGCGCTGTCAATTATAGAAGTTGCTTTTCCCATTTTTTTCACATGAGTAGTTGAGCCTTTTTATTTGGTTGGCTGCCACTAATTAGGAATTCATTTAACTTCGCGGTTAGTTTTTGAAGTGTAATCAGCATCAAAGGATGTCAGTTACACGCGCCGCGCCGCTAAGTGCGGTACACTTATGTCTGACAGTCTTATCACCTGTGGCCTGCCATGCGGCCCATAAATTCCATGCAAATGAAATGCACACGGGCCAAATTTATGGGCGCACAAGAGCTGAAATGCGTAGTGTTTGCCTTCGTGACACGGCCGCCAAAAGGTTTCAGGACATGTCAGGCCAACACACACACACACACACACAAGCCATTACAAATACTTGCGCAACTTTGCGGTAGTTGCGTGCTTGCCATCTGCCGCAAATTATGCTCATTATCATGTAAAGCGGGTCGTGCGCTCGGGCTGCCCTCAAAAGTATGCTATGCGAAATAAAAATGCCAGCTCGTAATTAAGTCAACTCGGTACAAGAAAACGCATGCCAAAAACAATATGAGCATGCCGAATATTTAATATGCTTGCATATACACATATTTTTAATCGTTTCTGAAAAGCTTTACATAGTATTTGAGTATTTGATGAATAAAAAGTTGGTTTCTATATGGATTATTCTGATACTTTCTATGACGGCCGTAAGCTTATGATGTCAAGTTGAACGTCAATTTAATTTAAGATGTCATAAAAACGTCTTTTTTACAAAATATATAAAATATCTGAGTAAAACATACATTAAAAAGACTTCTGCATGCACGCTTTACTTTTTTTTTTGTAACGCGACGCTTGTAATTCTTAACAAGTAAACACTTCAGAAGCGAAACAAGGCATTTGCAATTGTAGAGCAATTGTTGATAGCAAAGTCTGCTAAATATAGAATCGAGAGCTTCTTCAAGTAGCTTAACAGACAACCTGCTCATTTTAATGCGTGTATGTCTTGTTTGTTGGTAAATATATTTGTTAGAAGTATAGCAAACATTAACCTCGTGCCGATCAGCTTTATATTAGAACTTTTTAACATTACATGCTTGAATGCAATCTTGCTTCGAAAAGGTAGCCCTTAGTGCATTCCCCATTTTATGACAAATTCAAGCTACTCCTTGATATACCCTAACTCATGCCACAGACAAGTTGTGCCCGCTCAGCCAACTGCACTAAAAAGTGTCCTTCGTGTTGTGATCCTTGTGCAGATGTTCTTGTTTTTGCTGTTGTTGTGGTGCTTTTAAAAGTAAAACGCTGTTGAGTTCATTAAAAATTTGACTAAGTGCGTTGTCATCATAATTATCATCATCATCATCAAGAACCGTGTGGCTGCCCCACAGCGAGCGGGCCATAGAGGGCCCAGGCACTTGCTTTCCTACATGTCCTTATAGCTGTTATGACAATGTGAGTCGTGACTACGGCAGGCACATACTTGAACTGTATATGGATGTATGGGTCCATGGGTCTGTGTGTGTGTGAACGCGTGCGTGTGCGAATGTGTGTAAATTGCTTTGCCCGCAAAATTTGTTATTCGTGCTGAGCTCAGCCAAAAATATAATTTGCCGCGAATTTGCGCCGAAAATTGCCCGCAGCCTAATTTGGATTTATAAAGCATTAACATCAGGAAACGGAAAAAAATAAATTATTCATCAAATTAATAGCGCTTAGCGATAATTTACATCAATCAAAGATGAATTTTTTATTAAAAATTGCTCTCTTATTGCGGCTTAGGCATTTCCAATAATCCAATGTTGTAATTGAAAATGTGTTATGCCCACACATTTCAGGCCAATAAATGGCTATAAATAATTTATTATGACCGGCATTGTGTGAGCCACGGTAATGAAATCACATTCAATTGGTTTCGAACATGCATATGCAGCTCATCAAACATTTATAAGAACATAAAACCCTTTAAAACAAGTAATGTATTCAGATTTATTATTCCACTTAATTATACGCATATACAAATATACATATTGAGCTTTTCGTTTAATATAGAACTAAAATCATCAACTGAAGCGAATTAAAACTGATTGCAATTTGCAATCATTTGGTCAATTTACTAATATTAAAAACAATTTCTATCCAATTTGTAAGG
This sequence comes from Drosophila kanekoi, assembly GCA_037075305.1. Lineage (NCBI taxonomy): Eukaryota > Metazoa > Arthropoda > Insecta > Diptera > Drosophilidae > Drosophila > Drosophila kanekoi. Next base: position 2,058,400 of record JBAMCE010000577.1, on the reverse strand, counting down.
CATTCCAAAATACGATTTCAATCTCTAGGCTCTATATTCCAAATAATTTAAATCCCATTAAAGTTGCCAATCGCATTAATACCAAAATCTGAAAAAATATATTTAGCCCACGGAAATGGGCCAAATGGAATCATAAGCAAAAATTATGCAAATAATAATAAAAAAGACGCATAAAAAAATTGTGAAAATAAAGTTATAGCCAAGAAAAATATACTTAAGAACCAACACACACACATACAGCCACGCTCTCTCTCTCTCTCTCTTACTCGCTCTCTTTCTCTGTAAAGGGGCGCTCCCGAAATGTGTTCTCTGTTATGAATATGCGGCGTAAAGCGTAGCGGGCAACAAGAAGAAAAGCAAATGGAATGCCATTGTATGAGGTGCCACGAACGGAATCCCTCATGACAAAATCAATAGGATACCAAACAGCTGTGCCGCCGCCTGGCAAATGTAAACGTAAACAAGCAAGCAGAGAAAAGCTGAGAGGCAGGCAGAGAACAAAAGAGAGGAAGAGTGTATGTGTGTGTGTGTGTTTGGGAGAGCGCGACTATAAATAGGGCAACGCCAGAGAAAGAGACGCGCGCTCTCAGTCTGTGGCCGAGGCAGCATTCAGTCAATTTTCAGTTTTCCACTTTAGTCAAAGGCAGCTCTTCAACGTTGGCGGTAGCCGAAAATCAAGCGGAAAACTAAACAGCGCGCACACACACCAACACAACAACACTCACTCAGGCAAATATACAACACACATACACACACTCACACACACACACACACACAGAAATACGCGCGTGTACAGCGACAGTGTGCCATATGTGTAATCAAAACGGGCCGCACTAAGAGCAAAAGTTTATATATAGAAAATTGTACGCACAGCTGAGGGAAAAATATAAATTCGTTGTGTAGCTGAAAATAAATTTAACGAAAACTACGAACAACAATTTATACAAATTCTAACTTGATTTTGCATTTCAATCATTTTTTGTTCGTTCTCTTCTTACTTGTATGCAATAACTCAAATATTACGCATACGCCGCGTGTGGTGAAATATAACTGGCGAGAAAAAACTGTGCGCCTGGCGCCAGCGTCAGCGTCAGCGCCGCTGCTGACGTCGCGACTCCACCCAAAATTGTATACCAAATTCGGGAGCAAACATAATTTTGATCAAATGCATTGTGCACTGGTTAAGTGAAATATAAGTGCGTGTGTCTAGGTTAACAAACAAACAAAAACAAAAACAGATTGAAAAATGCTAGCAAAATGTTTGGTACATGCGAAAAGTTGATGACACATTTTGCTGTCATTTTGACCGCATTTCTTGCCGCCCAGCCGCTGTTGTTGTTGCTGATCTGCGGTCCGCCAGCGACGCCGCATGGCGGCCCCGCCTCCACCACATTTCTGGTGCATGCCTCTGCCGCGGACGAAGCGTAAGTTTTCAAAAATTTTAAACTGCCAAAACAAAAAAAGCATAATATTTATGGAAACTTGGGTTTGTTTTTCGGCTTCCATGAAAATGTTTTTTGGCGCGTTAAGAACAAGCCCATTAAAGGGCGTTTTTCCATCATTATCCACGAGAATGTCCTCGCCCCCTCACCTCCACGACGCGTTGTCGACGTCGCTCTCGTTAATTTTTCGTGCATTTTATGCTAATTTTTTTTGGCAACTGCCCCATCGTCCCTCACTTTTCTTATCGAATGCCCTGCGAATCATGCGTTCGGCATGTGGGCTATAATTATGTGTAGGGTATGCTTAGCAAGTCATTTGCAACTTTACTGCTCGAAATGTTCGTTTCTTAGACAATTGCTTGTATTCAAATGTAAGTGCAGTTTGCTTTAAGGAAATTTTCAGGCGCAGCCAACTTAACGCATGCAATTTCGTGCTGCCAGATCGCTTAAGGTTTGACAGCTAAATTGAGATTAAGCTGGTGATCAATACTTTAATTGCTTTAGTTGCAAAATTTGACCCATGACTTTAGATTGTCAGTTGATTGAAATACGTATGGTTTTCAGAAAGGGATTTTAAGGATTCGTACCTGGGATATTAGAATACCACTTATTGATCGCATGGGTAGTTCAAAAAACACACTTTGTTTTAAGGATATTTTGGAATATGGATCGGTACGTCTATAAGCTATATAATACTTCACCACAAAAGTGACCACATACCTAAACATTAAGGCATTCAAGTGCTTCGTAACTTTACCTAATTGTTTTATACATCATTTTTACACCTTTATTTATTGAATTTGTGCTTTCCTTACTTTGGCTAGCCAGAAATTTATGTGCTATAAAGTTGTATACATTTTCTTCAGCTTTTAGATTAAATATTTATTTCTAGCGATAGCAAAATATTTAGTTAAAAGCATATTACATGGATTTAGTTATTTTTAGAAACTAAAGCCATAAGACAATTGTTTGGTATTTGTTGCTTAGTTTGAATCAGCTTTTGTAAGAAAAAAACAAGAAAAAGGCACACAGAATATTAAATACCCTTGCAGAGGCATTGCTTATAGTTTTACGGACATATCTGGAGAATATATACATATTACGAAATTTTTCAAACAAACCAAAATTTTTCAACGATTGTACTACGATATTGAAAGGATATTTAAGAATCATATTCAAACTCGTATATGGATAGTTTGTTTTAAATTTATTAAACAAGAAATTTAGTTCAAGTACTAACTTTTTGATTAGATAGATAATATGGTAGATATATGTAATAATGATCCCAAGCGGACATATAAACCAAAAGAGAAAGTAAACAAAGTTTTATAGTCATAGTTTTAAAACTGAACCAAAAAAGCAGAAATAAGGACATGGTAATATCGACTCAGCTCTTAACTGAATGAGAATTGAAATATTCTTTATAGTTACTTTTTATGTGTTACTCATTTAATGCCAAATTTGTAATTAACCCTGCAAGGATATACAAAATAACAGCTACTTTGAAGGCTAAACGCCTAAAAATCAAGATTATAAGAAAAATTTGAACTTTGAACTATAAAAATTGTCATGAGCTTAAATCGAAACCTTAACCTTTTTGGCTTAAGCTTAATCTTGCATTCCTTCTGATAAATCAAGGATTAAACTAAATATTTAATGCTTACAATTGAACTTAGTTTAGATTAAACAAATTGGGAGTCGACTTTTAGACAACTGAACAAAGTAGAATCTCAGAGTCAGGTATTCATTTAGTATTGTTTTAGTCTTAGGACACACAAGCTAATATTTAAAATATAGATTGGGCCATGAGCCCTTTTTTGTAGCAGCCTTTAACTAGCTTAAGTTAAACATTGGCCGTAGCGTATTGGATGGTCGCCTAGGCTTAATTGTAATATTCTCTGTTCTTTTTTCCTGCCTTTTGCCCGTTGCGTGTTTACGCGTTTTGTCTTTTGTTTCGAATTTTCATTTTAGCGCTCGCGTGTATATACATATATATATGTTTGTGTGTGTGTGTGTGTGTGTGTGTGTCTGTGTGCGTACGTGTGTGTGTGTCTGTAAGTGTGCGTCAGCGTATTTGGCCACAAATTCAGCTGCTGCTGATGCCGACAACGGCGACGACCTTTTTGCTACTTATTACGCCCGTTTTTCCTTCGAGGCGCACTTTTCATAAGTCACATAAAAGAATTATTTGTCTGACATGTTGACTTGGGGCCACAGCAGGTACTACAGACGTCTATTTACGCGTAATGCATATTTTATTGGGCATTTTGTAGGGCTGCTGAAAGTCGACGTTCTATTCATTTAACGCCACGAAATGTTTACCTGCGACTGGGTAAACGGCCAAGTAAATACAATTAGCAAATGTAATTAAATCAAATGGTAAATGGAATAACTAATTAACAGTGCCCAAATATTACACTTTGACATGCGCTGACCACAAATCCCATATGGAAAGGCCCAGCGGGACAAACCTTCGTTTTTTCGCAATGAACTTCAAAGCAACAACGCCCCGAAAACTAATAAAATTGTACTTATTATTTGGCAATTTATGCATTTAGCCAGATTAATATAAAAAATTTGTGGGGCGTGCTACGGAGCTGCCGAGTTCTCTATGATATCATCATTTATAATACGAGATATATTCAGAAAGATAGATATATTGTATTTGTATATAACAATGCGCTTGTGTTTTGTTAATATGTCGAAGCGTTCAAAGTTGCTTTCATAAAATAGAATGGAATACTTAATTTAATCAGCTCAAGCCACGCGCAATAATTTAAAGCGTGACAGCTTTTTTAATATCCAAAAATATTCAGATTTGCGCAAATCAATATATCCTCATAGATATGGACTATTCCAGGGTCACGCACTTGATAGTCGTGAATGGAAAGCACAATATTGCAAGATGCACATAAGAAGCCCCATTTTTTTTACAAGATTGTCAAAGGTGTTTATATCAGCGTTAATCAATGTTGTCTTCCACGCTTAAACATGTTGAGAATTATATTATTTATGAAAACTACTCAAAATATTCCGTTAAGTCACACAATTTAAGTTTAAATAGAATGTCATGCAGAAAAGACACTTTAAAGACAACGAAATAAGAACGAACTGGCAAAATACTTTATAATTTATGATCGTGGCATATCTAATACAACATTTTATGCGAATTTTTCGCTCTGGTGCACTGCGCACATTAAAATAGACAATGGCCAGAAGGCAAGCGCACATAAAAAATCAATGTAAATTGTAAGAAAAACCAAAAATAATCATTAAAAGAAAAAAAAATAACACAATGTATACAAAGGCAAAAACTTGGCAACTCACAAGCACCTACGTCCACGCCCACGAGCCAGACAGTCCGATATTTAATGCAGATAAGAACAGAACCCATTCAAAAACAATGTGAGAGGAGCAGACGATGTGGGTGCCCCATGGACTGCCCCATGGACTGCTGCCACAAAGGAATGTTGCAAATTTAATTGAATTTAATTGAACAACTCCAAAACGAAATAAAAAGCACGTTACAACAACAACAACGGCAACAATTAAACTTGAGAAATAATTGTGTCAAAGGCAAAGCGGCAACTACAAGAGCATCAGGGCAAACCGAAACAGAAAGAGAGCGAAGAGAGCGCGACGACTGTCAAATCTTATGAGAGATATAGGGAGAGTACAGACACTATGCGCAGGTGTGTCAGATAGCGGATATGTCGACTTTTTCATGATCTAAATTAATTTTTTCTTTAAATATATCAAGAAACGTATTGCAGAGCGCCTCTCTATGCGATTTTCATAAATGTTACCTATTTATTTACTTTCTGTTATAATAAGCTGCTAAATTTTCTCTTTGCCTCTATCGGTTGCTCTATTATATTTTTTTCATTTCACGCTCTCACAGTTCTCATTATCTCGTGTCTTTTCCTTACTATTTCTGTAGCTCGCTTTTCCGGATTTCCTTGTCTCTATCTAACGGCTATTAACGATCGACAGTCTTTATTTTACATTCGTTAAGTTCCCTTTTTCAATTTAAAACTTACTTTCTCTCATTCTTTAACTTTAGTAGCTCTGATTATTGCCTAATAATTTATTAACTTCCTCTATTTATCTATTTTTCATACTGAAAATCTCTTACCATACCTCTTGATATATCCATACCTTCTTACTCACTCTTCTACTACTACTTCTCTCCATCTCAAATTCTCTTGACTATCTTGCCATCTTTTCTAAATGTTGTATTTAACCTTTTTTTCCTTTTATATCCATTTGTACTATCTTTTATAAGTCTATTTTATGCAAGTTGGTATATAGTTCGGGGTTAAGCTAATCGGATCGTTTTATTGATATATATTTTTCTCTTAACCTCTCTGTTAGTACCCTCTCTTTCTTCGTACTTTTTGTCTCTTACTCGATCTTTGTGATGTCCTTTCTCTTTCACTGACTCTCTTTTTCAAATTCTTCTTCACTCACCGACTCACCCACTTTCTCTCTTTGTCATATTTCAGCTCTTTTTTGTTAATTTTCTCTTACTTCATTAAGTCCCTCACGCTGTTCTTTCATATATCGCCTTTCTATGTGATTTTCATTAATTTAATTTGGTAAAGTATTTATCACAATGATAATTTGAATTTATAAATATGGCATTGATTAACTATGAGGGAAAATTTTAGATATGGCTTCTGTATGCTTTTAAATGTTAAATATTTTAATGTACATAAGTCGTTGGTATTTTAAGTAGCTCAATTTGTGGATCTCTAATATCATAAACGTAAATACTTAACTATGTATAAGCATACGATCAAAAGGTAGTTTATCTTTAATTTGATATATCTTTTTCTTTATATACGGTTTATTGTAGCAGTAGTTATTGCTATCGTTAACTCACATATCTTTATAGCACACTCATTAATTTAAGAGCATCATTTTTAAGAGTATTTCAAAAGGAAGAGCTTTATGAAAAACCTGCGCGCGCATTATCTAGGCACTTGTTGATTTCTCGCACACACACATACGCAACACTCGCACACACACTTAAGCAATGCCCAAGCACAGCTGTTTCTGCCCGCTGCCTGCGTCACGGCGCTGCTGCGCTGCTGCTGAGGCTGCTTTTGGCTTGGCTACTTTCTTTGCCGCACACACACACACTCACACGGAAAATACACACCTTTTGGCCGTGCTCGTTACCAACACACTCGTGTTAGACATGTGCGCTAATTTAATTAGTGGCCTTGTTTTACTTGCAAGTCGACAGGTGGTTGACATTTCAATACGGGGCAGCTGTGACGTTGCCATTTGGCGTTGCCAGATTGCTGACGAGTTAACAGGAACTGGAACTTTTGAGAAATTGAAAAGATATAGAAATTATGGGTGGAAAAGATTCTTGTTGAAAGAAATTTTTTATTTTTTACTTTTTGTCACTTCTGTTTAATATGAACAGAATATTGTCATCGTCTGATAATCATGTACTATAGAGTAACAATAGAATTCACTTCCTGCATTTTGTTAGGCAGTCACTTCATTTCGACTGGTTCTTGAACTTCTTATAAACATATCAATGCACCGAGATTTTTCACTTAGTTTTCTAATGCAAATCAATTTATTTTTTGCTTTTCAGCGTTGGCAAATGGGCAACCCAATTTGGAGACGAGCTATTTCTGCTGGCCCAAAAGATAACCAAATCGCAGCAGATCAAAGAGAAATATAAAGGGTACAATGCACGCGTGGAACTAAAAAATGGCTCCGAACTGATCAAGTCTATCACAGCGAATGTGGGCAAAATGCTGGCACGAAAAATGGACGCAGTGCGCTGCATACAGGAGAAGGCGGAGAGTGTTAACGAGAACTTTGACTTCAATCAGACATATGCGGAGACGAACTTCACCTACTATTCCAGCAAGTACTCGGCATTCAATGGAAACAGCTCGGAGCAGTTGGAGCCCAATGAGGAGGAATATGCGTATATGTACCGCGACATGATGCTAAATCCGGACACCCATTTCTACAATATATCCGTAGATACGGAGCATAGCTCGGTGCATGTGCCCTCGAATGTGTGGGATCGTGCGCCGCATGTGCTTAAGACCATACAATGGTCGGAGCAGCTGGATGAGGTGTTTCGACAGAACTATCAGTCCGATCCAGCATTGTCCTGGCAATACTTTGGCTCCGATACGGGCATATTGCGTCACTATCCCGCTGCACAATGGTCAGACTCGCGCGCAAATAAACTGGATGCAGATACCTATGATTGTCGCAAACGTTCCTGGTACATTGAAACGGCCACATGCTCGAAGGATATTGTTATATTGCTGGATCACTCGGGCTCAATGACTGGTCATCGCCATCATGTGGCCAAGTTCACCATACGCAGCATATTGGACACGTTCTCCAACAACGATTTCTTCACAATTTTTCGGTATTCCAGCGAGGTGCAGGGCATAATACCCTGCTTCAAGGACGCACTGGTACAAGCCACACCCGAAAACATTGATGTCTTCAATTCGGCTATTGCCGAGCTAGAAGATCCCGAGGGCTATGCGAATCTAACGCTGGCCTATGAGCACGCTTTTCAGATTCTACGCAATTATTATATAAATCGTCGCTGCAATGAAACCTCCACCTGCAACCAGGCTATAATGCTGGTCACCGACGGCGTTGCCGGCAATACCACCGATGTCTTTGAGAAATACAACTGGGGTGATGGAGAGAACGGTACCTCGCGCATGAATGTGCGCATCTTTACGTATCTGTTGGGCAAGGAGGTGACCAAGGTGCGCGAGATACAATGGATGGCCTGTCTGAATCGTGGCTACTATTCGCATGTCCAGACGCTCGACGAGGTGCACGAGGAGGTGCTCAAGTATGTCGATGTTATAGCCACGCCCTTGGTGCTTCAGAATGAACAGCATCCGCCTACTTGGACGCATGCTTTTACGGACAAAACGGTTGGTCTGATTCTCTCGTAGATTCCCAAAACATGTCTTAATCTTCTGTTCTTGCAGTATGATCCCATGAATAGCACGGAAAGGCGACCGCGTCTCATGATAGCGGTAGGCGTGCCCGCCTTCGATCGGTCCTATCTCCATGAGAACAGCACAAGGAGACGCGCCCGTCTACTGGGCGTAGCCGGAACGGATTTGCCAGTTGAGGATATTGACAAGCTAACCCTGCCCTACAAGGTAAGAGCTACTTGGGAATCCTATGAGAATACATTGAATGAGCTGACCAATTCTTCCAGCTGGGCGTCAATGGCTACTCCTTTGTGGTTTCCAACAATGGCTACATGCTGCTGCATCCGGATCTGCGACCCATTGGCGTAAGCAAGATACTTTTAACTACCAAAAATTGTAATTATCCATTACCCCTTACTTTCAGTCTAATGGCAAAATGAATCCCAACTATAACAGCATTGATTTCACCGAAGTTGAGCATTTGTTTGAGGATCAGAATCCGCGCGAGCCTGGTCAATCTATATTAAACCTACGCAGCGCCATGGTGCATCATGAGGCCAACGAGTTTAGGGATATTCCGGTCAAGTTCCATTATGATAAAATGCGACGAGTCTCGGAAGAGAAACAGGATTATTTCTTTGCGCCGCTGCCCAATACCCCATTTACTCTGGGCATTGTAATGCCCAGCGAGTATGGCAAAACTTGGATCAAGGTGGGCGATGAGGTGGACAAAAACAAACACATGAAGGTTAACATTTCGGAGTTCTTTATTGGCGAAAACTGGAAGGTGCATCCCGATTGGTATGTGGAAGTCGTACAAGTGTTATACCCTGTAAAGGATATACTCTTGTCAGTCATTTTTGACTAAAGCTCTGTTTTTCCAATTCCTAACCATTTTTCTAGGGTCTACTGCAAGTATCACTATCTTGAGGGTCACGAATTCAAGACGCCTGAAGCGGAGCTGCGCGAGTTTCTGGAAAAGATGATGAAACCCGACTGGAAGTGGCCGGAACAATATGCCGAAGATGAGTCCGACTGGGATGACAAAGATGATTGTGAGTTTTCCCTAGCAGCACCAAACTATAACCAACGCCTATTAAACTCTATCAATCGCAGTAAACTGCGGTCGCAAAACGCTCGGCGATGATGCCTACTACTGCAACAAGGAGCTGGTGCACTTGCTCATCTTTGATGCCAAGGTCACAAATTTTAGCTACGGCGAATGGAAGTTCGAGAATGATCAGGAGCGACAGCTAATTGAACGCTTTGGCGCCACACTGCGCTTCGTGGCCACCATGAGTGGCCTAACACGCTGGCAGTTCATCTTCGGCGAGGTGGAAGTGGATACGGATCGGGAATTTGGCGATTATCATACAACAGCCATTGATGAGACCTGGTACAAGAGCGCCATATTGCAGCATCATCAGGAGAACACCGAGAGTTTTGTCTATTCGGTCAAGCACTACAACGATCCGCTGGAAGATAGCGAACTCAAGGTAACCGCCTCGCATGCCATCTTTCCGCGAGATGGCGGCAAAGAGGCGCCCGCCTGCGTCGTCGGCTTCCAGTTCTCACATGCGCGCATGTGGGAGCGCTTCTTCAACATCACCGCCGTGGATAATGTAAGTGCAGTAACAAACGTGAATCAATCGGGTTTATACTTCATATTTCACGCACAGTGCAACAATTGCCTGCCCATCTGCACGGATGATGACGTCGACTGTTCGGTCATCGATAACAATGCGTACATTGTCGTAGGTCAGAACATTAATACGACGGGCAAATTCTTTGGCGAATTCCATGGCGATGTTATGGCCGCCATGGTGCAGAAAGGCATCTTTAAAAGCATCGAGGTCTATGACTATCAGGGACTATGTAAAGAGGAGCCAACCACGCCCAGCGATGGGCACAGTCTATTGCATGTAAGTGAAGTAGAAGATTAAATTTTAAACTTAAAATTATATACATAATTTTTAACTGATTGTATTATGATTCAATTTTTTTGAAAGAGCATAAAGCCCTGTTTTAAAATCTCTCGGGAGTCCGTTTCAAGCCTGTGTGAGACGTGTTCGAAGTCCGTTTCCCCCATGAATGAAACTTATTTGAAACCAGAATGAGACCCGAATCATACCTTTGTAGTAAAGCATGCAACAAGCCCCTGGTTCATAATGGTTTTAAGCCTGCTCGAAGCCTGTTTCGAACTAGCTTGATTTAATTCTAATTTAAGCTTTTTTGAAATCTGTCCAGAGGCTGTTTCAAGCCTGTGTGAGTCCTGTACGATGTCTGTTTTATACCTGTAGGAAACCATTCTGAAACCCGTATGAGACGCGAATCAAACCTTTGTAAAACATGCATCAACCCCTGACTCAAGCCAGTTTCAAACCTGCTCGAAATATATTTCAAGCCTGCTTTTAAAATAAGGAAGAAATATTTATATACCAGCTATATAATTATATATTTCACAGCCGCTACAAGTGCTCGGCCTTGCTTGGAAGTGGTTAATAGCGCATCTTTTCTGGCACTATCAAAGAGTTCAATGGTGGGTGGACGGTGCGCCTTGTAAGTTAAACGTAGCTAGATACCCAACTTGAATTAATCAACAAAACGTATAATTTATTTTATCAATTAGTTATGGAGTATTTGGACACCATTGAAGATGAATATGTGGCTGTGGGCGACAGCAATTCCCCCTCACAAGCCAAGCCCAAAGAGGATGGCGATGATGGTGAGGCCATATTCCAAGAGCCTGAACCGGAGCCCATTTACAAACCATGCGATATGCGCTCAACACTTTACGCGCTGCAACCCTCCGCACTGGTGGGCATCAATGACTACATAGAGGTGCCATCGACGCGTCCATTTCTGGTGAAAAAGATACCCAACACAAACCTGGTGCTGATGGTGGTCAATGTACTGATGCCATCGCGCAGCGTACGCCTAACCACCGAACCGCAGCGCATAACCAACTACGAAGAGGAGTTTCCCTGCTACAAGCTGAATATGAGTTTCTACGAGCGTCGGCGCATTGAGGAGTGCTACACGAGGCACGACGATGTGAGTTAACCATTTCAATTTAATAATGATATTTCATTTATATATATATTCATCAATGTTTTTTAGGAGGAACTGTTCACCTATTGCGGCAACGCCTCACGGCTGGGCCAGACGCTTCAGCTGCTGCCGCTGACCATACTTTTGATGTTTTACTTGACGCGTTGCTTTATGCGCGTCTAGTTTATACAATATATGTGTATATATAAGCATATATATACTACTTATATACCTATGTACTATTGCGATCTGTTTGTTTTTAGATTGTAAACTATTGTGTAGTACAATTCTAGTCGAATGTTTAACAACAAATAACAGAAACCAACTAACAAAAAAACAAAGGCACAATCTTATAAAAAAAAAACTTAAAGCAAATTTAGTAACAACAATTTCAAACTCTTAGACTTACAAAATACGCCAAATGTTAAGCATAAAAATCGTTTTACTTTACAAATTATAAAAAACAAAAATCCTGAAATATTTCTAAATTCTTATAATTTCAACCACTTTTTTTAGCTCTTACGGCTGTTTATCGAAAACTAAAAGAAATTTAAGTTTTATACTAAATGCATATAGCTGAGAGGCGCACGTTTCATTAACTATTTTGATGGTTTGAAAAGGGTAAAACCTATGCCAAATATTAACTAAAAAGTGTATGTAAACAAAAATAATTCAAATAATAATTATTTTTGTAATTTTATAAAATTAGTTGATGTTTTATAAACGAAGTAAGTGAAGAAATCTAAACACACACACACACACACACACAAAAGCACACTATAAAGTAAACCTACATATAAAAATTTCGTCCCTTTTGCCCAACCGAAGAATATATATACTACTTGTATGGAAAGTCTTGCAAAATTCTTTAGCTTTTTCGTATACAATCAGATGGATTTTTTAAATGGTCAAAACCAAAGGATATGTTTAAATATAATATATAAACTAGAATATAAAATATATTTAATGTATTCAATGTTTTTTATAGATATTTGTTAACCCGCTATTCAAAGTTTATATATGTATATGGTTTTTGTATATGTATTGTAATAATGTACGAGAAGTATTTGTAACGATTTTATTGTATTTTTTTAATAACATTAATTTTGTTTTACGCTCGAAAGCAGACGAACACAAATGCACTAAATTCAAGAAGTTGACTTCGGTTAGGCCGATGCTCTAAATACCCTTGCAGAGCTTTACAACTTTCAAATTTCTAAGAGTCCAAAAATGGTTTCAAATCATAAATGAAATTGAAATTTCCGAAAAAATTAGCAAATCTTGACTATAATTATTATATTATAGAGATATCTTATGATCTGTTGCACTCAAATCTGATTTAGTTCTTAACTTTGTATAAATTGTATCCGAAAAGCTAACAAGACCCACTGCAGGGGTATTCGAATAGGACCACCTGAAAAGTATGCAATACTTATTTCGAGAACCTCAATTTAGTTGCACAAAAGAAATAACTTCTTATAACTATATCGATTTTTTGGCTAAACAAACTTCAGCGCAACATTTACACGAGCAACAAGAAATTGTAAAACCAAATACTAGAAAAAAAACGGAAAAAAAAAAACAAAAAAGTAACAAATATTGTTGAGAAAAACAACCCAATTGCCTTTGTATCGTATTTCGAAACATTTTATGAATTTATGCATAGAAAAGTAAATTTGATGCAAGTACGAAGTGTGGTGAAATGTTTTTGAAATTCAGTTTCTTATCGAATTTGAAACATTATTGAAATCAAAATGAAGATGGAAATTTTAAAACCAAACAGTTAACTATTAAATGTAATTTACAAATATAAAAAAAGAACATAATATAATGAAAACTAAAACTAAACTAATTAAATGTTTACGCGTAATAATACGATATTTATTTTTTGGAGTGTTTAAACGTTGTAAAATCTAATAAACAACTAAACTAAATGATGTGCATAAATATACAACTGGTAATAATTCGCATGGATTCGCATGGATTCGCAATTCAAGACGAGCGACAACATCGCGATGCCATGTTCAAGCATTATTACTAAACAATACGAAATGTCCACTAAACTAAACACCCATTAATAATACTTAATAATAGTAAAATTATTTTTAATTTCATTAGAGAATTCAAATGCATTAGTGCTAAATTCGTATGCAAAAATTTGATGTTTAAAACAGAAACGGTTTAAAACTGAAACAATATGAATTAAAAAAAAAAAGAAGAAAGATGAAGACAGAAAAACAATTTTACAGCTAATAAGAAAAAAAAGACCAATAAATGTTTAAATAATAAACGTAAGACTCTGGATGGATAGCTCTCGTATGAATACTGTATATATTACTGGCTCTTTCTATATTTTACAGAAACTTTTCACTTTGAAAGCGAAAACTTTTCTTTACATTAAATTAGATTCTGTGTGTTAAACCTCGCTGCTGGTTAGCACAGTCTTGAAATAATCGCTGTCCAGCTGTTTGATATCCTTGGCAAACTGTGCCACCAGCTGTGTTAGATCCTCGACATTGATATCCGTATTATTGCCAGCCGTTGATAGCTGTTCTATGGCCACTTGTATCTTATCCAGCAGCGCCTTATCCGCCTCACTCTGCTTGCCGGCATGCTCGTCCTCGAACTCATTGTACACCTCTTGCGCATTTTGTACCACATGCTCCGGAAAATTGGCCAGTCGTGCCACCTGTATGCCAAAGCTCTTCTCCATGACTCCCGGCCGCACCTGATACAACAGCGTAAAGTTATCCTCATCGGCCACAGCAGCCATGTGAACGTTTTTAACTGTTGGTAGTGTTTCGGCCAGTTTGGTGATCTCGTGAAAATGTGTCGCAAAGAGCGTAAAGCATTTCGTTTGTTTTGCCAAATGCTCGGCTATCGACCAGGCTATGCCACAGCCCTCATAGGTGGATGTGCCGCGTCCCAGCTCATCGATGATGACCAGTGACTTCTCCGTTGCAGTCTGCGATTTAGAAAATTATAATAAGCTTGCTGGTGTGAAATCTAGCTTTGCCCGTGTGTTCCTAACAATTTGAAGCCATCAGCCGCCCGTAAAGGGTGACATATTCGTCAATGAGCCAGAGACCGCCAATTTCCATACAAGGGTTGAATTTTTAGTTGTCGAGAAAGAATAATTTCCAAGGCAGTGTTTACATACAGAGTGTTGGTAAAAAAAAAATTCCAGTGAGTGTTTGCACAGAGCTTGGAGTTGAGTTTTATGGCAATCGATTCAAGAACAAGTGGATCTTCCTGGTGATATGTTCTCACTTTTTAAAAGAAATTTATCTAACACTCCAAATCACGACACAAAAGAAAACTCGCAAGAAAACCAATAACAGAAGATTACAAATCGAGCACATTTCTGAATCTTTTGAAGAATCCCAAAATGCTTTCCTTATGCCCAAAAACAACAGAAAGAAATAAAAACTGTGCAGTCGAATGCAACCGACTGAGTTATATTTTCAAAAGGGTAACGCAACGGAAGTCTCTTAAACTGTAACTGAAGGTAATATGAATCGTAGCATATCGTGAGGCAGGAGTAGGCTTCATCTTATATGGATGTTTGACGTTTACGGGGTCGGGAGTGGGAATGGCGGGTGGAATTATTTCATCTTTGAAAGAGATCATGCGCAATCTCAAACTAAGGAATATTAAGATATTGACAACATAAAGGGCGGGAGTGGGCGTGAGGTTAGAGTAAGGACCTCAAACTAGGGTATGCATGGATTGTGACGCCTAAAGGGGCAGGGAGCGTGGCAGGAATATTACTATAAAATTTAAGTAAGCCGGGCAAAGAATTGAATATTTATATTGATATATTGTATGACTTACCCTTATTATGCCTGAAGTTTCAATCATTTCCACCATAAAGGTGCTTAATCCCTTAATTATATTATCACTGGCGCCAACGCGGCCTAGTATGGAGTCCACCATGCTTATGGTAGCCATGCTACAGGGAACAAAGGCGCCAACATGGGCCATGAGAACAGCTGTGCCAACGGAGCGTATGTAGGTGCTTTTGCCGCCCATATTTGGGCCCGTTATAATAAACATGTTGCACTTGTCTGTGAAAATACAAATAAAACATAAATAACAGTCTTAAATTAAAACAACACACACGCACCTTTCTCAAAGGCCACGCTATTGGCTATGAAGCTCACGTGCTCCTGCAGTTCCAAGCACGGATGACGCACATCCTCAAGCAGCAGCTTGCCAGCGCCCTCGGCCAGCATTTTGGGTCGCACATAGGGCGTCGGAGCACAACGTGCGGCTATGGCAAAGCTGACCAGACAATCTAGTTGGGCGAGCTCATTATTTAGGGAGGTTAGCGGAGCCGCATAACCAACAGCCACTTGGATAATCTCCTCGACAATGGACTGCTGTTGCTCCTCATAGCGTGTGCGGCAGCTGGCAAACTCATCTGCATAGCTCTCCAGCTTGTCGGAGGTGAAACGCACGCCGCCCTTAATTACATCCACAATGCGATAGTTTTTATTCTTGCGTAGCACAGAATCATCTTTGATTGTGGTTCGCAGATGATAGCCCAGCTTGGCCACATTCTCCAACTTGACCATCTTGCCATCCAAATCAAGCTCCTCGCAGCACTTGTTCTGCAGCCGCTCCATTTTGTTGTACAATTCAGTCATGGTCTGCTGCAACTCCATGAGGCGATTGTCGAATGTGCTCTTGACCAAATACTCGCCCTTCTCAATGGACTCAAAATCTACCACTTGCTCGACCATTTGCTTCAGACCAGTTAGATCTTCCAAAAAGCTTTTAAACGGCGCACAAAGTACGCTCTGCACTGTGCTGTGCTCCAGGCCCAATAACAGCTGAAGAATTTTCGGTGTGCGCAAAATGACCTGATAAATGCGAAATAGATCCTGCAGGCTGGCCTTGCGACGCATCAGCTTTTTGGTGAGCATTAGGATATCCGGTATGCGTTTTAAATAGTCCATACTTAGCGTATCCAATGTCTCTGGTGACTCCAACAGGCACTGCACTATGTTGTGACGATCGTTGAGAATCTCGGAGCTACGCAGCGGCTGCTTCACCCACTGCGCCATGAGACGATGGCCCTGTGGCGTTCGGCAATGATCCAGCACGCCCAGAATGCTCTGCCAGCGATACGAAGGCATTGTGGGATGTGTGCCCGGCTTGGGCATAATATTGAGAGCGGCCACAGCGGCGGAATCCAAATGCACAAAGCTGCAAAGCGCATAATTAAATAAAAATAAATTTATAATGATTTATATTACTAAACACACCGCTTCAGGTCCAACTGCTTGAGCTCGTAGTGCCCCAAATTGCCGGCATCATTGATCAAATCCAAATATCTGATGGCAACACGCAGCGCCTCAGCGGCCAATTGCATTTGCAACTCCTTGCGACCATTGGCATCCTCCTGCTGTCCCTTGGCAAAGCGCAGCAGACGATTCAAGTCCTGCAGCAGATCATTGCGCTCGGCGGCGCTGCTACGCTTGGGCACCGTAATCATTACGCCATTGCGTTCCAGCAGCGTCTTGACGGCTGCGTATTCGCCATCAGCTGACGGCAGCAGGCACTCTTTGGGACCAAGCAGCACCACTGTGGCCTCCAGTTCGGTAAAGAAATCGTCGTCCACAAATTCCAGCAGCTGAAATAAACAATCGTTTTGCTCAACGGCAGCCACGCCCACGCGACGCTGAGTGCCGCCCTCCAGCTTAACCTGCAGCGATATGATGGTATTGCCCACCAGCACCTCCTTATTGGCAAACAAAATGTCCTCGAACTGTAACAGATTGCCCGGCGAGCCGCGGTATTCCAGCTGCCATTCGGTGCGTCTCACGTATACCTCAACACGCAAATTGCGCACCAGTAGCAAATCGCGCACTGCCAGCTCAAAGTTGGCCTTGGACATTGCCACATACTGCAGCGTTTCCTGTTTGTCGTCCGGCAGCAGTGGGTGCACGTACGCCATGGATTTGTAGACAATTTTGGCCACCTGTTCGCAGTCATCGCTGCCGTGCACCGTATAGCAGTCGGTTTGATCGTAAAAGCGCACTGTCGACCTGGGTTTCTATGGGAAATGTAATCTAATATGTAAATGAACTAAATTAAACCGCAATACAATTCTGCAACTCACCTCCCCTAGCTTGTTGTGGAACTTGATAAAATTGCGACGTGCATTGGTATCTGTCCAGCAGAGCGATTTTATATACTTAAACTTCAAAATGTGTATTTGTTTGATGCTCACCTAAATGCAACACCGGCTCCTGTCTGCTTACTATAGATTTTCCTTCCATTTTATGGTTTCCTTATCTATATTTTTTCACTTAGTTTTAAACAATTTGCCGATTTACGCGCCACTTTGCAAGAACGACGCGACTGAACTAGTGCTGGTTAACGCCTGAAACAAAAAACAGCTGCAAAAACACCAAAGCAGTAGAATGACACGTGCTAACACTTCGTAGCACCATTTATCAACACTCAAATTAAACATACAGTGCCATTCCACCATTCCATGGAGCGCTGTTGTGTAGATATCTTAATACTTTAAAATACTTATTTAACTATTGCTAAATTGCAAAATATTTTTATGATAAATAAAAATTGAAGAAGAAATCGACTCCAATTCGCAAATCATAGCGCCACAATCCTTTTATTAGAGTTCACAATTATATAACTGTTAATTTAAAGTGCTGCCCATCTATTTGTATTTAATATAAATTATGAAAGCTTTATTGCTACTGAATGCAAATTTAATTAATTACATTGCTTCCATACATTTTGATTTAACAGATATACATATATTGAACTTATTGATATCTACATAAATATACTTGGGACATTTTAATCGAATTAATGATTTATGTCGACTTTCTACAATACATTTCCATTGTTTGTTAACATATAAATCACTTTGAATACTTTTGATTTAATGGATTTGATTTTTTACCGAATTTTAGCATTCCATTGTCATTGATTGTTAGAAAAAAAAACCATTTGTGCAAAAATACTGACTATTCGAAACTTAATACAGCATTGAAAACAGCTTATACTTAGAGACTAACATCAGTCTAATTATTGCATCATGACGGACCGACTGCGCCGTTCACAGTTGCTTGTCCCGCTTTGGCTGCTGCTGTTGCTGCTTCTCCTGCTTCAGCAGCACAATGTCCCAGGCGCCGCCGACGCCGTCCGCCTTGGAGCACAGATCCAGGCTGATGCTGGCGCCCTCCTTGGCAGCATCGGCACGCAGACAGGTGCCCTTGGCCATATTGTAGACCGGACTGTTGGCATTGCGCGTGTGTCGCCACTGCTGATCGCCCAGCATTTCGTGGCATTTGTTGATGATGACCAGCGTATCGGCTGCCGCCTCAAGGCACAGCAGCTTGTCCAGTATGATCTCCGATTTTTCCGTCTCGTACCACATTTGGTTGGGTGCACGCGCTCGGCACTTTTGCAGCGTCAATGAGCTGCCCTTCTTCCAGAAGCCCTTCACCTTGGGTGCCACCACAGCGGCGCACAGCTGGGTGCTGGACAGACGCAGCTGGAACGAGTCCAGGTAGTTGCGTTTCCGCGAATGCCAGGGCTGAAATACAGGCGCCGCAGCTGGCTTCTTGGACTCGTCGCCGGGCACACGCAGCTCCGGATAGACATGCTTCAGATACCAGTCGAAGTCCTTGCAGTGCAGACGCTTGCGCAGCTGCAGCCGCGCGCTGACGTCACCAAAGTCATAATCCTTCGGCACCTTCTCATGCTTCAAATAGTAATCCTTGTACTTGTCCATCCAGACATGGGCCAAACGCAGCGAATTTTTCAACATGGTATTGGCACCATCGGGCGCCGTATAGGGACGTCGCTTCCTGAATATGTGACCAACACGGGAGCAGGGCACAATCTTAATGGCGCCGCCGCATTGCCAGACACGAAACGAGATCTCAATGTTCTCGCCGCCCCAGATATCCATGGCCATGTCGTATTCGCCAATGTGCTGAAAGTACAAGCGGTTCACTGCGAACAGTCCGCCCGCCATGGTGGGCGATCGGAAGGGACCTTTGAAATCTTCGGGCACCTTGAGTGTGCCCTCCGGCAGATTTTCCCACCTAAAGTGCAGCCCCCAGTTGAAGCCGCCGCGAACCAGCGGACTGGGAGTGTACTCAAATGTGTCTGCGTTGATGAGATCGATCACGGGCACCGCCAGCGTCGCATTCTCCGCGTGGACCAAGCGCAGAAGTGGCTCCAGCCATTGGCGATTCACCTCGATGTGCGAGTCCAGGAAAACCAATACATCGCCGTTGGCATCGCGAGCGCCAATAACGCGGGAGCGTATCAGACCCTCGCGGCGCTCATTGCGCACATAGCGCAAATTGTCGTACTTGAGACGAGCGTGCAGATCCGCCAACAGATGAAATTCCAGTTCCGGCAAATCGCTGTTGTCGTCCACCAGAATTATCTCCTTTAGCAGATGGCTCGGCGTACGCTCCAGCACTGTTTTAATCGAACGCATCAGCGTCATTTTGTGTTCGTTGTAGAAGCACATAATAACTGAGGCCTGTGGCAGCTGTTCCGGCTCCAACGACTCCTCGTGCCTGCACACCTTGTGCCGTGTATCGGGTATGTCCCGGTAGAGACCAATGTTATTGGATACAAGTGCATTGAACGCATGATGCTTGTAGCCAATGTCGCGTATGTACTTGTCCTGCTTGTTCCGCACCACGCCCAGCAGCTCGAACTGATCCTGCGCCGCCGCCGCCGCTCCCACCGACGCAGCGTGTGTACTGTTTAGCGAGGGGGGCGAACAGCCAACGTTTACCATTGCCTGATAGCTTAACTCCGCACGGGGCGTTGCAGAGTTATTAAAGCGCCAGCCAGCCGCCGGAATGGAACTACGCAGATGGTGCATGTAGGCCAACAGCGCCAGCATCCACACGCCCGCAATGAGCAGCGTGCCGAGGGTGCAGGATTTGCATAGCAGACGCTTAATTTGCATCATATGTTCGTAGCTGTTGTCTGCTTAACGATTAGCGCAGATTTCATCACAGCGAGGTCAAAAAAACCGGAATTTGTGCCATGTCGTCAACACAACTCTTGGATTACCAGCTCTGGCTTAATTAAATTCAATTAATTTGCATACTTGTTATCGATAGTGCGGCTATCGATAACGGCGGTGCCACACGTACGTGCACCAAGGCGTGGGCGCGCATTCGTTGGTTTTTGATTTGACAGCTATATCTGGTACGATTTACCGTTATTGCTTATGGCATCAGAGGATTTAGAAAATATTAGACCGTCTTTATTTTTGTATCTCTGGGTTTACAAACGCCTTCTTAATTAGATTTAATCAATTTGTCTTGTCTTGGCCTTGGCTGCTGACAGCGTTGCCACCTGTTTGTGTGTGCGCACTGTAGCCAGAGCCCAGGCGCGCACTCGCTAGTATTTTGATTTTGAATACGCATTTTTCTTGGGTTTTATAAATATTTGTTCTTTATTACCTATAGCATTTTGTGTTAAATACGTCTTTAATATTCATATAACATTGCTCGCCCAATTATGCACGTCTACAATACACAACATTCAACAAAATGAGCATAAAGGAGTTACAAATTCATATTATAATATATACATATTATTTCTAACAAATTGTAGTATAAAGAATAAAGAAAATGTGTAAAATGTTTTATGTATAAAGTATATAGAAATAAGAGACATTCCAACATTTGCATAATTTTCTTTTCTAAATATCAAAACAGTTTCATAGCTTTTGCAACGATTAATGAGAAGTAATGCAACAGTTGAATTTAGCTATTCAATTTTCTATCAATAGCTTACTAGATATTACATAGATATCTAAATGTCGGGGACGTTTATATATTTTGGTTGTTTGTTCACACTTTTTTACGACTTAATCCAATCATTTAACTACATACAATTGTATTTTTTGTTTTCATTTTCATTGCATATTGTTTACGTGTTGGTTTTAGATAGATAAGAAATCAATATGATTATGAGTTGCACTAAAAATTAAATTTCGATTGTTTATAACTATGTGTGTAGATAAAGTTAATACATTTAACACGAGCACTGATCCTTGGCATGCGTTGCCTCGCTGCTGAGCGATGGACGTGACGGCTGCGAGGGTCGATGCTGCACACCCGATTCTGATGCATTTAAATCCAGGCGACCCTCCTGTATATTTTGATAGATCTTGCGTGCCGTTTCCAGAAAAGCCTCCTCCACATTTTGACCACTAAATTAATTAGAAATACCCTTAGGGCTTACATCATTTTGTACTATATTTGCATATTTACGTCATGGCGCTGGCTTCCAAAAACATGAGACCATTCTCATCGGCGAATTCCTTAGCCTCTTCGTATGTTACCTCGCGCGTGCTCTCCAAATCGGATTTATTGCCAATGAGAAAGATCACAGTGCTGGGATTTGTGAGATTACGCGTATCGGTGAGCCAGCTGCTCAAATGATTATATGTGGAGCTGCGTAGATTGTTAAGTTAATTTGAAAGAACATTTATTTTCGGATCATTGAGGTGACTTACCGCCTGGTTATGTCGTAAACCATTAAAGCACCGGCAGCACCGCGATAATACGAACGTGTCACTGCACGAAAGCGCTCCTGACCGGCCGTATCCCAAATCTGTAGTTTGATTTTCTTGTCATCAACCTCAATGATCCGTGTACCAAACTCCACGCCAATTGTGTGCGGACAGTTGGCCATAACTGTGGATTGAAATGTGTTTAGTTAAAATGTTTAAAAAACTGCAAGCTCTAGGCGTGTGAAACAGGTCTTCGGCACTCCAAATATATATTCTATTCCATTTCTTGTGTCTATGTGCGGTGTCTTTAATGAATTTCTGTAAAAGGTCTTTGAAATGGATCAAATAAAATCCCAATAAATATAGATAATCGATCGAACAAAAGGTAAATAAGTTTGAAAAATTTAGCTTTCTCGGTTTGACGGTTCGGGCTGTGCATTGATCATCAATCAGTCAGTCAGGCAATCAGCCAATCAGTCAGATTCAGTTTTATGTATATATAGATCAGTATTATACTTACATTTCTTCTCGGTAAACTGATGCAGCAGACAGGATTTGCCCACGCCCATGTCACCAATTATGATGTACTTAAAAATATAGTTGTAGTTATAGGGTGCAGCAGTCATATTGGGACCTGTGAATTGAAGTTAAACATAATTTTTAATATACGTTTAGAGCAAGGTTTTTTTTATTCAGGTAACTCGCACATTTCTCTATCAGATAATCAATGCGTTCGTAGAGTTTGTTAACAACACCCCGCATTTTGTGCAGCTTCACATCCATTTTGCTGCCTCTTTGGCGAACCACTCAAGACAGTTAACATTTGGTGCCTTTATATCAGACATATATTTATAAATATATATATATATATATATTTATATATATATATATATGAGGAGGGCGCAACTTTAGTGTGGTGTCGCGACCTGTGCCTATCAAGCATTTGTAACGCTGCATTAATTCGTTTCAGCGTCGCTTCGCTTCTAGATGCCTTTTGTGGCACGTCGCCAGCTTGGTCTGGGCCTGTCCCCAATTGTGAGTCTTGTGCCTCATGTTTGAACAGCCGTCCAGTTTGTTTATTGACTGAGCTAAAACCGAGCTGTTTTGTTTAAAGAGTTGTCACGCATTTGGGTCTTAGCCCCCTTTTAAAGTTTTTCACATAGTCGCAAAGCAACGCTCCCCGCGTGCCTATCAAATTACAGGCATTAAACAATGCCGAAATTATCAAAGGCATGATAAAAATGGTGAGCTATCAAAATTTTGCATGTGTTTAAAAAAGCAAAGTCATCAGGGGATATTCAATAAATATTGCAGTAGTGCGAATATGAAAAGCCAAATACAAGATGAAAATCAGATTCATAATTTGGAAACAAGTTTTATCAACTGTTTCCCTGGTAAGTAAGCGCATATATGATATACATATATAAAGGATTACCTGACAAATTCAGTACAAAGGATATATACAGCCAAATGAAAGATGAATATCTGATTCCAAGTTTGAGAACTGGTTTGATCAACTGTTTCCCTGGTAAGTAAGCGCATATGTAATATATATATAAAGGATCAACTGACAAATTCAGTACAGGAATATGAAGTAGACAAATTAGGAGTGCGATTAAGATTAGTCAAATAAAAGATGCATATCAGCTTCTTAGTTTAAGAACTAGTTTTATCAACTGTTTCCCTGATAAGTAAGCGCATATATGATACATATATATAGGATTAACTGACAAATTCAATACAGAGGATATATATAGCCAAGTAAAAGATTAATATCAGATTCTTAGTTTGGGAACGAGTTTTATGAACTGTTTTCCTGATAAGTAAGCGAATATATATTATATATAAAGGACTAACTGTCAAATCCACGAGAACTCTGCATGAATATAATGTAAAGTATAGAATTATACTCATATGCTTTATTGAATTTGTCAAAATAGGCTATTTTAAATAAATTAACCTGACTTGCTTGCTTAATTATAATCAAACACAACAATCAATGGACCGGTTAACGTTAATTTTAATACAAAATACAAAACGTTACATGTGTCACGTAATGTACATATAATATTATGGCTTGGCTAAAGCGAATATAACAATGGCAAAGTTATTTTTATTCAAAGTATAATTAATTTTATAATATGTGTTTATTGAGTGAGTTACGAAGGTCACTGCTGCCGTTTAGGCTCAAATAATATTGTCGGGTTTAAAAATTCATTATTGATTAAAAACAAATCTAATGAATTTCAACCGGTTTGTTCTTAAAATAAAGCATAAAAGGAATTAAAAAAAGGTCTGAAACTTGCCCAAAGTAAGGACAAAACTTAATGAAAACAATCCTGATTGTTCATAAACTAACCCAAAAAGACGACATTATTTTGGATTATGTAAAACTAACTTAAAATAATTATTTTGTACTTAAACAAGTACAAACATGTTGTTGCGAATAGCTTTTTATACCCTGAACCCCTTAAAAATGGGTAAAAAGGGTATAAAGTATTTGTGCAAATGTATGTAACAGGCAGAAGGAAGCATCTCCGACCCTATAAAGTATATATATTCTTGATCAGCAACAACAGCCGAGTCGATCTAGCCATGTCCGTCTGTCCGTATGAATGAACGCAAGGATCTCAGAACCTATAAGAGCTAGAGTCTTAAAGTTTTTGCTGTAGGTCCTCCTTGTGCCTACACAGATCGAGCTTGTATCCGATATTCGATTACTTCCCCCGTTTCCAAGTAATCGATACAAATCTATATCGAACTCCTGTTTTTTGAACAATTCTGGTAAATAATAAGAGCTAGTATATACTGATGAGGTATCTTTCAAGGAAGGAGATGATTCAGGGTATCCCCTAGTCGTGCACTCCCGTCTAGAGCATTCTAACTTGTTTTCTGAGTGTATTTAGTAGCATATTGTATTGCTTGCAGTAAAATTCTGCATAATTCTATTAGCTATGTGTTGTGTGCCTATTAAACAAACAATAAATTATTGTACGCATTGTTCGGCCAAGTACACACACAGTATAGATTAAGGCTTCCCCCTTATCAGTCAATCACAGAACAATGAATGAAAGCTGGTGCAACGCTTAGGAAATCGCAGCTCGTTCTAGTTGACTCAGAGAAAAAAAAGTTGAAGCTTAAAATGTCTGTTGTGCATAAAAGACGTTGATAATGAGTTTTAAATTTATCGCAAAAAATAATTAATATTTGCTTGTGTGAGTGTGTTTGTGTGTGT
This sequence comes from Drosophila kanekoi, assembly GCA_037075305.1. Classification (NCBI taxonomy): domain Eukaryota; kingdom Metazoa; phylum Arthropoda; class Insecta; order Diptera; family Drosophilidae; genus Drosophila; species Drosophila kanekoi. The sequence continues at coordinate 2,033,185 of JBAMCE010000577.1, read as the reverse complement.
TCACATATATGCGTGAATATTCCCTGTGGCATGCTAAAGCACCGTTATTTGATAAAATAAACACAAGGCGCGCCCGGGCTGAAGAGAACAACAACAACAATTGAGGGGAGTAGACCAAGGCAGAGAGCTAATATCAATTACAAGGGCGAGAGCGCGAGGGGGAAACTGCGCTGCCCTACAACAACAACGACAACAACGACAACGACAACAAAAACAACAACAACAACAACAACTTAGCGAGTACTTTATATAGTACAAGGGAAAGTTGTCTTCGCATTACTCCCAGACGCCCTCACACTCCCTTCGGCAATAACACCCACCCACACGTTACGTACATTATAAGACATAGTTTGGGACGCAACCAAATTTGCAGTTCTATATAATTGGCTTAACGGCAACTAAATAACATATTACTCACCGTTTTTATTTTTCTGTGTTTTGGTTTCTGCTAGGGAACAGGAATGTAGGGCGGCAACAACGAGCTCGGGCCTGGCGGGGGGGTTAATATTGCTGGGTGCTTCTTTGTGTATGTGTGTAACGCTTCTGTATTTGTTTATATTTTCAGTGAAGCAACTGTGAAGCCAGCACAATTATGTGCCTATTACAAGTGCAGCACAATAAGCATAAATATGCAAGAATATATGAAACACTAAAATTAATAACTTTAATTAGCAAAGATGAAAACTGTTGGCAGCAAGCAGCAAATTTCTTTTGCGTTTTCTTGTTTGCAAATCTAGCGACGAGTTACGCGGTGTTGCCACACTGGTTTCTGGTATATATATGGTAATCAAATTAACAGCTGTGCGCAGCGCTTGCTGACAGTGCTGTAAAACAATCGAGTTTTCTTGCTGCACAGCACTGTTATACCGCACGTGTTATATTTTGTTTATGCACGATATTTGCTATTAAAATGCAGTAATGTTTGTCAACGAAGTAAACGATGTGAAAATTTATAACCTGAGCGCCGGCAAATCGGTGCCAGATGTAAGTAAATATTTATTAATTGGGTACAGCAGATAATTAATTTTTGTTAAATTAAGTGGCTCACCGATCGGCGCAAGCGCTCACAGTTGAAGAAGAAGGCGGACTCCCGGCGCCAGATTGAGCTAATACAAGATTTTGATATGCCCGGCGTCTGTACCAGCATACGCATGAGCCCGGATCAACAGTATATACTGGCGACAGGCACGTATAAGCCACGTGTTAAATGCTTTGAGGTCTCCAATCTGTCCATCAAATTTGAGCGCTGCTTCGACTCGGAGGTGACCACGTTTGAGGTGATAAGCGATGATTACAGCAAAATGGTGTTTCTGCAATGCGATCGCTATGTGGAAATCCATGCGGCACACGGAAGACACTACAGGCTTCGTATTCCACGCTTTGGTCGTGACATGAAGTACCATAAGCCCAGCTGTGATATGTACATAGTGGGCGTGGGCAGGGTGAGTATACTATAGCACTTAGACAATCAATTCGAGCTAATTATTTCTCTTCCCCAGGATATCTATCGTCTTAATTTGGAGCGCGGCCAGTTTCTGCAGCCGTATGAATCGGACGCGAGTTGCTTGAACGCTTGCGAGGTAAATCCTGAGCATCAGCTCCTAACGGTGGGCAGCAAAGAGGGCACAGTTGAGGCCTGGGATCCACGCATGAAACAGCGTTGCGCCACCTTAGATGTGGCCATTAAACTGCCTGACGTCAAAGTGTTCCCCTCTGTCACAGCCCTCAAATATCGCAATGGACTGCAAATGGCCGTTGGCACTGGCTCGGGACATGTGCTGCTGTACGATATACGCTCTCGCCAACCGCTGCTCATTAAAGATCATCTAAACAAGGTGCCCATCAAGCGATTGGCATTCAATCCGGCACAGAATGCTGTCTACAGTTTAGATGAAGCCACGCTGAAGCTATGGGATGAGCAGACCGGCAAGCAGATTGCCTATGTGGAGTCTACTTCGTCCTTTAATGACTTTTGCACCATACCCGATACGGGCATGTTCTTTTTGGCCCAGGAGGATGTCAAAATGTTGACGTACTATGTGCCGGCCATGGGTCCAGCGCCGCGTTGGTGCAGCTTCTTGGATAATCTTACTGAGGAAATTGAGTCGGAGGTTGTGGAGAACGTCTATGATGATTATCAGTTTATTACTCAAAAGGAACTCGCCGAACTGGGCCTGGAGCATCTCATAGGCAGCAATCTACTCAAGGGCTACATGCATGGGTGAGTCAATGTCCTTATCTATTATTAGCTTCTTCTAAATGCGTTCTCATTAACCAGCTATTTTATGGATGTGCGGCTGTACAATAAGGCAAAGGCTGTGGTGGAACCGTTTGCCTTTGATCGCTTCCGTAAAGAGAAAGTACGGCAGGAAATTGAGAGCGAGCGCAAATCGCGTTTGCAAATTGAATCCAAACTACCCAAGGTTAACAAGGAGCTGGCACTTAAGATTATGGACGAGCAGACGAATCCCTCAAATAGTGCCAAGCAACGCAATATGCCCAGTTTGCTGCAAGATACACGTTTCAAGGCAATGTTCGAAAACAGTGACTTTGCGGTCAACAAGGAGGCGGAGGAGTATCGTCTGCTCGCGCCGGTGCTCAATCGCCTGGACAAATCTAAGGCGAAGGCGATTAAACAGCGCATTGAGGTTGCACGCGTCTCTGAGCTGCACGCAGAGGAGGCGCAGACGCGCGAGGATAGCGATAACGATGAGGATCTGTTTGGCTTTGAGAAGAGTGATGGCGATAGCGAGGCGAGCAGCGGTGATGAAGCCTCCTCAGATGACGAGGATAGGCGTGAGTATGTCAAAGAAATGAAGCAGGCCTACAAACAGGTCAAGCGGCAACGTGATGACGAGGAAGAAGCAGAGCAGCAAGCAGAGAACGAGGATGGGGAGCCGGATGGTCCGGATGATTATGCGGCGCCACTGGCAAACCAAAACAACACATCCAGCAGTCGGGCGCAATTCAAGCTTACGCCGCTGGACAATAACCATGGCAACAGCGAGGTGGAGCAACGCATCAAACAGGCCAGTCTCCAGGATCGCGTGCGCGTCATAGCCAGCCTGGAAGGACAAGTGACCAATGTGGGTCGCTCCCTGGGCAATCGTCAAATGACCTTCGAGGTGAACAGAGACAAGAAGAACCAGCATATGGTTAAGAAACGCGAAGCGGAGCTCAAAAAGCATCGCGAGGAACGCAGAGGCATTGTGAGGAATATCAAATCCCTAAGATTGAAAAAGGTTAACTTTAAGTAGAATTTCGTAGACAGTGCTTGTACATAAAGTTTTAATTTATGTAAAAACAAAAAAAAGAAACGTTAGAAAACTATTAACAGTAACTGGCCCAAAATGACTTGTTCATTCTTCACTTAAGTCGGCAACACGTATTATAAACTCCTGCTCGAATTCCAGCTGAGGATCATCAATATTGAGCAGGTCTATGGGCTGTAGATCGACAAATTCCAAAGGGATTAGCTCAAAATCGCTGTCATCGTTATTTTGCATATTATATATAGTTGAACCGGATTCTATGCTCATATCACTATCGGATAATTGATCAATCATTTCTTCCTCCGATACCATATCAATATCTTGTTCCTCCTCACTCGTTTCTTCCGTTTCTAGTTCGTCGTTTTCATAACCCGAGTCAGGCTCTTGTTGGCTGGCCCAGCTGGCCTCCTCTCTGGATTCTACAGTTGAATTGTTTTTAATTTATTTGGCATCTTTTCTTGATTAGCAACCTACCCAAGCTCTGCTGTGGCGCATTCCTAATCAAATGGAGCAGTGCTTCTGTTACTGGTCCTGTTCTGGGCTCTGGCATTTTATCGAAATACAATTGAAAAAATTGTTCGGCATTTTCCAGCCTTAGAGGCCTTTCCGGTCTCCCAGTTTGTGTGCAGACCAGCAAGGCTGATTGCTCTGCTCCCATATTGTGGACTCAATTAAAAATTAACAAACATTTAACTTGTCTAAGCAAGGACTGCTAAGATTTGCTTTCGCAGTTACTATTTGACGTTTGAGAAACAAGAACTATTTGTAATACCCTTCGCCAATCAACTGTTTAAAATGACAGAAAATCGCAATTATGTGGCAACACTGGAGAGGCGCCAGATCCTTGGAAATTTATGCAAGGTAACAAAAGCCGTTATATTAAAAAGGTTAATGTAGACAAATGTGAAGATTCAATTAAAATGGGGAAGCTTTAAAGCACGCAGCAACAGCATTTGTCTTGGAGTTAACGAAGAGTTAATACCCTTACATACGTATATCCGATGTGCAATTTCTTTATAGAAGCCTCTTTTTATACAGTAACTTAGTTTTCAACCGGGTTATTAGCTTATGAAAATTAAGTTCATTCATTATTGACAAGCTATAATATAATATAATACCCAATATTGCCCTATTTTAAGCTGTGCTAAACTTAACATGAATGCATTTTCGCACCTAAGAGACTCATAAGTTTTCTATTTAACTTTCCAATTAAACGCTCTGACATTTATTAGCAAATTTATATTGAGAAATACGGAGGCAAAAACTAAATTAATAATTAAAAAAAAAGTATGTCGCTAATTGTTTGGCATTTGATTGTTATTTTGATCAAAGCATTAGTCAGCGTTTAGCTAAGCTCAACTGTTATAAGCCATGCTTCTGGGGCATGCGTCGGTATTCCTGAAACGATCCGAAGCGAAACAGTTCTCATTTAAATGCCGCCTCAGAGCTTTGAGTGCTAAGCTTTTGGCCAAAGCTCGGCTCTGACCGGTCCACAAAGCTATTGTTTATTATAGTTTAAGTGGACCGGCTTGTAGTTGGCTTTAATATTTTCCTTCTGGTATAAATAGGCGGCTGTTGTAGAATTTTCAGCTCATTTCAAGTTTTTCTTTTGTGCCGTGTGGTTTTGTCTTTAAGCGGTAGGTAACGGATTAACAAACTTTAACCAAACAAAAGTGCAGTGGCATCAAAATATTATTTAAATAAATCACTAGGACTGCGGCTCAAAGTTCAATATTTAAATAACAGACTAAACAAAGGAATCAACTTGAATAAATTACCAACTACCATTAACTTAGGCTAGGCAGACTGAATAAAATAATTACATATAATTAAAATATTGTTAAATATTTTTGCCAGTTTTTCGCATTTATATGTTGCGTGTCATATAAACAATGGTTGCTAGATTAACATAATGCCAATAGTTGTACTCGAAAGGCGAGCTTCAAGCTTCAATGAACTCAACTCGAGCTGCATCATTTTTTTGAACATTACAAAATCGAATAATTGATGTTATTGTGCCGAGCAGACGTCAAATAACGTAGATGTTTTATTTAAACAAATCAAGTAACCGGTTTTGGCCAAAGGCCTAAAGCCAAAAAAAAAAAAATACAAGAAAAAACATTGATTTAATGTAGCTAGACAAAAAGCCGACGCCAACTTGTCCAATGCTGAACTTTAACATATAACAAGATATAGATGCTTGTATATGAATATGGCTACATAAATCTCAGACTTGAGGCTTGCCTCTGTACCCCGACAAACTGGCTTGACACTTTTTTTTGTGGGGGTCTTTGGGCATCGACAAGGTCTTCAATGCTCGACTGCGTCGGCGTGTGAAGAGCTTGCTTTGAAAACAGATCGCAGATCGATAGGAAACTAGTGAAACATATTCGTATAATTTGCCTTGAACTTGAATTATTCAAACTTCAGGAAATGTTTAGCGCAATTGAAGCATTTCCCCCTCACGACGCAATAAATTATATGATTTCTTGTCCCAAACGTAGCTCAATGTTCAGTTAAAGGTAATGGAAATGTACTGAAAACGGGTTTCGTTTTTATGTATTATTTATCTTTTTTTTACTCTTTTTTTTTTGTTTTATCGAAATTCGTATTGCTCCAAAAACCAGTTGTAGGTGTTTTTTTTTCCAAAGCTCTTTTAATCAGCATGCAAATGCAACCTGACCAAGTTGATAATTATTTTGTTATACATTGTATATATACATATATATAAGTTCGTATATATTGAAAAGTCTGTGTTCGCATAATTCTTCGAAACGATTTATGGGCGACGCGCGCTGAATTTCTGATTTTTTTGTTTTTCAAGTCTTAAGATGGTTTTTGGTTAGTTGAACTCGACTTTAAGATAGCCACATATCATTTCAAGGCTAAGCGCCAGCTGTACAAACTGCATCCAAATTATAAGAAACTTGTCGTTGACAAAGTGCATAGGCGGATTCTGGTTTTCAATTCATACATAAATTAAAAATGCAATATGGAGATAAAATATTATACAGGTAGCTGAACAAACCGGCCAAGGGCAGCGCATTGGAAAAAAAGTCGCACAGCAGTGTAAATGTTAATTAATTAATTAGTGAAAAACAAGCGTTCGCAATTAACTGCAATTTAAAGTAGACATTTAACGGACATTTGAAAACGATAAGCATCAGTGCATAACACTGTGCTGTTAAATAACGTACCTCATTATGTTAGCATGAACAGTGGGGCATATGCTAATTCTAATATCCGAACCAATGGTGAACAATTGTTTACATTTAACAGTTTTTGAATTTCTGTTAACTCCCCAACTTACAGACAATATGTTCCGTTTGCTCTTGCTTGCCGCCTGCTTGGCTGTTAGCGTCAATGCCTACTCTGATGGCGCGCCAAAGGCTGCCTGTCGGGACCTGACGCCCCAGCACGGTGCTGAGCTGCAGACCAAGAAGCCACCATATAGCTTCTCCGGCCCCTCACATGTGCGTGGCGATCAGAAGCTAACACTAACTCTGGGCGGCGATGAGTTCTTGGGTTTCATGATTCAGGCTCGTGATGGTCAGAACCGTGTTGTTGGTCAATTTAAGGTTGTGGATGCGGCACACTCGCAGACATTGGACTGCTCCGGACCCCAGGTGAGGCGTACAGCAGTATAAATTAAATAAATTCAGGAACTGACTGGAACATTTACGATTTACAGGATACGCTGACCCATCTGAAGGCCACCAAGGGCAGTCCGCTGAGCGGAGTCACCTTCGACTGGATTCCACCAGCAGGCTACAAGGGTAACGTCAAGTTCATGGCTACCGTGGTGCAGACTGGCTTCGTTTATTGGGTGGGCCGTGTCACCAAAGACATTGATGTGGAGTAAATCAATTGTTTTCAATATTTGTCAAATTGCTTTTAACACTTTTGATTTTCTAAATGTGCGTGTTTCTTTATATACATATGTTTATTTCGTCCATTTGAAGGCTAATGGAATTTTTGTGATACATATCTCATGATTTATGTACATGGTTGAACTTGTTTGTAACAAGTAGTTGATCATATGCCAGTGTTGGAAAACAGTATTTTTTGCGCAATAAAGTCAAATATGAAAATGAAAGAACAACTTTCTAAACATTACTTATAAATATACTATATATAAGAAAAACTAACGAACATTTACAAGTTAAAACGAATACTTATAACTCTTAAACGTCAGAAAAGCTCTGTTATAAATACATTAAAGCTTTAGGACTAATATTTAGGTCTGTTATGTAATAGGTTTTAGCATTGAATGCTTGTGAAAACAACTTCCAAATAGTTATTTGCATAAATAACGGTTTCGTCGTCATCGGGACAGGGATTGTGTTTAGGTAATATCTCGCGATATGGATTCTCAGTGCAATTGTAGACGCGTTCAATGGCAATTTTATGATCTCTGGCGAGCACATTAACACAATTGAGATCCGTACGCGCCTGCATCTTGGTGGACGAGGTAAAACAAATTGGGACGCCATAGGTGTAGAGAGTCTCCAAGAGGCAGCCATGCCAGCTATAGTTATCCTGCTCCGATGGCTGCACAGCATGCGGATATTTCCGTTCAACTATTCCTTCTGTCAGAGTGTCCATTGCCGCAAAATCGGGATTATATATTATAATCAGCACGGGATCTACTTTATGTGTCTTGGCGAAGTGCTCGAAAGTTTTTGGAAATGTGCACAGGACAACTTTGCGTTGGCAGTCCTGCGGTTATACATGAATTACTCAAATTAGTATGATAAATATAGATCTATAAATATAATCTACTTACCCCTTGCATAAATGTGAGCACCTTCTCGTCAGCTCGGGGCTGCAGCTTGTGCCCTATGAAGTAAACTTCCAGCTGGCAGACATCTGGGTATTGCAGAAAGAAGAACTTGAGATGCATCAGTTGAAAGTAGCTCCGATGCAGCTCATGGGCGCCCACCACATAAACGCTGAGAATCTCATGACGTGCGGCCACAAAGGATATATTGGTAAGCGCCAGGCAGACGCTGGCAATGCCGCTGAACGAGGAGCAAGCGGCAAAGCGTTCATACTGCTCCAAGGATCGCCAAGGCTGGCTATCAATTCGAATTTCCGTGGCAGCGTAAAACGCTTCCACCAAATGGCTGTGCTCCAAGTCACTGCGCTGCTTCAGCTGCACAATGTCCAGCTTACTGGACAAGAGTCGGAAGGGTGAATAGTAGAGTGCCAAGGTTCGGCACACGGCCGGCGTGTGATTGCAGCAATCCAAGCGTCGATGCTCCGCGGAGCAGTAGGCGACGCCCGCGCAGCCCGCACAAGCTGTCAACGGCTCTAGGCGATAGCAGACCACACAAAAGCCGGGATAGCCAATAAGTTCGCATTCGCGACGCGTCAGCAGACGGCGCAGCTTGACGCGCACCGCCAGCATAAGTTGGGCTATGGCTTGCTGTAGTTGGGCGCGTCCAAGGAGCGGGCCGGCTAGAAGCAGGGGATGTGCAATGTTTTGCGACTTTTGCAGATCAATGAGCACTCGACAAATGTCACGATGTGCTTGATCCTCGACCAGATGCTGCAGACTACAGTACCGTTGCATTTTACAGCCTCTGCAGATAATGTTGGGCATCGGCTTGTTAGCATCTGCATCTGTTGCCTGTTGTTGTTGTTGTGGTGGAGGTTGTTGTAGGAACAGCTGTTGCTGCTTTTGCAATTCGCTTGCTATATTTATAACACAGACATAGCACTGCAGCGGAGACACATATTGCACTTGCTTAATAGTTAAAGCGGACATATTTATGGCAATAGATATCACTCAAATTTAAATTATGTCTCAGCATTGCGCGCAAGGTTCCATAAATATGTGAAGTCGGGGCTGTTATGCATCGCCTCGCCTTGCCAGACTTTGTAGCTAGGAAGCAACTGGCACGCCGGTACAGACAGTGGCAACGCTGTGCATAAAACAGCTGTTCGCTAAAGTTTCTCAGCGCGTACAAATTGTTAAGTTTAAGTTTATTGTATTACAACACAAATAGAACGCTAAAACATATAATGTTGCGCAACCTGGTGCGCAGCTTTGAATGCACGCTCAAACTGCAGCGCCACACTCAAGCAGCACGCCTGCTAAGCAGATCAACAACTGCACGCCGTGCACTCTTTACACAATACGAATGCGAGAGTCGCTCGAAGAACAAGCAGCCAGTGCTGGCTACGGCAACGGCCGGGTTTAGTAGCCATGTCATGCCCCCGTCCAGCGAGGCGGACAATGAATATGTGCCGTATCGTGCAGAGGTGGAATCTGGCAGTCGCCTTGGTATTTTAATTGCAGCACTACGGGAACGCTTTCGCCTCACGGAAGACGAAGTGAGGCGTATTGTGAACGACGAGCAAGTGCAACGCAGCTATCGCAATCGCTGCCTAACAGAAACGCTGGACACGCTGATGCTAGAGGGCGTCAGCAAGCACAGTTTCTTGGAATATCCCTGGCTGCTGGTATTAGATCTGAGTAAGTGCCCATTAACATAAATGCTGTCGTCGAAATGTTCAGTCTCAATCCTTGCAGAACGTCTGGAGCTCAAGCTACAGCTAATTAAATCCATGCACGTGCGCGACATTAACCACTTTGTTCCTTTTCTGCGTCTCACGGTGCCACGCCTGCGAAAGCTGGTGAGCGCTTTGAATGCAGAATCCAATGAAATACCGCAAAAGAATCGTGTTTACTACATCAGTGAGAAGCTAGACGTCAGCCCAGAGATAGTCACAAATTATCTGTCGAAACGATTGTTCATACTGGAAATGCCATATCCAATGTTTGAGAAGAACCTACAGCACATGATACACTACAATGTATCGCCCATCAATATACTAAAAGATCTGTGGGCCTTTCGCTATACGCCCAAATCGGTGGAGCTGCGCTTGGAGCGCGCCCAACGTGCCAAGAAGGATAAAATAATGCCCTGGATGGTGCGCTGCCCGGAACCTATATTGCAACGGTAAGATATGAATCACTTTTGATAATACAAATTGGACAAATGATTTCTTGTAGCTCGCTGAAGCTGTCGCTGGATGAGTTGAAAGTCTTGGGCAAATTCTCCTCCGTGGTCGAGTACGTAGCGCATCGTTTGGGTTTCACCGTTAGCGAAACAAAGGCCATTATGGACCGACATCCGCAAGTGCATACAGTGCGCGTTACGAAGGTTCGGAGTAGAGACAGCTTTATTTATATATGTGCATATAGCCAAACCATTTTACAGATTAAAGAAGTGCTGGACTATTTGCTTGATGAAGCCAAATTTACGCGCTTTGAAATAGCTCAAGTTCCGCGCATTTTATGCCACAGCTTAAAGACTACACGGCAGCGCGTTGAGGAGTTGGCATCGTTTGGCTGTCGACCGTCCTCGCTGGTCATATTATGCCGCAGCAGGCGGGAATATGCCAAATTTTTGCAACAATGGAACAATCAGCATGATAGTGTGCCACCAAAGGCAACAGATAAACAGCAGTTGAGTAGGTAAGAGCACTCTTCTATCTGTTGTTCTTATTCGTCGACTGATTCCTATATAGTATATATTTTTCTATTAATCTGCGACAAGTTGTTGATCTGTTTTAAAACTCAGTCTGTTAATAAAATGAGAAAATCTTTTTGGAAAGCTAGAAAGCCTGTTGTTTAGATTTACACTTGGAGAGGATATTGTAATATGTCACAATATAAAAATCATATTTTTAATCAGCATCAGTAGATAAGTCGATGAGTCCGTCTGCCCAACCTATTTTTAATGCTAACTAGTTCCTGTATCAAATCTAAGTTTATAATACTGAACAAAGATCAGATTTCTTGTGACACATAAGGGGAAACTAGAAATGGAATTGGGCGCGATGTGGGGGACGAATTGGAAACTGTTTGTTGAGAATTGGAATCGAATTGCCTTCCCCATGCGAAGTATCCCTCAACTCAACATCCGACTACCATCTTATAAATCTCTAGAGACAGTTTTTGTATTAAAGCCCCATTCAGTGTGTAGACACATAGCTATCGTGCATAAGCTTTATGTCTGAAAGGGACATTAAATAATTGTTATTTTTACCATATTTCTGTCTTAGATTTTTGACGCATTTATTTTCGACAGCAACATTTTGAAATATTTGAATAATTTGCTTATTAATAGACATAAATACATTTATATATAATTAATGAAACAGCATAATGCGTGTTTTAAATTTAAACAGCATGCTTAGCTAACATTTAAATACGTTTTGTGCTTTTTGTGAATACCTTTCAATAATTGTACTTGGAACAGAACAGCGATTTAGCAAGTGCCCATCGATTGATTTGTGTTTCGAACAGACTTAGTAGCTAGAGAAGACATTGAGAACAAGCAACCGGCTGAACTTAGTTTAAATATAGTTAAATATAAAGCTTTTGTTTAAACATTTGTGAATACCTTTTTCTTTTTCAATTTTTGGGGCGCTTTGAGAACCGCCAAATAAGCTCGTTAAAAAACTAAAAGCTAAGAACCTTTGTGTGATAGCTTAGAAATATCTTTGGTTGGTAGCGCATTTGTAATTGTATATAGGTGTAAATCAACTAGTTATAAAGATTGTACTTTGGAATTAGTCACGTAACGCCCGGCGTCGCTCCCAGGCCACCTGCATCGACCAAATGCTCAGGGGTCGCATATAGCCAATCGAGCGATAACGTTTCTCGCCATATAGTGCTTCCGGCGTCTCATAGTTCATGCCAATGCGCTGCGATATGGTCTTGTACATGCCGCCAGCGGTTTGAAAAGCCTCCTCGAACATGCCCTCCTGTATCATGGTGGCTGCTAGAGCATACACAACGCCCGGCCAGACCTCCTCGGCCTGTATGTTAGTGTTGTCCACATGGCCTGGCTTTGAGGGCTCGCTGGCATTCGCTATAAAGCCATTGGCGGCGCCAATGTTGCCCTCATGAAAGCCCATCACGTTGTTGTCGTAGATGCGTTTGAGAGCTGTGCGCACATTCTCCTTGGGATAGATCTCATAGTCAAAGCCGCAGGACTTTAAATACCAATGGCCGCAAAGCTGATCGGCCATAATCGTATCGCGATGATTGTGCGACAAATCAAAGCGATAATAACTGCCATTCCAGAGCTTCTCCTCCAGCGAGTGCTTGCCCTTCTCCAAGATATCCTGATAGCGCAAACAGTCGTTGGGCTGATCCAAAAGTGTGGCCATGACGGACATGGTTTGCAGCGCAGCCAGCCAGAGGCCAGCACAATAGGCGCTCGGTCCATCCATGACCCACGAGTCGTAGGTCTGATCCGGCATTTTGGTGTTCTCAATAAGCCCATCATTATCCTTGTCATACTCAATGGTGCGCTCCATAATGGCCTTACAGGCGCCATACATGGCCTTCAAATAGACCATGGCATCCATTAGATATACCTTGCCATTGGTCTCATTGATGTACATAGAGGCAGACTTCCGATTCTCTGAAGAGATTGAGATGACATGTAGACATATTTTTATAATACACGTTACTTTATTCTTACGCTGCTTCTCCTCCGCCGAGTTCTTGCGCTTGTTATCCTGCGTGTACATCTCGTAGAGGCTCTCCTTGTCAATGAACTCAATTGAACTGAATTTACTGGCATTGTCCGCCTGTGCTTGGGCCAGTTCATTGAGAACATAATAATCTCGGTAGACCTGCAGCACAAACTTGGTATTGAGATCCTTCCAGTCATTCACATCGTGTATGTTATAGCAATTGATCAGTGTAAAGGGTTCTAGAAGAAAGTTTTATATTACATTTTGCTTGCAAAGTGGAAAGCCTTGTAGGATTAGCTGATTTAATCAACTACAGACCAAGTCCTTGGCAACTTGCCTTCGTCGGGATCACCCAGATCGTGTGGCACGCAATTTTTAACCTTGCGCGGCATTACTTTTCCATCATAGAGCATTTTGCGTGTATCATTCAGCTCAGCGGCAATCGCATCCTTGAAATCGTACTGCAAGCTGACCTGCAAATTGGGCCACAGATGCGCCAACGCGGGCGAGGCATAGAAATGCACATCGTACGTATTGTACATGCGATACTCATGACCCTCCAGATAACCAAAGCGACCATATGCCAAGCGTGGATCATCAAAAGCCAGCGACTGGCCCAGCGATGAGTCGCATTTCAGCCAGATTGTGCCGCCATCCGAGATAAAATAAAGCTGATTGAATATGGCGCATTTATACCAATCGGGCAGGCCACTATAAAAAATAAACAAAGTTTAGCTCGGGATTAGCTCTATATAGCTGTTATTTAAACCTACTCATCATTCAGTATGGGTCGCTGCCAGGCGTCGATAAGCCGCTCCCAGCTGGCATAGTGCTTTAGTGCATATTCGCATATCCTGGGGCCAGAATCGCCGCTGTCGTCAAAGTATTTGGTATAGTAGCGTGTGTGCGTTTGCAGTTTACGCGGAAATTGTATCTTGGGCATGTCCCAGGCCAGCACAAACTCTAGCTCATGGTAGGCCTGCGGCTTGAGTGCCAGCTGTGCGCAGACAGCTACACCGATGTCCTTGGCTGTGGGCAGAATTTGGACTTAAATTAGTGATAATACAATTTAAAGGTTTCAAGACTTATGTAATCATTTTGGACAATAATGAGATCCAAGTGTACTTATCGGAATTAAATGTTTTTTGTTAAATTATAAATTGAATTAATTTGAAACTATGAAGCATACAGGTTCGAACTTCTAACCTTGGTGCAAGCTTCTACTTACTTCTCAGAGTCTCCGCTGTGGGCTGCTCGCTGAGCTGGCCATGCTCCTTGAGCTGTGCCCACAGCTGTTCGCCGTTGCCAGCCGGATCGAATTGGGGACAACGTGTTATGCTTATTTCGGGCAGCACGCGACAGGCCAGATTATAGCTGCAGGGCATATCGGCAATTGTCTGCCTAATGGCCACGCCCTTGGCATTGCCCTCGCTGATTAGCTGTGACTCGGCATTGCCCTCCGCATCCTGTTTCTTGTTGCCGGTGCCATTCTTAAACGTAAACGTTATGGACACCTTGCGCTCCTGATCGCACACATTTTGGGCAGACCACACGAACACGGCGCAGGGCAAACTGGACTCCTTGTATTCGTGCGGGATCACGGGCGAGATCTGCCGACAGATCAAACGTACACCATAGTGCGACAGATCGTATTCGGTCCAGGCGCGTGGATATAGACCCGTATAGCTGCAACGGGAGTCCTCAATGTTCGAGTGCCATGCACTCAGTGGCTGCCTGGGTCGGCTGCTGCAATTGGGCAGTTGACATTTAGTTTTTTGTGCATCGGCCTCATCGGCCTCTGCATCGTTGTTGTTGGTCTTTGCCTTAAATGATTTGGTGCTACAGATATGCATATATTTATATATATTTTGTTTGCATTTATGAATGGATTGTTGATAAGCATAGCAAACCAAATCGTTTCCCGAAAGCAACAAAAATAAACCCAATAATAGTTTTCCATTTTCCCCAGTTTCAGAACGTGTTTTGATTGTTGTAATTGTTGTTGTTGTCGATTAATTTGACGTGTTTTGGGTGCAGCCAAAATGAGAGAGAAAAATATCACGTTGTGAAATTATAAATTAAATTCATTGACATTAGACCGTTAATTAGTGGATTACCGGAATCGTAATGTGGTATTGATTAGTGGTCGAGTGAAGAGAAAAGGTTTAGCTAAGGGTTAAAGGAATAGTACGAGATCAGAAGTAAGTCACGGATGTGTAGTAGAAGTAGAAGTATGGCAGAAAGTATTTTTACTACAGGGCATTAAAAAGTAGTATTATAGGGTATAAGAAATTAGTTATAGAATTAAAACATATGGAAACATATGAAAGACATACATGTACGAATATGTAATATTATAATCACACGTGATTATTATTTGTCATTAGCTTTGTAATTATTTTAAATAACATGTTATCAAGTCAACAGATATTACAGACTATGTAAGCTGCTAATGAAAAACGTGCTGTTAACGTTCACATTAACAGCGTAATTTTAACAGCTTTTTGAGGCTTTTGAATATAGATTAACCCAGCTGTTAATGTAATATTAACAGCTTTATTTTAACAGTATGAGTTTAACATTTTTAGCTTAAATTAATATATCTGAATGAAGCGAAAAGTATAAGTATAAGGCATGAGAGCCCAGTCTGTTAAATAGTGAAGACCTTTTAGATTCACGTAGAATATATAAAGAACTCATCAATAAAGTCAGCAAAAGCTGAAAAAATAAAATGCTAATTAAAAATAAGACGACTTCGTGTAAGCTAATAAACTTTTCACGAGATGACTTTCGCGACATAAAAAAAAAACACAAAAGCTCAAAGCTGAAAGCAAGTTGTGTTTACAAATACAATAAACTAAATTACTCGAATCGCGTGCTATTATATAGCACCAGCTGCGTTTAGAATACAACATGCTATGAAAAGTACAGTGCAATAAATAAGCATGAAAAAAGCAAACAAATTAAAAGTTTTAGTGCAGAAAGTCAGGAAGAGGTGAAATTTTTAATTATGACAATTAATGGTAGAGTTAAAGTTATATTTGAAAAATATATCATAGCCAAGGGGAAAACCCGAGTTGTCCACTCACCTGCACCTGGAGAGCAAACTCTGAAAGATGGTGCAACCTTTGTGATCCTTGATGGTTACAATAAATTGATTGGCATGCACCACATTGTACTCGTAGATGCCGGGACGCATTTGAAAGCGACAGAATTCACCGGCATAGCCGCGTCCAATGCTGCCGCCACCAATGCCACCGATGGGCACACCATAGATCTGTTTACCGTTCTCCATATAGTAGTAGTCCATGTAAACCCGACGACCTTCGCGCGACACCTTCCAGTAGTAGGCGGCATATCTGCAAAGGGAGAGCAGGCCAAGAGGTCATTAGATTTGAGCCACTCTAATGGACCCCTCACTTCATTATGTTGATGATGTCACATTGGCGCGTAAATGTTTGCCTAGCCCCAATAAGGGTCGTGCCTGGTCTTTGGGCAAGGGGTTGGTTTGTGGGCTTTGCCACGCTTGTGGCGGTTGGGTTATTGCCACACAAACAACACACATATCGAATTTAGGGCTAGTCACTTGGCCAGCTTAACATTCCAACCAGTGTCTCGTTTTGAAGGTCAGTGTCTCTCAGTGGTGCCCAAGTCAAGTGCACGTGTGGCGGAAGCCAAGCCCAGTTGCAGGGTCAATGGCGTTGGTTACCAAACGGAAATGTGTGGGCAACACCCTTATATTATGTTAAGTGCTTTGATATATGATGAGTGTGAGCAAAGTCAAGCTGCATTAAGAAACAAAACATTCTAGAATCTAGACTGTGGCTAAGGCATATGTACATCTTTCTCTTAACATGCACTCTAAGTTGTCAAGTTCAAGTTAACATTAACCGCTTTGCAAAGTTGTGCAACAAGCATAGCTGCGCAGCGTTGCCACCTAGCTCGTGTGAAAATTCGTATATGGCAGCACCAAAAACCTTATCTGCTTGGTATATTTAACATGATGATTATCAAGAATCTATGTTGCTTGGTTACTTGGTTTTTTCTCTATCTTTACTGTATACTCCATGCCCTGCCTGAACAACAACGTGCAATCATTTCTCTATATTCTCAACTTGGCGTGACACCTCTACACACACCATTTGGCTGACTAATGGACAGCTGTTCTGAATGCTAATAAGAGAACTGAACAATGGATGTGTTTATTTCGTATTGAACACTGAGTTATATTCATATAAACTCAACAAAATATGACTTAATGGTTGTCATACACATAATAATAATAAAAATCTTAAATATATCCATTAGGTAAGAAAAAAGTAGAGTCAAAATGCATATAAGCTGCTTGATAAATCTCATTATAATCTCTTCAGAGCGGGACTGAGATTGCGGAGCAACACATAGCAGAAACGCTTGATTTACACAAAGGGATTTACATATCATGTGGCAGCCGCAGCGTCGCGCTTCAATTTCAGTTTATCCAATTATTTTCAATTATAAAATGAAATTTCAGCTTGCAGATTACATTCTTCTTTTATC
This sequence comes from Drosophila kanekoi, assembly GCA_037075305.1. Classification (NCBI taxonomy): domain Eukaryota; kingdom Metazoa; phylum Arthropoda; class Insecta; order Diptera; family Drosophilidae; genus Drosophila; species Drosophila kanekoi. Next base: position 2,015,873 of record JBAMCE010000577.1, on the reverse strand, counting down.
CGCCCACTTTGCGTTCTTGTTCCAAAACCCTTTCCTTTTACAATTTAAATAATTAAGCTGAATATTTGCTAAGCGACGCGAATCGACGCTTTCTTTCTTACCCCTCTTAAGTGGCAGCAGAAAATGTGGCCAACCGCAAAATGTTGGCAGAGATTCCAACAATTCCATTGGCAGGCCGCAAGGCCCTTGACTTTTTAATTAGCTCTCAAAAAGTGAGCTATTTAGGGGACTTTGCTCAGGGCGGGGCCTAATGACACATCACATTCAGGGTTTAAGATATGTTTGTCTTAACTTATATTATATGCATTTCCTGCATTTTTTTGTGTTATCGATAACATATCGATTATGCATTGTCAACTATCGACAACTTATCGATTAATTGCTAACAATTTATTTTAAAAATGCAATTTTGATTGGTATTGATATTGCATACATATTATTAAAAAACCTTTAAAAAGCTATGGAAATATTAAAAGCTAACCTGCATTTGTATAAGTTATCGATAACATATCGATGCTATATTCTCTACGTTACGGGTTAAGTTCTTAAGCATTTTTATTCGACAACAGTGTTACAATAATTTATCGATAACTTATTGATTTTTTACGCAAAATCTCCTGTGTTTATTTATTAAGCGTCTTGATTTGATATGTTTCGTATAATGCATGGGGTGTTATTTGGTTCGAGTCAAAAGTCAAAGACGCAAGTACTTACGACAATTGCAATTTTTGTTGGCCCGGGGCCGCAAGTTCCGAAAGTTAGCTTTTAAAACGGAGTTGGGGAAACTACAAAATTTGTGCCTACAGTTTAAGGTATCAACGAAAGTTTTGCTGCATTCGACAGTTAACCAAAACGAATCAAAACTTGACGAGTGTCAATTTCTCTAGCATGGTGTAGTGTGCTTTAGATCCAGCTCTGAGTCGCCAGCCCCAACAAATTCGCTATTCGATCGATTCCTTAGCTTGAGCGTATCAACTGCCTCCGGCATTGATGTGATCCCTGTCAGCTCCTCCTCGCAGAGCACCGAGGCCAACAGCTGGGCAACAAACTCGGCTCGCTGTGCCAGAAATGTGATCTGTTCCTCGGGCGGACACGGTGCACTGGAGGCGGATGATAAAAATGGATAGCAGAGGTAGCGTTCACGTTCCAGCTCCAGCTGCTTGGACTCCGTTGTTGGCTGTTGTTGCTGTTGCTCCTCCTCCTCGATTGTGCGCAACATGACCGCACCGGAGGCCACATTCTGACCAAGCAGCTCGTTGCCTCCATGCGCCAGTTCACTGAACTCGACCAGACGCTGGCCCGGACCAGGTCCCGGCGCCGGACCAGGACCGGGCCCGCCTCGCAAACGCTGGACGTGCACTTGGCGAACGCCGCTGGCTGGAAAACCCTCCATTTGCATGCGCGGCGCACGATGTCGCTGGGCGCGCGTTCTGGTTATCTCGCCGGGCGGATAGAAAGCGCGTCGCATATTCTCGGCCGTTGCGTTTGGTCCAAACAGATTGATGCTGCGCCCGCTGGCAGATTGATTGGGCGATTGGTTGGACACAACCCGAAAATTGCCTGGACGATTTGGCCGACTGGTCGGGAGCGGCTCATTGAATCGCATCATCTCTGAGAGCGTGGGATGGTGGCCGCCGCTCAGCTGTTGCTGGGGCTGCTGCTGCACTGGCAGAGGCGGTCGGTCAAAGTTGAGGCGATGACGCGCACGATCCAACAGGGATTGACGACGCACTGGATCCGGTATCAGAAAGTTATTGTCCACGTTGTGGCTGCTGTTCGACGCCGTTAAGTTACCACCTTCGGCTACCCAGGGTGCTACCTCAACGGCGCCGGGCTTGGCAGCACGAAACGTCAGCGGCGAGGCGGGATGCTCCCGCTGATAGCTGCCATTGGGATTCAGTGGCTCTAGAAATAGCTCAAGCGAACCCTCGTTACGGTTCATGAGCTCGTTGCGTGACGTTGCCGCCGAGGCAAACACCGCCAGCTGCTCATCCTCCAGAAACAGACGAACCGCCTGCTGTTGCTCGAAAAGCGTTACCATCGTGGACACCAGCAATGTGCTGGCGCCCACATGTTCCGCGGACACATGCTCCAAAAATGTGGACTCATTGTAGCCCCATTGCTTGCAATACGGACATCTATAGCTTTGGGGCGGATCATTTAGATATTCGCCGCCAAAATATAGCTCAACATCGGCTGGCGTAAAGACGCACTTCACCGGATGATCGAACGGATGCTGTGCAGTGGTAAAATCATTATCATAACACTCCGCACACATATTAAAGTCCTGGCAACTTAGGCAGCGATAACAGCGACCCGTAAAGTCCACCTTGCTGCAGCCCTTGCACACAATGTTCTCATGACGGTTCATCCTACTATCTGTGTGTGTGTGTGTGGGTTTCTCTTATTTATTTCATTTTTTCATTATTCATTAGACGATCAGCTTGGCAGAACATATTTACCTGGAACTTACCCGATTGCGCAAATATCGATCGCAATGGAGAAATTGTTCCCATATATGTATGCACACACAACGCTTTCACCGGGATACTTCAAATACATACGAAATTACAAAATAGAAGTATCTCTTAGTAATAAATTGCTTAGGTCTTTTAACTGATTGACTGAAGAGATTCGGAAATGATTTTTTTAAAAAAATATTTCATGATAATAAACTCTATGATTGTTGTTTTTAAATTCAACATACTTCAGCAATTTCAATGTGTAAACCAAAAATTGCAAGAAAAGCGTTTATTAACCAATCCGAAATCTTGGAGTTCATATAAAGTTTTTTTTATAATTTCGTTTTTTTATTCGTTTCTAAGCAACTTTAATTCGAAAAATGTTTGAGAAGGGTTTTTCCAGCTTAAATTGATAGAAATGGAATTGGAAAGGAAATTCAGTTGGAATTTTAAAGTATGGCGATCTATACCTTATATAGGCGAAGGCCTCATAGAAGCTCAGCCCAATTTCAGAGCAACCTTTTTCTGATTCCTTGAAGGTATCGTATAACGTGTTACCTCTACTCAGCAACTTCTTAGATAGCTCTATAGCATACCTAAAGCATAAAATAAGCTGACTTTATATTAATACTAAGTTGATTTAAGCATCTCCTCAGCTGACTCCGGGAATTGTCCAGTAGGCCCTCTCTTGATGAGCGTCAGCTCCAATGTTATAAATTAATTTCATTCTATCCATTTAGCCGTCCATCAGATGCCGGCAAAGTGCAACAATATTGTTGCCAACTTCATTTGTAACTTGCCACAAGCAATTTGCCTTCCTGTGTTGCACCTTTCCGCCCCACCCCACCCACTTGACCCGCGTTGAACCCCACTGCACTGTAGCAAACTTTTTGCTGTCCACGTTTACTGAATTAGGGGTAGACGTTGCTCGGTTGGTTGTCAAGCTTGCAATTCAATTAAAAAGCTATTTTCATGTCAGTCCAGGACAACAGCTCGGAATAGATACGTCGTACGAAATGGACTCGGGCAACGAATATGAATGCTAATCAAATTCCGAAAGCTGATGAAATCGGAGAGAGAGATCGAATGATATGTCGAAATGTTTCATATAAAGTGTATCCAGCAGAGGTCATGCGGAATGCAGACAAATGGGCTTTTTGGGAAGACAAACTAGGATAAAATATCGTGAAGATTTCAATTTAAGTAATATCGGTTGCCTATTAAATAAATAATCCACTTTTAAAATTTGTCAAAGAATTTGTATCTTAACGAATAATCTAATTAATTATATTTACAATCGAACGGTATATGAATATATATGTTATGTATAAGGAGGCGTAGAGAGGCATTTTATCCATCTGAAAATAATCTATGATAGATTCCTTAAATATCTCCTCAACCAATATCAATCCTTAGTCTTTTTGAGATTTCAGTTTTTGTTGCAAAGTTTTCGATTACGTAAACATTCCATTAAAACATTAACATTCATGGATCATTCTCTCTACTTTTATGGTACTGATAATTTCTGGCTCCCACTTCCAGCAACATTTTATAAAAACAAGTTTTGAACTTTACACAACAGCAGCCGAAATTTGTTGTTGTTTTTCTTTAATATCTGTTAATTAACTCTCACATCAATCAACACTAATTTTGAAAGTTTTCATTTTGGCAGCTCGTAAATCGCGTACAAAATTAATATAAATCTTTCACTCGGATGCATTTTGAATGCAACGCATCTACTATTCCATAAATATAAAATCCCCTGATGCATACACAGCGCATGGATGCAGGAATTTAAACTTACATATTTTCAGTATTTCGGAGCGAAATAAAAATAAAGCGGAGAAAATGCTTCCAGGGAAAGCCAAAAATAAACAAAAATGCGACAAGTTGACAAAACGTTGAGAAGGAAAACTAAACAATCCGAAAACTCAGCTAAAGAAATACAATTTCCTTAGTTTTACGAAGACGAATAGAAGATTTGTTGTTGCTCCAGTTGTTTTAAGAAGGCGTCAAATGAAATGCCTGGCAGGGAAAAACAATAATGAAAAGTGCTTTTGGGAGTGCAGCCTGAATGCCTCGATGAGCACATGATTTGAGTGCAGACAATAAAAAAAAGAGGGAAGGAAATAAAAAACAGGAGTGCTTCAGTCGATAGTGCACAACAAGGAGTTACCCTTTGCCGGAAAGGACTTGGAATACTTTCGTAATTAGTCACATACAAACTTTCAATTGAAAAAGCTCTCAAATATTGCGTCTTTTCATTTGCTCCAAATAATGAGAAATATTCCATAAATCTAAGCTAGATCTAATATAATATAGTGGGAATGTTGCCGAATAAACACGAAGCTGAAAATCGATATTTATCAAGATCGGATCAGACGGATGAAGTTATCGATCACATCAAAGAGAGGGGTGGCAATATTGCCTTAACAACACGAAGCTGAAAATCGATATTTATCAATATTGGGTAAGACGGATTAACTTATCGATAATATTTAATAGCGGAATGGCAATGTTGCCCGAATAACCCTAAGCTGAAAATCGATATTTATCAATATTGGATCAGATGGATGAAGTTATCAATCACATCACATAACACGAAGCTGAAAATCGATATTTATCAATATTGGGTACTCGGATAAGCTTATCGATCACATTAAAAAGAGGGATGCCAATGTTTTCCTAATAACCCTGAGCTGAATATCGATATAAATCAATTTTGGATGAAGGCGGATGAAGTTATCGATAAAATAAAGAAAAACTGGATCTAAGAGAGGCACACTGAATATTGCTTGAAATCGATAAACAAATGGATATGTATCAATCGATAAGATTTTAGCAACCTTTAAGGCTTTAAGATACCAACTTTTGTCTGTTACATAAAGAAAAACATTTTATTACAAATTACAAATCAAATGAAACTGGTACAGGGTATTAAAATAACTATATTATCGATTTACAAGCTACAATCAGATGCATTCAACCAGGAATGCGGTTGGTAAATACAGGAGAAGGTCGTATAAAATGCTCGCCTGGTAGCTTGCCAAAGGCATTTTATGCGTGACAGAAGCATCAAATGCGAGCAACATGAAGGATTCAGTACTTCTGGCGCCAGAGGGTCTTACGACAGACACGTTATTTCTTTATGTACGCAATTGATGCTATCTTTGATTGTGTGCAGAGCGGAATGGCAATAAGGAAACGGATATAACTGAGATGTTGAAATGCTGAAATTGTTACTGTGAGCCCGCATTCAATTCGCAGCTGTGCGGCAGTCTTTCAATTGGGTCACTATTTCAGGGCTTATCAAAGCTAGCTATACTTGGAACTTGGCAATGTGTATAGTATACATATATTAATTGTAGTCGCATATGGCAAAGCTTTTTCTAATCTTTTCACGCCTTTTTTTTATCAAACATAAAATTGAACAGCTGAAATGTTGTCGTGATTAGATTATTACTAACCAAGAAATCAGCGTTGTCTGCAATGTTCAGAAGAGAAATAAGTCTGACCAAAGGCGAGTGTTTATTTATAATACACTGAGTCATAAAAGTCTCTTGGACAATTTAGAAACTTTCGAAGCATAATGCCTCGAAATATCAGATATAAAAGAGGTTTACTACTAAGAGACTCGGTCCCTTTTGCAATGTTCCTGATAAAGTTCCTTGCAAATTTTATCCTCATTGCAACTTAATTTGCAGTCAGTGCAACAATATATGTAAGTCACTTAGGTGGCAACCCTATTTGCTGAGAAGATTTCTCTGGCAAATTATTGTTAACCCGGTAGATAAAGCGCATTGCAAGCCTCTTGTCAAGCCGATGCTTCTAAGATGGATGCATAGTAAATAGAAACAAACTTATAATTCCTGATGCATATAAAAATTTGTACAGCTATCAAAACACTGTAATCCTAAGATTTTGGTTTATCATGCTTGAACGCAAAATCAGATTCAACAACTCATTTTATATAAACAACAAATACGATAAGATCCCATTAAAAATGTCAACTAAAATATGTGGAACGAACGTTTATTTAATTAAGCTGGCAAGGTTAAAAAAGTAGTATTTTACACATTCCCGGATAAGGTATAAAATGACACAATGTTCTGGTATCTACAACTGGCAACCGAATTATTTTAAGACTTGAAGAAACCGAAATACCAAATTTTTAATTCTTTATATAGATACTGAAATACTAAAAGTATGAATGGTAAATATTTGTAATTAGGTAGATAGCAAAAGTTGCGCGGAGGTGTCATTTAAAAGATTTTTATTAACAAAACAATTGTCAATAAGGCAAGGGCAAATATTTGTTTAATAAGAGATAAGTATAGGTAACACCCAACATATCTAAAGAATCTAATAGAAATACAGTGATCGCTCGCAAGAGAGAATTTTTTGTCCTACTAATAACAAATATTGATCTCTAAACCAAAGCAATTGAGTCAAGGCATCCAACTTATTTAATAAGCAGGCTTAGATTTCAAGAAACGTTTTACGTCGGTAACTTTGAACTTAGCGAGCGACCACTGTACAAATTTGTAACAGTTACTCCCATGTGCCTCTGCTTGTTTGTAGTTAATAGACAGTTCCCAAGATGCTAAAGCTCTGACCCACTTTCAGAACCCGAATGCAGGTTTGTAAGCGGCGAGTTCAATGCACTGGCTAAGCCGGATGGGTGGGTGGTTGGAATTTCGGTTGGGGTGCATTTCAGATAGGTCAGTTCGCTTTGCGCTGATTGCCTACTTGGCAGTTCATAAATGGAACAGCTGAGAATTCGTGCCTGAGGTTGACTGTTCGTAAAAGCCAACGCAAACAAAGTACAAACATTTTCAGGTTTTTTTCTTTATTTATTTTTGTTACTGCCTCAAATGTGGCCAGGACACGCTAACGGGCGCCCAAGTCGGCGCCAATGCGGGCAGACAAAAGGGGGCGGCAATTTGAGTTGTGGCGCCGCCAAAATGGGGCATGCGGGCACCTACGACAAGCCAAAGCCAACTGTGTAAGCCATATAGCACTGTGCTGGCATTAAGGCTCTTATCAAAGGACACAGTTTCAATTGAAGTCAAACAAAGCCAATCAATTCCTCAGAGCAGACTACAGACTAGGCAAAGATGAAAACTATAGTTATACACAACTCAGACATTGTTTGTTGTATTATGTTTCTACTAGAGATGGACGCTTTTTATGGGATTTCCCGTTGGTAACCTTTACAGTCATGGATATCGTCTCTTTAGCTCACATGACATTTTAAGTGACATGTCATCGAGTATGTCTGTAAGCATATACGAAAGTTGAATTTTGTATATCCCAATTAGTTGTCTATTAATTCTAAATTTCTTGCACACAATAAAGACTGTCTTAAAAAATAGAAAGATGTTTAGTGCAGCAACAGAAACGACTTGGGAAGAGATAAAGTAATAAGAATAGGCTTGAGATTTATTTATTATAGTATTAAAACTTGAACGTATATAATTTGGTTATTCATATTTGTACAATGCTTTTAATATTCATTTGATTTCCCAACTTTAATTTGAATATTTCTTATGCCATTTTTGTCTGTGCTTTTCGTGATCGTGTCCTGCAGACACGACTCGCTGCCATCTCTAATGTAAAGGCTTTGCTACAGGCGAATTAATGTCATTTAGTTGGCGCCAAGAGAACAAAAGTATTCAATTTATGAATATGCGAGTGTGTGTGCGTGTGGTATGTACATGTGTGTGTGTGTGTGTGTGTGTGTCGCCAGGACCTGACGCTATATTTGGCACGCACGGGCATGGTCACAGGTTGTGCCAAGGGACAAAGGGGCACAGGGCAGCAGCATTGTTCTTGTTGTGTATGCGGGCTATATTAGGCCTAGTATTGATTTCGCATTATGTGTCTCAAATTAATTTTAATTATTACACAGCGCGGTCCACTCGACAGCATCTGCGGCGACCGCGACGCCAACTGCGTCGTTGACTCACCTGCATACGAGCGGCACCATGGGCAGCGATTGTTTTATCGATGGCCGTAAATTCTGATTGCGTTTCTCTGGCCAAACATGATCGAATTTCAGCTTCAAACCGAATCGCGGCACAGCCGTCAGCTCATTCGGTTCGCCGGCTTGCTCTAGCTCTCGTTCCTGATCCTGTTTCTTCTCCTGTTGCAATTGCTCTGCATAGACGCCGCTGGCGGAGTCTGCAGCACCCGCAGCGTTGCCATTAGCTATTGTTGTTGTTGTTGCTTCCGCCGCTAAAGTTGGTGTTGCCATTTTGCGTGTGTTTCGACTAGCTTCGATTTGACTTATTTCGTTTAGTTTTGTTTGTGTGGGTGATTAATACAATTGCGTGCACTTCATATTATTTTGGTTTTTTTATTCAACTAGACACGCGCGCGACGCTGACAATGGCAACAAACAAACGCGACCGCTTGCCGCAAGAAATCAACTGCGAATGAGCGTACCACACATTGAGAGTGTGAGAGCGCGCCAGACAGTCAAAGTATCGTTTAGTGCAGTTGTTATCGATGTTTGGCTATTGACATGCAAGAAAACAGCTGCTTTTACGATAGTTGTTTTGGGTTTGAGTGACACTGCATTATCGTCTTCACGTGGTCAGCTAAAATGCAGATTATTTTCCTAGGCCCAAGTGTGACCATACCCCAACAAAGCCGCGCAATTTAAATTATCAAACCAAAACGTGAAAACTAAAAAAGATGGCAATTTCAACACAGGTATTTTTATAAAAAAAACAATGTTATATAAATTCATTAAAAGTCGTTGCAAAGAATATTTATGAAACAAGTGAATAAACCTATTTTGAAATTTTGAGTGTGACAACGCGCCAATGAAGAGCGCGAAACTAAAATTTGTAAGTGTGACCATTGTAAAAGCATTGCCATTTGCAATAGGCGCGCAAATTATATTTCAAAATGAGAAAATAGGAAAAGAAACGAAAGCAGAATAAAAATATTTATATGATAATTTTTTTTGTTGAGTGCTTTCAAAATATTTATTTCACTTCAGATTATTTGCAATCCTTCTATTTGAAGGATTTCACGTATTTGGGGCACAAACACTTTTTGCGACGACCCTTTGCATTGCCATTGGTCTGTTCCTTGACAGGAGGCTCATCGACTTCATTGGTTTTTTGATAATGCTCCGGGTTATTCTTCTCAGTGCATTTGGAGGCAATAAACTCAAAGAAATCAATGTTGCGCACATGACTGTGATATTTATCCCTAAACTGAAAGTAATTGGGATACACTTTGTGCTTTAGCATAGCCGCATATAGGCTAAGGCGCTGCTGGTCCAAAAATCGTCGACGCTTGCTCTCCAGATGATTATTACGCCAACTGCGATTGCTGATCTCCGCGTGCACGAGTTCACGTAGATGCGGATACAAATGAAAGAGCAAGGCCCTAAAACAGTTGGAAAAATGTTCAGTATTAATTCTTAGGCTCTTTATATTTTTTAAAATAATCTTACTCGCTGAATCGGTGCTTCAATTTTCTAAACTTGATTTTCTCGAATGGATAAATAAATTTGTGTATGCGATCTGTGTATGCCAACTGAGCAGGAATTTCCACAAATATTCTATTCAAATTGTCTAGATAAGTAAATATTTCGAGAATATAATATATTCTCGTTTACTCACCTGGTGCTCAGGACAGTGGGAAATTCAATTATTTTTAAGACTTTTTTTTTTACTGGAAAACGTGGAAACTTAAGCATGTCTTCCTTCTGCCAGCTTATGTTGCTAGTCATGCATGAATCAACATTTTTCAGCTCCTCTGGATCAATACAATAGTTGCCCGCACAGAAATTATAATTACCCAGTGGGGGCACAGCTTTGAACAGCTCTAGACCTAGTTAGGCGGTATTACGATATACATATGTGTGCGGTTTTTTTATCTGACTTATTCACCCTTTCTGCAGCAGTCGCTCAATGTGGACTCCACAAAGTAGGTGGTGCGCCATTTGGGGCAGGCGCAATCGATAAATTTATGAAAGACGTCGACCCATTCGGAAAAGATTGTGGAAAGACTCTTCTTCATGTTCACCTTTAGCTGAATGTTGTCGCTATAAATTTTAAACAGGGAAAGTAGTTAGAATCTTAAAATATAAATATAAATTTGCTTTCAAGTCTTAGTTTAAAGCCGAACCCAAAGCCGAGGCAATATTTTGCACCGTGAACCGAACCACCTCAGTTTTAGGTCTTTCAAAATTCAAATGAACCAAGTTGGCGTTTGAACCGTCAACTTTCAAAAAAAAAAAAAGGTTTGTAACCCTCTAAGACCGACCCTACACCACGAACTTACCGCACCATCAGGACGTTCTCATCGCAACTATACTTTCGCAACTTCGCATTGAGCTCGATGCGATCCTCCCGAATGGATAATTGGAGATTGGATGCTTCGATATCGACGATGAATTGCAGCTTCGGAATAATTGTTATTACGCCTGATGTTTTTGGATTAGTGAACCGGGTCCACTCGTCTGCATCAGCTTCAGATGAAACTTGTTCTACATTGGTTCGCTTTTCTAGGTTTTCATCGCTATTTGACGATTCATTATCTACCAGAGTTTTATCTTTTTTCAATTGATAAATTCGATATTGTAGGTTATCAGCGGCAATGACCTTTGTCTCCAGATTCAAGTCCGTCTGGTTGATGTGTGTAAAGTCGAATTGAGTGCCAGCATAGGACTTGTGCTGTATCAGAAAGCTATCCGGCTGAATGGTTGTGAAGCTATAATCATAAGTATCCTGATCCTCAGCCTCTATTTGCGCTATATATTCAGGCTCCATTTGCTCGAACTTGTCCCTTTTATCGAACTCCAACACATCGGATTCAATAATAGATACACCTGGTGGCACATTAATATATATAAAAGTCTGTGGATAAACATGTAGAGTTCAATTACTTTAAAAACAAAATTGGGATCAATTTACGGAAATGGTGTACAGTAAGATTGAACAATTGTAAACAACTTTCTACTGCCCCTACGTTTGTAATTCTCAACTTGTTGAAGCGGAAGGTTCTAGAAGTAGGTATACAGACATCTTGCTCATATTTTTAAATGTATTTCTTTTTCATTGTTGGTGTTTTTTTTATTTATTTTTTATTTTTAATTGTTCTAGAGCCGCCCAGCTAAATGTCGGAAACACTTACCTCTTCTTCTGATTCGAGTTCATTTGGCGGGAAACGTAATAAGTGCGAGCTGCTGGAACTGATTTGCTTATCAATCTCATCCTCGATTATGCCCGCATCCCAACCATCCGCGATTGTGGAGGTGATCACGGTGCCATCACTGTGATAGCATCGGAGACTATTATGTGTCCAGACCATGCGCAAGCCATCGTCCCGCATGGAATAGCTCTCGTTGGCAAAATAATCATGCCATTCGGTGACGCGGATCGGCATGCCACAATGTATCTTATCCTTCTCCACATGCGCCACGCTGCCCAACGAGGTGGTTAGCTGCAGGTGCTTGTAGCTCAGATTGAAGAGCTGCATTATGAACTCCAGGTATTTCAGTTGCGGATCGATGCTTGCAAATAGCTTTGCCGCTTGTGCCATTTGAATTTGACGTGCTTCCGCCCTGGCAGCGCGTGCGGCCAGGGTTTGCGAGGATACGGAACTGGAGTCGTGTGTCAGACTGGACGTCTTTCTGCTCAACGTGTCGGCCCCGCCCATCGTCCGGCTGGTCTGGGACAGGGAATTGTGATGGCGTCTCTTTTTTCTTAATTTTTGCTTGGGCAGCGGCTGATAGGAGCTGTATGTAGATTGTGCGGGACAGGCATTTATAAAACTCGTATTTTCCTCCGTTCCGCCCTCCTCCTCTCCCTGGACGACCACATCGCTATACAAACGATAGACCTCACCATTATAGCGCATAATCACCACGGTATCGGTATCGTTATAGAAGACTATGACACAGCCGTAGGGTGTATTGATACGTCGACTCTCATTGAGGACGTTCTGCTGACCCGACCACAGATGCTCCGCATGAGTATCAAAGCAATAGAGGCTTAGTCCATTCGGATAATTGAGCACCGTCTTGGCGCACTCCTCGTCCTTTGGTCTCACCCGCAAGCTAATGCCATTCGGTGTCTGCAATCGTATATTTGGCGCTACGACTGCCACTTGGCCGGGTTCATTGGTCAGATGCAGTATCTGCTTGTCAATCTCAATGGACAGGCACTTGTTCATCTGGCGAAAGCTCCACTTATCCTCGTAGAGTGTTATGTGACCTTCCTCAAAGTAATATTTCGAAGTTTTCGTCTTGACGGTTTGACGCACATCGCTCAGATTGTAGCCTTGGAGCATGGGATGATCCGGTCCCAGTCCAATATATGTAGGCTTCTCCAGGTCGCTGCCAATTTTGGAGCTATCTTTCAAATTGGTGGGTGAGTGCATATTGAAATTTAGCAACGATTTATTTTTCACCCGAAAGCTCTCCTTGCTGCGCAGTTTTGACGGGCGCGGTGAAATCGTCTCTTTTTTCTCGTTCTCCCGCTGTATCTCCTTTATCCTCTTGGCCTTCAAGGATTTGGGACGTATGAAGACGCTGGGCGTAATGCTATAACGCCGATTGCTGGGACAACTGTACGGCTGCGGCTCTTCCTTGTTCGAGGCCAACGTATTCATGCTGGTATATTCCGACATCGATTCCTGATGCTTCTCCTCGATGGCCGTCTCAAACATTTGGGGCGTGACCAGGTCCTGAAGGAACTGCTGCATCTCATAAAGCGTAAAGTCGCGAAAACAAAGCCGGGTTGGTATGGTAATCTGTTGCTCTTTCTCAAATACCTCATGGAAGGCACGCTTAAATGTATAGAGCTTAACCTTTGGATAAATTTCCTGAACGTTATAATTGTCGTACTCGGTGATCAGTTGGATAAGGCGCTGACTGACCGCATCATCGGTTAAATACAATTTGGCATATTTGGGCAAATGCTGCGGCTCAATGTCCGCATTGTAGGGCGTATAATGGATTTTCTCGATAATGTAACCTGAAGTAAAATAACGACGCAGCACATTGTACTCCAAGCACGCATGATAGATATTTCGCATTACTTTCTGATCCATATAGCCGACAAGGCTGCAGAGTAGCGTATTGGCCTGCTCCACAAACAAACGTTCGCTCTTCGCCAGTTTGATGATGCTCTTGAAGGCATTCGCATAGACCTTTATCTTGTCCAGGACTCTCGTTTGCACAGACGACGTGGGATTGGCCAGCAGCAGGACCTCCATCTCAGTCATTAGATCACGCGGATTACCGAATGTGCTCATTAGTGATTCCATATAAAGATAGATGCTGGCATCGTCATCGTGCACCGCCGGCATCTCAGCCCTTAGATAGTGTCCCTGAATGCTCAGCGACTCGACCATCTGAAGGCTGTTCTGCAGGTTGGCGTCCGCATTCATTTTCACATTGATCTCATGATATGGCTTCACATAGTACTCATCGTATTCTTCCCGCAACATTTGCATATCGTACATATAATAGCTGAGCTGATCAAAGATGTCGCTGCTATATTTAACTGACTGGCACTTGGACATCTGTGGCAGCTGCTGTTGGAATATGCCCACCGGCTTGGTAGCTATTCGCTTGCGCAGCCCATTAATGTCCCTTTGCATTTTCTCGATAGTCTCGCGCAGTTGCTTCTCACGACGTGGTCGTGGCACCAGCAAATCATAGGGGCATTCCTCGGGCAGAAAGTGCACCACGCCGCGCAATGGCAGAGCGTGTCTAGAGGGGAAAAAACAATCTATATAGCAAGCGAGAAGTCGCTGGTTCGCAGAAAATCAAACTCGCGACTGGGAAATGGGCTTTGTTACAAGTTTAATTTCCATTCCATTGAGGTAAAACATATTTTCGACTTTCAATCGTTTTTAACACATTGAAAATGTTAATTTAACTTACCCGAGCAGATCCATGTAAAAATTATTGTCCATTTGACCCATGATCAGAATAAGTATTGTCGTATTCAAGGGCGCATCTTTAATATACTGCGGAAATGTTGTGTGGATTAGTTTTTCCAAAAAGAATAAACTTAATCTAGGGCTTACCAAGCGCTTGGATAATGGGGTACCCTTGCCCACTTTGTGATGCTCCTTGGCACTGACGCCAAAGCACGAGATCTTGGCCAAGGATTTGGTATCGGTAGTATCCTTTGACTTGGAAACGGACCGGCGTTTGGATTCCATGCCAGATGATTTATCCTTTTTAGAATCAACCGAACGTATCTTAAGCTGGGCTGGCACATGCTTCTGATAATACTTGAGCATATTGAAGCTAAGCTCCGCTTCAATCTTCCGGGTCACCAGCTCATATTCAGCCAGACACTCCTGAATGCGCAGCATGGTCAAATCCAGAGGGTTCGTGGGCAGAGCATCTGATGTCAAAAAATAACTCCAAAAAGTGGTATAGAGTTGAGTAAAATTCGTTGCTTACTTTTTTTATTCTTGTTTGATAGACGAGCAGCCATCTGGTTGGTTAGGACAGCATTTTCCAGCTCAGTATCCAGATCGATCACAAATAGGAATCGTCGCAGGCCAAGCTTTATCTGCTGTATGAACTCTTCACGCACTGCCTTGAGGCCATTGTCGTAGAAATTGACGCAGTAAATGTCGTAGGTGACCGCCAATGAACCTGCCTGGGTTTTCCGGGTGCTACGACGACTGCTAAATTCGGTTCTTCTAGTGCTTAATGTACTCATTTTGGTTATTTTTGAATGTATCACGTATTGTAAATATAAACCGAAAAAGTGCGTTTGATTCTGACCGAAAAGTCTCAGCTCGACAGGATAAGCCAAATTCAACTCGACTCAATTGTTTTAAATATAATTATCTTTTGTGCCGCAGATAAAACAATCCTTAAATATTTATTCTCGGTCATCGATCTATAAAATATTTCGATATGAATAAGTTTTCGCCCCGCATCCGATCCGGTTAAATACAAAAGCTCAATCTATACGAAGTCACATAAAATCATGTTTATCTGCCTGTTGATAATGTTAAAAATTATACGTAATTTATGGTATCGGATTTGGATTTTAAAATATGACAAACTTAAAACTGAACACAATTTGCGAATATATTAAAATAAGTATTTTATTTAAATGATTTATTTGAACATTAAATCGTATGTTAATTATAAAATATATAAAATTCCTAATTAAATGGCTGTTATGTACAAATGAGTGTGATTATATAATTAAATACAGCTAATTGAAATACTTATTTAATAAATAGATATGTGCATAAGTACTGTACAGATGGGAGATTCATAAACAAGTACATAGTTTGGGTGTTTAAATTTAATTTGAAATAAAATCGATTTGCAAACTTAAAGCCTCTTTAAACTAAAACATAATAAATTAAAAGATAAAATAAATAAAAAATTTGCGGGGCCTAGTTAATAATATAATTTAAAATGCAGTCACTGGCAATGAAACGAAACTTGTGTGTGTACAAGCCGAAACGTATAGCTATGTAAATATTACTTATATGGCAGTGGATATGCAACTATAACTGGACGTTGTCTAAGTCTATGGCTTAAATAAAACTCATAATTGATCACAATACATTTGGAAAAAGTTTTGGTGTGGCATCATCAAACAGGAACCAGAGAAAGCATCCCGGCAATCAGTAGCTACTCATCGCTGGACACGAGACATTCGCTGAGCAGCACATTGTGCAGATCATCCATATCGATCCAATCGCGTCTCTCATTGCGTATAGAAACATTGCGTATGCAGCCCTTGAAGTTATCACGCGCCAGCAAACAGCCGCTGGGTGCAACATCTAGCGGTGGGATTTGAAAAGTAGACAAAGCATGAGCTGAAGGAAATCAAGGATTTGGATTTATTGAAAACTACCTGGCAGACCGCCAATGTAGAGGGGCGAACGTGTTTGCACTTTGCCCACGTTGCGTTCGTTTGACATGCTGATCGTGGCGGGCAGCTGATCAATCCTAAGCGCAATCTGTTCGCCATCATAGAGCGCGGATATATTATGCCATTTGTTGTCGCAGAGCGCATATTTGCCCGGCAGCGTGGACTCCACACGGAATGGCACACCATCGCCCAGGTCACAAGAGAAAACGATCTGTAATCGAGTAATTGATATAGATTAAATTAAATTAAATGTGATAACTTTGAGACTTACATTGCCATTGCTGAGCTCCAGTGAGAGTGCGGGAAATCCGCTCGGCTCGGAAACGCTCAGCAATATGCCGGAGAGTTCAGAGGTCCGAAATTCCATTTCCAGTTCCAGATATTTGGCCACATGAAAATTTTTTTCTGTAAGCAAAAATATGGATAAATTAAAGAAAGGTGCCAAAGATTACAAAGACAGGACAATATTTTTATATATCGACTCGACTTCCTAATAATATGCACAAACACATATTCTATGGATTCGGATATGCTTATATGGACTTATATATATGTGATGTGAGGACTCACTGTATATGGCATAGGCATCGCCTGGGAAGTAGCTGCCGCGCTCGACGGTTGGAAAACATTGACCCACATTTGCATGCTTGCCCGGACGTGCCAGATCCTGTGTGCTATTGTTAATATTAACGCGACGCAGGCAGCCCTTGAAGGCCTCCAATCGCATGTACAGCTCCGAAGGCACCTTGACGGGCGCCTGTGGCAGACCACCGACCAGCAGCAGCTGGGAAGCGCCTATTTTTTTGGGTACCTTCATTTGCGCCGAGGTCTTTTGATCCGTACGTCCAATCTCAACGCTCAGGGTGACCTTGCGCTCGAGGCAACTGATGGTCACACGATGCCATTCGCCATCGTTTAGCTTGGCCGTCAGCAGCAGCTCCTCGCGCCGTCGTCCGCGCACAATCAACACCAGTTGGCCATCCTTCAGGAGCAGGGCCACATAATGCTTTGGCTTCTCCTTGCTGCCCGGCGACAAATAGAGCATGCCATTGGGATAGAAGGAGCGGAAATCGAAGCTCAGCTGAAAGTTGCGCTGCCAGAAGTGACGCTCCGGCAGCTTCAGCTGCGCATAGCTATAAAGCTCGTCGCCGAACTTGAAGGCATTCGGTTCATAGGAGTAGCTGCCAATCTGTAAGAAATGACTTCGATTAATTCTAGCCCTAGATTTATTTAAATGGGAACTTAACTCACCGCGACGACTTTGTGTTAGTTCTGAGCTTTTGTGAGCGAGCTTTCGCAGCGTGCGCTTTTTATTTTTTGGTTTTTAGTGAGGTTAAAAAATAAAAACGTTGGCATGATTTTCTTTTGGGTTTTTTTTTGTTAAAAAAATGTTCTTTTTTTATTTAATACGCAAAATGTGATAACAAGTTGAAGAAAGCAAAAAGTTATTCGTATGATACATTGATGAAAGCAAAAACGTACACAAAGCGTTGATGAGTGAAAAATGTTTGTGAATATATATAGATATATTGATATGTAAATATGCCTAGATGATATTGTTGCTTATAGACTATATTTGAGCTTTAAAGCTTATAATATACAAAAGATGTGATATGAAAATATGCAATATTTACATAAGTATGTTGTTGTCAAATGTGATTAACATCCAGATGCGACCCAGAGCTTTTAAAAACTTAAAATTATTTGCAGTTCTTATAATGAATTAAGCTGGATTACAAGAGCTTTTTAAGATCTCTTTAATCAGACTTGAAGCTTTTGCATACTATCAACCGAATAGTCTTTAATTACCTTTAATCCACATTCAAAACTTTTGCAAACTGTAAAAAAGCTTTAAC
Source organism: Drosophila kanekoi (assembly GCA_037075305.1). Lineage (NCBI taxonomy): Eukaryota > Metazoa > Arthropoda > Insecta > Diptera > Drosophilidae > Drosophila > Drosophila kanekoi. The sequence continues at coordinate 1,997,666 of JBAMCE010000577.1, read as the reverse complement.
AGCTATTTAAACTAATTATTAAAATAAATCTGGCTTACGAGAGCTTCTCAGATGTCTGAATATTAGTCTCCATCATCTCAATAGTTGCTGAATACAATTTAACCATCTGACAAGAGCTTTAATGAACTTTCTTGTAAACCAGCTTCCAACTAATTCTTAAATATAAATGAGCTAGCTTACAAGAACTTTTTAAAGCAGGCTAATAGCTTTTCGCTCTGTAAACTAGCTTATATGGAGCTTACGCGCCGTCATAGCTTGTAAGCTCGAACGTATGGCAGCTTTTGGTTAAATCTGAGGTTATATTTGATGATTTGTATGATTAATCCACATGTAGACCACATTGAGTAGCTATGTTTAGTAAGCTTTTATTTTTTTTTTTAGGCGAAATTAGTATACAAAAGAGCTTTTCTTGCAGCGCAGCGCTTGAAACTTTTTGCGTAGCAGCTTTTGACATAATTGCTTAGCAACTAAAATCCTATAAAAACAAAGAGAAACATTTAAGTTGATCAGAGTGTTGAGAGTTAGGTAGCCACATAATCTATTTACATGCACATCTCCAGCGAAACCTTCGCACCCGAAATCTTTTAATTCAATAACCCAGACCATGTTTTACACAAAATGATGTCAACAACTCACCCGCTTGCAGCCTTCCGGCGATGCGGTAAAACTCTTGCCAATCATCGGCTCCGTCTTAAGCAGCACATCGTAGAGGGCGCCCTTGAGGCTGCCCATGACCGGACCATTGCGTCCAATCTGCACATTGGCAAAGGTCAAAGCATCATTAAAATTAATCGTACGATTATTGAACACCACATCCCGCACAGCGCCTTCGAGCTTCACAAATGTGGGCGCCAAGGGAGTGTAAATTTCATGAGGTGGTGCGCCGCCTATATAGAGGCCCCCAGCTTCCTGTGGCAGGCTGACAAGTGAGGGCGTGCCCGTCAGACTGCGTACGTCCTGCAGTTCATCGTCCACCATCAGCTCCAGGCGGCGGCCAGTCTTGATAAGATTGATGACATGCAATTCGCCATCGTTCAGCTGACTTGCATTGGAGAACATTTTGATGAAGCTGCGTCCCGAATTAATCCACACCTGCAGCTGGCCGTCGACCAGACTCATCGAGTAGTTGCCCTTAATATCTTTGTCATCGTAGTCGGCCAGTACTTCAGGCGGATAGGCGGCCAACAGCAGCAAACAGTCGGCTTGTAGTGTGCGGAAGACAAGGCCAGTGTTGGCGCGTTTGCGAAGCGACTGCGACGGCAGCTCCAGGTAACCATTGCCAGAAAAGCCAGCTCTGTGAATCAGCAAAACAATTAATGTTTTTTTTTTTAATTAAATAATATTTTCGCTTACTTTGTTATCATGTCCTTGCAGGAGGACTCAACGCCAAAGTATGTGGAACTCTCGAGTGGATCGTAAGTCTCGCCATTCACCTGTACATCCATCATGCAGCCAAGGAAAGGATTGTCGGCGCCAGGCGCCTTGGTCGTTCCCGATGTGAAGCCTTTTAAAAGTAATTAATCAAGTATTAAAAATTGACGTGCCAGCTATTCCTTTAGATGTGTTATTCTGGACTCTTATAGGTTTAAGTATCACAAGATGCCGTTATAAATAGGACATCTCTAAGTCAGCTACTAGAAATCCCGGAATGCTCACCTGGTGGCACGCCTCCTAAATAATACACCGCCTTGGACAGATCGGGCAGCATGTGACTCTTCACAGGCAATGTGGGTGCACCGGAGATGGCACGATCGTTGTTTACGCGCAGCATACCATTCTCCGTGCTGCGTCGTGCCGAGAACTCTCTGGCCGCCTCGATTTTGATCCACTGCCCTGTGTTGTACTTTTTGGTTGTATTAATCTCCAGCTTGGACTCGTCGCCATAGTCAATGCGGAACATGATGCGACCGCGACTCAATGTGACCGACACGGAGCGGTTCTAGAGAAACACAAATTATAGATTTAAAGCTCGGGGAGTTAAAGTTTAAGGATGCTCACGTTCTTGTCATCAACCGCCAGGAAGAGCAAGGCGTTCTCGTCCAGTGTGCGGAAGGTCATCTGCAACGCAAATAGATTCTTGCGATAGGGACGTGGACGCGTCTTCTTAAGCTGCGCATAGCCCAGGCCATTGAAATGACGCGCCACAGAGGAGGCGGATGATTCCCGGGCGCCAATCATAGCACCACCACAGCGACCTTCGCTGCCTATGAAATTCCACAAACCCAACGGCTTATTGTCCACCTCCACCTGATGCACGACCACATTTAGACCAGGAGTTTGCTCCTTGGTCGCATGGCCGCCCAGCAAAATGCGCTCGTCGTGCGTTTGATAGAAACGCGTGTGCTCCGCATCCGTGGAGCCCGTGACTGGCGAACCCGGCATTAAGGCGCCAAAGTTGTTCATGCGGCGCACTAGCAGGCTGCCCAAATTCAGCGTGCGATTCGCCTCCACCTGATACCAGGCATCATCGTACTTGGGATCGCGGGTCTGCACCTCAAGCGGATGAGTTATGGTCGCTGTGCTGCCGCCCAAATACCAAACCAAACGCACTCGCCGTTTGTACAGCTCCAGCGTAATGTGTCGTCCCTCGCTGCCCTGGACATGTAACAAGGGCGAGTTGCCCATGTGATTGGACAGGGCAAAGCTCAAGCGCAGGGAATTGGATGTGCTCAGGCCATAAGAAACAGGCAAATAGGTGCGACTGCATTTGGGACCCAACGATTCCAGAGAGACGTCAATCTAAGAGAGAGACAGAAATGCTTGAATCGACCTCAACTACAGCTATTCATTGCCACCTACCGCTTCTGCTGCATGTCTGGCCTTGGCTATTTGATCTCTTAGCTGCTGCAGCTGCTGGGCCATGCTATTGTTCCAGATCTCAAACACTTGCTGCTCCTTGGCGGCCTGCTGTTCCACATAGCTGAGCGAAACGTTGGCGAAACGCAAATTTGTCTTGGTTAGCGAAATGTTCTCCTCGGCCATGCCCAGCTTGATCTCCCAGTCTGGCTCCAGCATGGCAAATGATTTACGCATATGCTGTATGGATTGCTGCATCTCGCGCGCCTTGCGCAGCTCCGCATGCATCTCCTCGCTTGTCCTTTGCGCCAGCTCCATGCTTTCCTGGGCATGACGACGCGCCGAGCTGTTTGTAAGCAATTGCAGCTGGCTGGTGATGTTATTGCTGCGCTGTCCCGTCTCAAAGATGGTGCGTTTGATGCCCTCCACCTGTTGCTCCTGCTGCTGCAGCTTACCCTTGAGAATCGTGGATTTTTGCATTTGCTGCAGTGCCTCGCGTTGTAGCTGCTTGGAGCGTTGCAGCGAGTGTTTGGCACGCTCAATCATTGAGCTGCCATCGCTGGGATAAAGCGTGCGTTGTGCCTCGTGGACGCGTTCCTTGGATAGCAGCGATGCCTGACGTGCACCCGCAATGGCTGTGGAAATGTTGCTGTGTGCCGAGCTGCAAGGAAGAGAGTGTAAGTTTAAGCCAGAGCTAGCGCTAGAAACCTCACTCACCTGGCTAGCATGGCAATGCGTGCCGCATTTCTTGTGGGCTGAAATTGCCTGGCATACTCGTTGGAGCGCTCGAGCAGGCGTGCCGCATGCTTCTCCGCCTTGGGCAGCCAGTGTTTGCGCACCTCGCGCTGCACTTCCGTTTGATCCGCGAGCGTTTCGTTCAGCAGCCCAGCCACGGCGGACAGCTGCTTTCGCTGCTCATTTAGCTGCACTTGCTGCTCCCTGGCTGCTTGCAACATTTGCTCGACACGCGCCGCATGACTCTGATTGAGCTGCTGTTCGATGCGCCCGCCCAGTTCCTCCAGTTGCTGATACTGCTCGGCAACATGGGCGCTTAGATTGCGCACATGCTCGAGCACATCGTCCGCCTCGCTCTCCACATCCTGTGTGCGATCGATGTGCAGCCGCATGTCCGCCACGCGGTAATTGGTTTGGTTAAGATCACGCCAGAGCATCTCGAGTCGAGCACGCTGATCGTATGCCGCATCGGAGGAATTGCCAGTGACATAGTACTGTTGCCAGGCGCAGTCGCTGGTGCTGCGTATGTCCTGCACTAGCTGATGATGCTGCTGTATAGCTTGCAGATAGAAGCGCGCCTGCTGCAGCGCCGTCGGCAGGCTCAGGTGCTGTGCACCCAGGCCATAGTTGCGTAAATCGTACAGCGTTTGCATCAGCCCAGCGTGTAGAGTGCGTACATCCTGTTGCAGTGCAAGCGCCGCGTCCTGCATGGACTGCAGCGCCAGCTGGCGCTTGCCAATGGTGGCCAGCGCCTTGCGAGACTGAAATTTGCCATTCTCTGCATGTGCGTCCAGTTTGAGAAGCGCTGCCGTATCGTACCCCAGCAGCATCTGCCTGGCCTGGCTGTAATCCTGCTGACGGACGCGCCAATTATCATAAGCGCGCTCGTATTCGCTAAGTTTCAGATAGGGCGCCGGAATGCCCGTCAGATCCATGTTATGCAGGCCACGGCGCAGCTTATGCCCCACAAGCTCCACGTAGTCGAGTAGCAGCAGCGTGCAATTGTCACAGACTAAACGGGAGTAGGAGACAATTGTTTATCTAGCATTTATGGGGTAAACAATGGTCGACTTACGCGTGCAACCGCTTTCCTGCAAATGCTGGCGCTGCGCCACGCACTTATTGCACTTTAGACCCGTGACTCCTTCGCGGCAATAGCACTGACCCGTCTCCGCATCACAGCCCTCGGCGCGTATGCCATCGGCATGGCAATTGCATGCCTGGCAGCTGCTATTGGGATACTGCATCGGATGGCCAAAGAAACCCAGCCGACAGCGTTCGCATAGGCGTCCCGTATAGCCGGGCTTGCAGACACAGCTCACCTCGCCCTCCCACACATTGCACCCGCGCGCAAAGTTGCGATTGGTCTCTGGACAAGGGCAGGCTTGGCAGCCATGCCGTGAATTGGGGTCGCCGTAGTAGCCCTCGGCACATTGCTGGCAGTGCGCGCCGCCGCTGTTTTCGCGACAATTCTAGAGAAAACAATAAATGTTCAGTTTAATCAAATAGCTGTAAATTCCAGTTGCAGTGTTGGGCAGTTATAAAATGGTGGAGCAGTTTAATTGCCAAAGGCTAGTATGCATCTGGCCGAAAATGTAAGCAAGCCAATGCGGTTAAAAACCAACGCAAGAGACGCTAACAAGCATTTATATTCCACCTTTGTATGTTTAAAGTGAATTAGGGGTGCCAAAAGTGCAATCAGTTGCTCGCTTGTGCTGATTGGACAAGTCGGCTGCATACCAAGCCTAATGGGATCAGAATCGAGGAGTTTGCTCAAACGAACCAGTTCAACACTAGCAAAGAACCAATTGGAAAATGGCGGCAGTAAAGTCCAAAATGGGCGCCAAAAGTGAAGTGCGTGTTTATCGTTTATATTTCCATATGTATATTTTAATAAATTAAAGTAGGTTATTTACCAAACAAACGCCGGTTTCGCGATCGCAATCATTGCTGCGTCCATTGCAGTGACACGGCGCAGCACGTCCAATCAGATCCTCAATAAATACGCTTTCAACGTCGCTTGTGTTGCGCCAGCGATAGAACGAGCGTCCCGGGTCCTGACAGGAAAGCCCATCGAAACGCTTGGGGCACTTGCAGCGCTCCACGCCCTTGGCTATGAGGTTAGTGGAGCCCTGCACATATATGGCAGCATCCATGTGCACATTATGTAGGCTAAGCAAGTAGAAATGCATAAGTTTAAGATACTTGCGAAGGGAAAAGAAAATAACTTACACAACTTGCTGAAAATCGGCAAATGCGAAAGCGCGCAGAAATATGTGTCGGACATTCTGTAGCGCCGCCATCAACGTGCCCCGATTCACCGCCTGGCTATTGTGATGATATTTCCAATAGGATTCATGCAGCGGCACCCGATGCGTCACATTCAGCGAATACTCATATTCCTCGTACTCGTAAAAATCCAACACCAGCTTGGCGTGCGCATGCAGCTGCACCAGCGGATACTGCGCTAGGACCTTCCGTTCCAGCGGCGTGTGAGCGCCCTCGGTGAGCAGCGAAAAGTATAGATAGCCGCCGTAGCTGGTGGTGCGATCGCCATAGAACTGTGGCGGCAGCTGAAAGTAGAGCGGCTGATAGAACTGCGCATAGGCCCCAATCGATACGTTGCCCGTGGAGCGCGGCACCAGGCTGAGATCGTTCATGCGCTGAATCTCGGCATCCTCGCGATGGGAAACGCTGCCCGCCATCTGCACCACCACAATGTACTCAAAGTCGCCGCTGGTGACATGCTGCGGCCGCAGCTGTTGCACGCTAAGATTGCGCGCCTCCGGCATACGTATGTGGCCCCAGGAGAGCTCGCTCTGCTCACACTCGGCGGCGCGTCCGAAGCAAAAGCAGCGTGTGCAGCCCTCGGGATTGAGTGCGGACAAACCGAATGTGCTCTGCATGCACGTGTCGCATTTGAGACCCACCACGAGCGACTTGCACGGGCACTGGCCATTGGAGTCGCAGGCTATAAGGCCGTCGGCGCGCGTAAAGGAGCCCGCCACATCGCAGCCGCAGCGTCTGCACTCGGGATAGCCAAAGTAGCCAATGGCGCAGATGTTGCAGTTGCGACCCGCGTAGCCCTCACGGCACTGGCACTGACCTCCGACTGCGGCGCAGTGCTGGCCAATGGAGCCAATGTGATCGCATTCGCATTCACGACAGCCCAGACGCGCCTGCCAGCCCCAGGTGCCGGGCACGCATTGACCGCAGCCCAAGCCGCGCGTGAATTTCGGGCAAATGCAGCGACCGTTGAGCGGATCACAGACTTGACCCTCCGCCGCGCATGCGGCACAGCGCTGGCAGCCCTCTGTGCTGAAGCCAAAGAAGCCCTCGGTGCACTCGTTGCAATGCCGCCCGCCGACTCCAATTTTGCAGTCACATTGACCCGTCCACGGATTGCACTCGTGACTGCGTGCGCCGTGCGGATCGCATTGACAGTCGTGACAGCCCACGCCCTGCGTCAGATTCCAGTGGCCCGCCTTGCACTTGTCGCAGCGACGACCCGCCACATTCAGCAGGCAGGAGCATTGGCCTGAGCGTTTGTCGCATGCCGTAGACAGGGAGCCAACCTGACTGCATTGGCAATCTGCAAAAATTAAATGCAAGGAAATTTTCATTAATTTGGGTAAGTGCATAAAGAATTTGATAGAGAATTAAGTATATACTGTGGAAATTAAAAACAACTATTTACACTTATCAATTATTTGATTATTATTTATGAGGTTTTATTGCGAGCCATATTAGCGGGGCTTTCCACGTGGCATTTATTTTGCTTTGAACTCTTATGACCTTTTGATAGTTTCTTATAACTGGAGTAAACACTTGGGGAATTCCACCCTTGAGTATGGAAAATACGTGAAAGGTGTTGCATGTTTTTTGCTAGTTTCGACATATTTAAAATTTATTGACTACAGCTTTCTTGATCTCAGAAAATATAGTGCAAAAGTACAAATTAAGGTCATAATCATGGTGAATTCACCGAAACGAGTGAAAATGGGTTGTGAGATTGTAAATTTCTATTAAAAAAAAAGAAAACTTGCTGGTGATAAATAATAAAATGGTTAAAATATTACTAATCATCAAATGAACGAAAGTCAAGAACGAACAAAAAGAAAAACTTTGTAAATTGTAAATAATTTGAAATCTTTGATGATATGCGTTTCAGCTAGTTAAACTCACAAATTTGTACCAACTTGTAAAGTCATGAAAGCCCCAAAATTGCATACATGAAATTAAACGAGCCTAAGTTTCTTTAATTTAAAAGCTGTGAATTTGGGATGATTTTGATTTCTGGCAACCGATAAAAGACGGCGGCACGTCGCAACAATAGAGGAAAAAAATAGCACTTAAAATACGCGCTGCCCAATCGGCATAAATCTAAACGATCTAAACGATCCATGTAGTCAACATTAGCAGCTATAAAGGCAGACATTAAAAAACAAAAAACTACCAAAACACTTGCAAAATAATTTGCCAGCGCTTCGGTTGATGTGCCGCAAAAAGAAAAAAAACGCTTTCAATTTGCAACTTTGATAAATGTGCATAAATTTTGCACGCATAAAAATATCAGAAAAAAATCAAACTGTCAACAGAAAAATTTGAAAATGCCGCCAACGCTGTGCAAAAAAAAAAAAGAAGAAAAAAAATGAATAAAAGAAGAAAAACTAAACGGAAAAAAAATGTATAAATATTAATAATATTTTTTTGATTGGGGGCGCGCCAGAAATTTGGCACATGGTTTTTCAGCATGTGAATGTGACATTTACAAAATGTTTTTCTCATATTTCGAGAGTGGCTGCTGCTGCAGCTTAAAGCCAATCTATTTTGTCGCGTTTGTAATTTATGTTTCCTGGCCAAAACATTTAACATTTAACAGAAAACTTGTGCTTATTTCGAGGGGAAAAACTAGACGCTTGTCTCATTATTCAATGACAACAAAAATACCAACAAAATATTTTGCTGCATTTAAATGCAAATTAATGTGCCATTCATTAGCGCTGCGGCAATCCATCATTTGGCGCAGTTTGACAAGCACTGCGAAAGGTCAAAGCGCTTCGAAATTTTTGCTAGCCCAAGCTATAACAAATGTGTATTATCAATGGCTTTCAAAATTCTCAAAACGAAACTCGTTGTTTAATACCAAAGTTGATGCTGGTTAATGCGCTCGCATTACGTGGCATAAACAAATTTGCATATGATTTTTTATGGCCGGGACAGCGTGTGGCATGCCACTTGTCTTGGGACCAACTGCAACGCCAAGAGCCAACACTCGTGACTCCAATCCGCAAAATGCCAGACTCTTTAGAAAACGAAAAAAAAAAACCATCCAAGTCTGTAAACTACAAATAGTCGAGCAAAAATAATGCCGTCCATAATTCAGATGTCGAGACGTCTTAACGATGTCTGCCAGTTGTCTCTATGGATATGGTCACATAAACTCTATCATTTTCACGATTTTCACGATTTTCGCGTGCCTCCGTAATGGAGACATACGGATTAAGTGTGTCTTATAAATGTGCCGCAACATGACAGCCGTAACTACATGAATGGGAAAATACTCAATTTTAGATGGCCAAGCAAAATCATACGAAAAATCCATAATATATATGACAGTTTAAGGCGAGCATCCATTTTTGTATTGTGTACGGATTACGCGAGCTCAGTTGAGCAAATAAAATGAATCGAACTTTCATCTGAGGCTATTTTAAAAAAGAAAAATCCAGTATTTCCCCATTTAGTAAGCACGTCTCTACAGTAACAAGCAGCATCAAATCCAAGATAAGACGAATGAGCTGGCTCCTCAACTTCAACAACAAACTCTCGCTCCGAAACAAGGTACTAATCTACAAGGTAATCCTTGCCCCAGTGTGGCGTTATGGTCTTCAAGTCTATGGTATAGCTGCAAAAACACACCTGAACAAAATTCGCATCATTCAGGCCAAAACTTTGCGCAAAATTACTGGAGCCGAATGGTTTATTCGCACACGCGACATCGCAAGGGACCTCAGGGTACCAATGGTGGGCGACGTTGTCAACAGACAAGCGGCGAGCTACTCAACAAAGCTCCACAACCATCCTAACGTCCTGGCAAGGAACCTGCTAAGGAGGCGAAGAAGAAGGCGACTGAAAAAAACCTACCCAACTGACCTAGTCTATCGTTATATATAGGTCTAAACTGTAAATATATGTATATATGTATATCTAATTTGTTAAACTAATTGTAGTTTGACAATTTTCGTTAAACTTAATAATTATGTCCCTCTGGTAAAAGTTGCTAACAAACAGTAACAGGATACCAGAATTGGAAATAAAAAAAAAAAAAAAAAAAAAAAATAAAACAGTATTTCCCATAAATTGAAATGATTCAGATTCAGGCTCCTGTTTACCCTGGAAAATTTCTTGTAAATTCCAATTTGTCAAATTCACTTTTTCGAGCAATCACTTTAATAACAAAGGCGGGCATATAGTATGATTTAATCGCAGCTTTTCAACAGTTGAAAATTATATTTTAAACACGTAACCCTCTTCAAGTCTTAAATTGTTTATAAAACTTTAAGTTTTATACCCTGAACCCATTGAAAATGGGTAAAAAGGCTATATTTTATTTGTCCAAATGTATGTAACAGGCAGAAGGAAGCATCTCCGATCCCATAAAGTTTTTACATGTATCCTTGATCAGCATTAACAGCCGAGTCGATCCAGCCACATCCGTCTATCTCTTCGTCCGTCCGTATGTATGAATGTAAGGATATCAGAACCTATAGGAGCTAGAGGTCCTCCTAGTGCCTATGCAGATCGAGTTGGTTGCCGATATTCGATAACTTGCCCCGTTTCCAAGTTATCGATAAAATCTATATCGATATCCTGTTTTTTGAGCAATTTTGGTAAATAATAAGAGCTAGAGTCAGCAAGCTTGTTCAGGGTATTCCCTAGTCGGGAGTTCCCGACTAGAACCTCTTACTAGTTTTATATTCTGATATTCTCATCTCCGGAACGAACCCGCCTTCTGCTAGCGAATTTAATTAAGTCTGTTGTTGTAGTTTATGTGGCCACTTCAACGGCTGGTGTGACTTTGGGAGCGCCGCAAACTCAACATTGGCAACCGTTTATTATAACAAACAAAATGCCATAATTAGCAGATACCCTGTAATCAAATGTTAGACTGCGACAACATGGCGAAAGAGGGCGACTTTTTTAAAGTTTAGAGAGTTAACATAAACTGATATTTATCGGAAGATATATCCGACTTAATTTATATAGACTGAAAAACGAATTAAGGTCTTGTAATATTTTTTAAATTATAAAGTAGAATATATACTTGACTTTAAGAAATGTTCTCTTAGATTAATTTAAGCAGTTGCTCGACCGATTGAACTCTGTTAAAGGTTACCAAACATAACTTACACATTTATTAGCTGGTACCAGGTTAAGCTTACGTCTTAGCTACAGGGTATCTTGGAGTATAACAAGCTACACACAAGGCAAAGGCAATTACCTGAGCGGAGTTAACATTCGATGAATTTATGGGGCGCACGAAAACAATCGAGAGACTCGAGAATTGTGACTATTATGACGCTCCAGCGCCGAATTCGATCAAAGAAAGCATAAATAATGCCCGGCAATGGGAGTGGGAGTGGGAGTGGGAAGGTGGGGATTGGAATTGGAACTGCGACTGTGGCCGGGACTGCGACTGGGACTGGAGCGACTGGTTGAGGCTGAGGCTGGCAGGACCAGTCGCAATGCCTGGCCGAGACAAAATGTATGCAAACGGGTTAATTAACTACGAAATTTCGAGCGCTAGGCTACGTGAGGCTATTAAAAGACAGCGAAAACACAGCCGGGTGGTCGATACCCAGCACGCCTGCTCTTTCCTCTCTTCGCCTCTCTTTTTTTTTATGTGGGTCAACGGTGGGCGGCTAACGAAACATTAACAACAACAACAACAAAAACAAAATCAAACGATGTTAACGCATTACGCCTGCAGTTACTAGCTGGAATTGTGGCTGCCGTTGCCGTTGGCCAACTTGCATTTTGACATTTCAAATGTCAACTTACACATAAATCTTGTCAAGGCAGAGCTGCTCACTCAGTCAGTCCGTCAGTCAGTCAGTCTGTCAATCATTCAGTCATTCACTCAGTAAGTCACTCAATCGGCGGTCAGCGCATTGCCACAAGATTGTTATCGCTCTTGCCTACAGAGGCTTAATTGCCGTTTGATATCTGCAACTAATATGTAGTAAATGCCCTTACTCAAATGGGGTACTACACCTGAACTATTGCTGATGCTCTTTCCGGACTTTAAATTGATTTTATATTATCATTGCGTACTATTTTCGTTATGATGTGTTTCGCTTCAATAAGTCGCCCTGTGCTGTATTATTCCAGACGTTGCCCGACTTATTCAAATGTTGCCAGACTTAAAGCTGATCAAATGTTGCCAGGCTCAGACAAATATGCTAAGGCGAAGTTAGAAGTTATTTACATTGGCTGGGTGTTGCCAGACTTTGAATAACTTTAATAATAACGTAAATGCGGCTCTACTATTTAAAATTTCAAAATGACTGCCTGAAATTCTTATAGAGTATTTACACTTCGTCATAATATTATAAAAACATCGTTTTTCGGCTTATTTTTGTTGGTATCTGAACAATTTTTTTGTTGCTGATTGGAGATTTATGATAATTGATTGACCGCGTTGGCGCGAGTTTCTTTGGCAATCCGCACATTGCGCATACGCAACGTTGTCTGGCAGCAACTGGTCGCAGAATAAATCATTTAATCAATATTTTGTCATGTCCAGAGTGAAAAACTGCATGGCAGCCAAACACGTGCTCCACATTTTAGCCACAATGCTGCAAATTATTTATATACACATAGACACACATATCTAACTTTTTCATTGCGAATTGTTGAATGCAATTATGCTGTCAATTCTTCGTCATGTTCATTTATGGACTTTTGCTGAATTATTATTGTTTAATTGTTAATTTATTGCATGCTTTTGTGATTTGTGACTGTGGCTGAAAAAAAACTTTGCAGACTTTAGAATTTTTTGATTGTGTTAACGGTTTTTTAGATAGGTTTAAGGACAAGATCAAGGTGTGTAGCAAGTGTTTTGACATAGTTGAAATAAAGTGTAGGATTTAGAAACTTAATATAATTTGGTTTTTAGAGATATTTTCATCATTTAATGGTATGTTCTATAAATAATACTAAAAAATTGTAAAACATTAATAATTCCAATTTTTCATAAAAAGCAGCATTATCTATTTTTCAATGACTATTTTGAACCAACTAGAGTCTTAAGCAGGCTTTTTATCACAACCCACACTTTTTCTCTGAGAAAAAAGTACAATTCAAGCAACTAAAATAAATGCTTCTTGATCAGGTCGGCCTCTTGCCCAAAAACCAACTCTAAACTCAACTCCAATGCAACTCTGCACAGCTTTTATCTTGCAATCCATCAAGATCTGTGCACACACAAACACATATGCAGAGTAAAACCCCATTTTAATGCACGCACATTCGCATAAAGCACCGTTAAACGAACGGAAGTACACTTTAACTGCCCACAGTTCGGCCTCCCCACACTAACCAGATCTGACCATAAGCTGAGACCAAACTTGGAAGCAAATAAATGAAAATAAAAAACAAAACGCGCTCATTAATAAAACGCAAACAAAGAATATTGTCAATAAAATTGACAAACTCTGCTGAAAGACCCACGCGGTAAAGCCAAAACGAAAAAAATGGCTTGAAGCAACATTGCCAGATCGTAGACAGTGCAACTACTGTGGGTGTTGCCAGTGTTGCGGCAGCCGACTCAGTGCCGCTCAAACTGTAGCATGACAAACGCATTTCTGAAGAGTCTGTGCAGCGTCGTGATGCCCCATTGTAAACTTTAATGACATCATTTGCTTAGCAGAGTGAAGAGAAGTGATTGAACCTTTTATTGCTTTGGCTTGTCTGAGAGGTGGCAAAAGACAGCAACAACAACAACAACAACAATAATAACAGCAAAAATACAGCAAACAGCAACCTTTCTCCCGAGAGGTTTTCAGTTTGCGACAGCGTCTGTTTCATTCATGAAAATGCAAATGCCCAAACAGGCACTTGACAGCTGCAGCCAGTCAAAGCCTGCCTCAACTTAGCCAGCAAGTTGGCCAAGTGCCTTGAGGCACAGGCTGCTGCCTGCTGTTGCCTGCTCTTCCAGCTACAACTCCTCCACGTTTCAGTCGTACTTACTACTATCTCCTCATGTCGCGTGCTATGGCATGTTCATATTTCTCCACATTTATTTTGCATATACGCTCGTTCAGAGAGGGTATTCGTAGCTAGTCATAAAGTTGATACAACTTTGATTGATGGAAGATAGGTTGGTTATGGATCAGAGATAAATTAGAACTAGGCTTCTAAAACTGAACTAACTTATAAGTTCGTTTGTGCGTGGCCATAAGTGAAAAAAAAATATTGACAAGACGTCGAATTCCTTGGAAATGTGCAGTTTTATATTTATATATATCGATATTAAACAGAACATTAGTAAATTCATCTTATCCATTGATACGTTAGTCGCAATCGGAATATATCAGGGCATTATCTCAGGGCCCCCTTTACAGACACTTCCTTTTGAAAAGCTGAAGTAAGCGTACAAAGACTTCCGTCTGATCTTAACACTTATTTCTTCAGTCTTTAGGCACATTTCTGTATGTTAACATATTTAGTTTTTTTTTTTTGTATAAGATCGCGCAATCAATTTGAAAATTTTTGCGTTGGTTTTACCGGATTTATGAATGAATTTATTTTCGTATATGCCTACCCGTTCACGTACGGGCAGACTTGTCTGCCGAGTCCATTGCATTTCCCCCCTTCCTCTTGTTACCCTCCTTGGCGTCTATCGCATCCTGCGCCGACGTCGTCGCATTTGTCGCTTGTCGCCCCGGCTCTATAGGAAACTCTATGCAAATGTGGGCGGTTTGTGGTGCTGCCTACGCGCAACCCACAAAACGGGCCAACTAGCTGGCGGATCTTTTTGGCCTGGCCAACAGGCCAACAGTTGTTGGTGTTCATGGTCTTGGGTGCAGTTAGCTGCTGCTGCTGTCTATGATTATGATGATGACAGTGTCGGCGCATGTGGCCCAGTAAACGTATTTATAAATGGCAAAGAAATTGGACATTAAAGCGACAATTGCCTTGTCTTGGCCAATATGCGACACTCTGACCTATTTATAATATGATTAAACTTTTGTTGTCTATAGAAAACTTTACAAATATGCTCCATTTTCTTTTGATTTGTCTCAGAGTCGGTTGCTCTTCGTATCCTAAGGAGATAAGTTTTCTATATCGAATACGAATGTGGATAATTTGCCATCAAGCCTTTTATATTTATTTCACATTTGGTGCTCAATTTAAACCTTTGAACGCGCTTAATTAAGCAATTGCCATTAAGCTTGCGAGAGATTTTTCTTGGCTACGCCCACTTGGTACCGCCCACCAGAAGCGGCAGCCACAAGCTCTCCAATGTACTCCATATGCCATATGCCTGGGCCTGGGCACACTTTCGCCCATCAAAATGAACCCAGTCAAATGTTTGGCGGGGCTCAAATTGCATTTCCTGTCACTTTGCCGATCGCTCGGCCAGCCCAGCCATGAATCTCGCACCCAGCTTCAGTTTGGCCCCTAGTTTCTATGGGTGTGTGCATATGTATATGCATGTATCTCTCTCCGGGTCTCGGGATCTAATATAGCTTGGCCCGGGTCTGTCTGGGTTTGCCTGGTCTATCTGGTCTGCCTGTCTGCCTGATTGTCTGCTGGTCCACGACATGCAAAGTTACATGTGTGTCAGCCTCAACGAATGTTGTGGGTGTGTCTTTTGGGTGTACATGATGTGTGCGTGTGTGTGTTTGTGTCTCTTGCACAGCCTGGCAAACAACATCAGCATCAACACCAACACCAACACATGTGGGACTAGCTACAATTACATGACATATTGATGTTAAAATATAAAGTGGAACTAGATTTGAGGGAAATAGACATAAAATAAAATATAAAATATAAATATAAAATATGCTTATAGAAATTGAATTATTATAAAAGTAAAATGCAATGTTAACCTTTTTAATTGTTGACCTTTAAAAGTCCCGAATTAACTAAACCTTTTGTCAATTCTTGCGGTGAGAATACAAAAAGAAGCTAAATTTGTATTGCGAAATTTGAAAATAGGTTTTTTTACGGGCATTGCTGTAAACTTTTGTAGGCCGTGACGTGTTTTTGCCTAATTGCAGTTGATTTTTAATTACAACAAGCGAACTTTTGGCAATTTTAATTAACTTTTTTTTCGTATAGGCTAGGGGCAAGTGCAGCGGAAGGGGTCTTTGATCGCTGCTCGTAACATTTATGTCTGAAACTTTGTCTGGCAATTTCTTATCTTTATTTGCGACATGTATTTTTAATTTAAGCGCGACTATCAAATATTTAAACTGCATCGCCAGCAACTCCCTCGACAATGCCCCAAAGTGTTTTGTTAAATGGTTTTCGGTTTGGGCTTTTTTTCGGTATTTTTGCTTTTTTCCTGGCTGCTGCAGAAGTTGTTGCTCTTCAAGACTTGAATCGCCGCCGGCTGCAGACTTTGTCTCTTTTTTTGATAGCGTGCATAATTTTGGGTCTGTATCTGGTTTTGTTTGCTTTTTTATTGAGCGCTCTTTTTTTTTTGCTTTTCGGGCAAATAGTTTCGTTAATTGAAATAAAATTCAATTTGACGTTTTTATGGCATGTGGAGATAGTTTGGCTAAATACGTGAGAAGTTGCAGTCTAGACAGCGAGAGCTCTCTTAAAAGTGTGTGTGAAAAGTGTGAAAGTTGTTTTTTGGCTCTAGAAAGATGCAACCCGTTTTACGGCCAATTTGAATAGTCTCGATAGTTTTTAATGCGAATGCATTGCATTTTCTATCGATGCGGTAAGCATAATTTATGCAGTTGCTTATTTTAAACAGTCACACGTGCGAACAAGCTTGAAAAATTGCCAATTTCAATTTTGATGGAAGCCAGTTACAATTTTCAAGAATTTTCAATTTTATTCAAAATTATATAAAATTATATTTGATTGGAAGAAATATAATTTAACATTAAGATATATTAAACAAAAGTATTTTTGATAGAAAAAAGAATATATTTTAAGCTGGCAAAAATTTTAAGAGCTCAAAACCTTGGATGAATTTTCGCACTAGATTGTGTTTTTTCAAATGCAAACGACATAAAAGTCAACAAGTAAGAGGTTCTAGTCGGGAGATCCCTACTATGGTATACCCTGAACCCGGGGAGGTGGCGATAGGTATAAAATGAAAGATAAATGTATGACATTCTAGCAGCAACATATCAAGTGGTGACTCTAGCTCTTATTATTAACCCAATTAAAAAGAAAAAGGATTTCGATATCGATTTTTATCGATTGCTTGGAAACTGAGTAAGTATATCGAATATCGGAAACAAACTCGATCTGCGTATACACTAGGAGTACCTCTAGCTCCTATAGGTTCTGATATCCTTACATTCATACATACGGACGGACGAAGAGATAGACGGACATGGCTGGATCGACTCGGCTATTGATGCTGATCAAGAATATATATAATTTATGGGGTCGGAGATGCTTCCTTCTGCCTGTTACATACATTTACATTTAGCACAAAAACATTTTCTGATTTAATGTTTAATTTAATTTAATCTAGTCTCATTCAAAACTTTCAAACTGGGATTGCAGAGGAAACCGTTTGAAAAAAACTTGTATCCACAGTCTTTCTTTAATTTTATTTCGCTTAAGAAATTGAAACCCAATCGAAGAGCATTAAATCAATTTAATTTATTTTGATGGCAGCTTAATACAACACCTTTTCCAATCTTACTTTTGCAATAATATTATAATAGATTTTTGGTTTTTACATAATCAGCTTCTGTATATAGAAACATTAACCCACTGCCGGCCCATGCACCGTTGGCAGCTGTAATTTTGAATAATTTTGCGCCCGATAATATTTATTATTCAATTTTCATTAAATCTGATTATCAGGCGGGGAAAACCGGTTAGCCTACAAATAAAAATGCAAGCGAATTATTTTTCTGACGCTTAAATTAAGCATTAATATTGTTTTTTTTTTTGATTTTTTCGTAATGTTCAAGAGGCAGCGTCATAAATATCTTTTGCGAGCGCCGCCAAAAACTATGTGTGAGATCATGTCGGAAAATAAGCGAAACATTTTTTAAGGTGTTGCTGCGCTTGTTGTGACAAGCGAATGGGGCGCGATATCGAAAAATTGTACGGCAGATAAGAAAAATAATGTTGGGTGCTTAACAGCTGACATGCTACACACAGACACAACAAAATTTCCCGCCGAGTGCAACGTCTAAAATTACAAATAAATGTCAAATTAGTGGCTAAGAGCGAGGGAGGGAGAGAGAGATAAACGTGAAGATACGAGAGATATCCCAGACATGCATTATAAATCAATTTCCAATTAATATTAAAAATGAAGAAAGTAGGTTTATTTTTGAAGTACACAAAGATTAAATACCCTATGCAGAGAGATGAGCGATAAATAATCACAATCTCAGGCATACAATGTTTTAATCAATGAACATTTTTGTCAAATTTATACATAACTAGTGGATATAGTCCGGCCTTGCCCGTGACACGTATAGAATAAATGTTCTCAAAAAGCTTTGAAACTGATTTTCAAACTGATCGGACGGTAAACAAAGAACTCTCACTCAAACGTTTTCCGCCAATTTACCACTGTTTATGGTGGAATTTCCCAAATCGCTGAAAGACGTATTCTTTACACTTTAAACTTCGCCCAATAAATCTTTCAATCGCATCCGAAGGAGTTCAGATTTTGCGTAAAACGTGAAACACGTCTCGAATGATATTTCATCCTTGAAAATGAATTTGAGCGCGAAACGTCACCCACCAAATCTTTGACTCCATTTCCACCAAGGAGGAATACATTTTTGGAAAAGTGTGAAACACACCTCAAATGAATTTGAACAAAGAATCTTGTTAAAGAGTTTGAGATCAATCGGATGGTAAACAAACAAGTTTCATACAAACGTTTTTCGCGATTTTTCCATACTTGCCAGTGAAATTTCCCGAAACCCCGTCTTAAAGTGCACCTGCATCAAATAAGCTAACTACAGTGAAAAGTTCAGCTTCCTAGCTCTTAGTGGTTAGTACTGACAATCAGTCAGCCAATAAGTCGGTCATTCAGTCAGTCAGGACAAACAGTTTTATGTATAGAGATATTACTATATATAGTATACAATAGACATGTAATTTGATAATACCCAATGTTGATAATAAATTGCTCAGGAAGCTGAGATATCATTAAAAATAAAAGAATAATATATTATCGTTATCCCGGGCATACAAAAGGCTTAAAATACAACATTTTGGCTGATTATTCCTAGAAAAGATATATAATATGGTAGCTTGATGTTGATGAAAAATTGCTCAGGCAGTTAAGACAACATGAAATACAATATCGTAATCTCTGGCAAACAATGTTTTAATATATCCAAATTTTGGTCGAATGTTCACAGAAAAGATATAAAATAAAGTAGCTCGATGCAGATATAATGAAATATAAAATAATTCTTGTTAAAACAATTTGTAAGTAAAAAGCATCTTTTCTAAGTTTCAATAAGAAAACATCAAAATTGATTAAACTTAACTTCTTCTGGCCAAGATTATGTATCATATCTAGAGATATTTATTTCAATGCTTTACACACCTTATGACAAATTTATAATGCCTTTTTATAGTGCATTAAGGAAAAAAAAAACCAGTCAAGACACCGGAAATACGAAACCTTGTGTGAAAGACCACGTGTGGAGCCGACGTTGAAGTGTTTCTGAGTTTCATTCATTGTGGTTGGGTTGGAAATGAACTGAATGAGGTTAATCAGCGCTAGAGAAATTTAAATATTATACAGAAGAATTTCACTTCTTTAAAGCTTAACTCGGTCTATTGTCTGTCAACATATGCTGCACATAATATATGTGCTATAGTTATATGCAGCCACAAATAACTCTACTCGTCGTACTATTTTTTTGGCCAGTCACGTTTTCATATTTATTTGGTAATTTTGACTTGAAATACAACGTTGAATCGCAGTGGCCCCCACAACGTGTGCCGGGTTGTCTGAGGTCAGAGACAAGAGAGAGATGACGCTGACGCCTGCCCCGTGGGCCAAAATCAACAACGCAAAACAGACATAAGTCTGAAATATGCCTGCAACAACAGCAACAATAACAACAAACAGCAACAACAACAACAACAACAACAATGAACTCAACTGGCGCCTCGGTCACTTTGATCTATGCACTTCAAATGATTTTTTTCTCTCTTGGCGTTGCCTTTTTTTCGCCGTCTTCAGTCTTGGTGTCTTTTGGGCTCAGTTGCTGCGGCCGGCTGCTGCTGCTGCTGCTGCTGATGTTGTTGTTGTTGCTGTTGTTTGTGCCGATGCGTAAACAACGAAGCGGCAGTTTAAATGAAACGGCAACTTTTTGGCCTGCCAGTTGAAGCGGCAAAAAAGTTGGCATAACATATGCTTCAAGAGCTGAACTCGTGGAGACGGAAAGGTGCGGGGTGCCTGCAACCGTAAAAGTGTTCGGTTAAGTGGGACCTGTGGTAATGTTGATCTTTTCAAATGGAGGGGAAACAAATGTACAAACATGGGCGGGCTTTTGAGATCTTTCTCCATGCCAATATCTACGATGTGGATTACAGGCTCGAGTGCCAAACGAAGTTCTTGATGTGGAGAGACAGGCTCGCATCCCTAGACTAGATTCATAGTGTGTTTAGATACTTTACATCTAGATAGATAGATAATTGAAATAACAACGGGAATGAAAAACGGTTTCTATGAAAAGCCGACTTTCGCCGTGAATATCAGTCTATCAGAATATCACTTATATTTCGTCAAAAATGATATGCTTTTCTTAATCAACATATATTTTCTAAAACCAAGACTTGATTTCTTTAACAAAGAAAGGAAAAACAAGAGTTTGCTTTTGTTTTAATGTGTAAAAACGTTATGAAATTCCTTTTTAGAGAGAAAAAACTTTTGCATACTTTTTTCCATATTTAAGAATTAATATTTTTAGACAGTAGGCTTTTAGAGTAAAGGTTTTTTAAATGTAGAAAAATACTTTTGTTCGTTAAAAGTTTTCTGTTACTATGCTAGCTTTTAACTTTCAACTAATCCTATATTTATATACCCTGTATAACTATACTATACTATAAGTAAACGTTATGTATTATATCATATTATATAAAAATTAAAAAAATTCTTGGTAACAATAATTATCTTTCCTTATAAAACTATTTAGTTTGGCGCTCCGTGTTCGTAAATTGTAACTCAGTTAACTTTCAGTTAAAGCCTTTCTGTAATTTTAATTATCATATTGATCTACCTATATTACCTGTTTATTTTACGGGCTCAAGTGTCAGAGTGGGTCATAATGAGATATATATATGATATGATATATATATGATATATATATATACATATATATATTACTCAAAATAACATCTGTTTAGTTTCCCATACTCCAGTGCTTTTCAAACCCTCGCTCTGTCAATTTGTGCCGATTTTTTTACAACTTTTAGTTGTCATCTTTTAAAATGCTCAACAAATTTCCCAATAATTGTTAATCCATAAACATTTAATTCAGCTCTGGTCTTACAGTTTGTGAGCCACTGGAGCTTAATGTCAACTCAACAACTGTCGTGTCTACAAATTTGACACTTGCATTTGTCATTTGCCTCATTTGTTTGCTTTGGTTTTGCTTTGTCTTGTCTTGTTTTGTTTTGTTTTGTTTTGGTTTGGTTTGTTTGCCTGTCCATTTGCTCCGCTTACATTTTCAAGTTTGTTACTCTTACAGAATCCCCCCCGTAGCCGTTCCCCTCACTTCTTTACAGCGTCTTGGCTTGTGTTTTTTCCTGTTTGTTTTTGTAATATTTTTTTTCTTTCAATTTTGGTCTTTGGTGAAGCTTTATGCGCAATTAGCGAGCACATTGTTTGTTTTTGTGGCACGTTTCATTGTAATTAAAAAAAAAAAGAGAAAAAAATCAACGCTGTCCGAAACATGTTGCTTAATTCTGTCCATGGAAGTCTAGATTAGTGCAGCATGTAGGTGTTGCGCGGCTCCAGCAGAGTATCTCTCGCTCTCTCTCTCTGTCTCTCTCTTCGTCGTCTCGTTTTAAGATCTAAGATGCTGAGACTGTCAATATTTGTGGCTAGCCAGTTTGTTTTCTCTCATGTGGCATGCTACAGCTGAATGGCTGGGATTGGCGTGGCGACTTTAAAGCCCATTACACAATTTAAGAAGCTTGGGCTCCCACAACTTCGCCCAACAATAGTTAAGTCAAGTCATCTAGCCATACTTGTTTCCCTTAATACACATCTCTATGCGGCGAATGTCATCTGCGCTCCACATTGAACGCCTTGTCGAAAATATTCAAATGCGCCCACAGTCGCCGCAGAGCAACTGGCTCTCTAATGTCAGCAACGTGCTCGTTTGCGGCCATGTACATTGCGGCCTGTCTGTCGACTGTTTGTGCTCCCCCAAAATGCTAATTGACCAGGCGCAACAAGGCGCCAAACATCCAACGCCGAGACAATCTATCAATAGACCCCCAACTACAACTCTCTTGGCTAGCCCAATCAAATTTGCAACACAACTTTTTTTTTTTGTTGCATTTTAATGTTCGTGTAATTTGATTTGCTTGCAAATTCGCTGAGTGATTCGATTACATAAGCAAAAATCGGTAGCCAACAAAGAATTATTAATGAAATATCAATAAATATTGCTCTGGCTATAATTATCAAGATTATTAATCATCACTTTTGACTGGAAAACTCAGTTTAAATTAATGACTTGAAGATTGTTTTCTAATTGTCAACAACTGAATTTCAATTTGTTTTGATACTAATTGTTGTAAAGTGCAAGAATTTAAAAGGAGCTCATTAGCCAAGAAGCTGGATCGATCGTAGTTTTCCTTTACTCTAGTGGGAATTCGTTTTTTCGGAATGATATAGATAGTATAAAGGATATAAGCAACTTTTCTTTTTGCATATCTTTTCAAATTTAAGGTATAACAAATATATTTATAAACTAAAATGTCTTTCTGCCTTTGTAAAAGTAACAAATTTATTTTTAATGCATTTAATTGCGGCCTTGGGTGAACTCTACATTTTGAAATTTCAACTTGCGAGGGCTTGCTGTGTGTTTTTATGGAAATCATATTTTTTATTTCTTTATGTGACATAGCTATACGACTATATTTAGGCGACCTCCTCTTAGAGTTTAAACCTCAACTTTCGATTTGTCGCAATCACCTACGTCTTGCACTTGGACAATTTGGCGCCAGTTCAAGCCGCTGGCAGCCAAAATGCCAATTGCTTTAGGCCAATTAGGCAGGCTTTCTAACTTGGTTGGGGCCAGCGGGGTGGGTAATTATACTGGTAGATAGGCAATTGAGGCGCCAGATAGCATGACGCGGTGACGCGGTGACGCTCGCCCGTTGCCCGTTTGCCATTTAAGTGGGCAAACACATTAACTGCCATAAACGAAGCGAATGCAATTTTTATTAGCGTAATTAACACCTTTTTTTCTTGCCTACTTCTGCTTTGTGCACAGAGTTTTATTCAAGCGCTGCATTCATCGCGACAATTAAATGAATCGTGAGTGCGTGAATTTGCTTACCGCGTTGCCGGGAGCGCTGGGTTGTTGTTGGGCGCAGGGGTATAAAATGTTGCGGCATGAGACGCACACCAGGCGGACAGGGTGGCAGGGAGTCCAGATTGCTGTACAGCACAATGTTGTTGTTGCCGGGGTGTATGAGAAAGTGTTGCTGTTGCTGCTGCTGCTGTTGCTGCCGGCTCAGATTGCCAAAGAGCTGTTGGTGCTGCTGCTGTTGTTGCTGATAGTAGGTGGCA
Organism: Drosophila kanekoi; assembly: GCA_037075305.1. Classification (NCBI taxonomy): domain Eukaryota; kingdom Metazoa; phylum Arthropoda; class Insecta; order Diptera; family Drosophilidae; genus Drosophila; species Drosophila kanekoi. Next base: position 1,974,136 of record JBAMCE010000577.1, on the reverse strand, counting down.
GGCAGCAGGGCAAAGCCATGTTGCTGTTGCTGTTGCTTTGGCGGCCGCGGCGTTATAGCCACAACATGTTGTTCCTGTTGTTGCTGTTGCTGCTGCTGCCGCACGCCAGCAGCATGTTGTTGTTGCTGCTGCTGCTGTTGTTGAAAGCTGGACTGCAAGCGAGTGCGATAGCTAAAATGTTGCTGCTGCTGCTGCTGTTGTATCTTTGGTATCAGAGTTGTTGCTGTTGTTGCGCTCGCACTGGCAGCAATTGTTGCCATTGCTGTGGTTGTGCGCGTTGCATGCGTCACATTGCGCTGATAATGATGCGGTCGCAACAGTTTGCGTCGTTTGCTGTTGCTGTTGCTGCTCGCATTGTGATTTGTGGCATAGGCGAACTTGCGACGCCATTTGCGACGCGCTGGCGTTGTTGTTGCCATTGTTGCCGTTGCTGTTGCTGCTGTGCGTAGTGTTGCTGTCGCAGTCGCCGTCGCCGTGGCCGTGGCGGTGACAATTTCATTGAAATTGCTGCTTATATTGATATTTACACTGCTATTTACACTAGTTGTTTGATGTTGTTGCTGCTGCTGCAACATGTTGCCCTCGGGCGCTGCATGTTGCAGCTGTCGCTGATGTGCTGCATGTTGCAATGTGTGTGTTATGCAGACTAGATAGATGCATAAATGCAGCAATTTTGCTGCTGCTGCCGTTGTTGTTGTTGTTGTAACTGCATTTCGTTGTCGTTGTTGTCGTTGCTGTTGTTGTTGCTTTATTGACGCGTCTGTCATTTTGACAGTTCGTTTGTCAGACGCTGACATATTTTTCACTTTTGAATATTTTCTTTTTTCAATTAGTATTTGTTGCCTCTCAATGAGTTTTCACACATTTTGCGGCGCGTTTTGTTTGTGGTTTTCTTTGAGTTATAGAACATTTTCTTTACACTGAATTTTACTGATAATTTATTGAGGGGCAAGCTTTCGTTTTTGTTGATTATGGGGGAATTTTGTGGTGGAACTTAGTTTTTATTTCTTATCGACAATTGACAGTTGCGGCGTGGAGTTCAACTTGCAAAGATTTACGATTACGCGCAAAATACTTTTTTATATTTGAAAAATGTTTCCAAATTTATTTTTTTACAAAGTTTTTGAAAGAAAATTGTTATATTTTAAGGAATTCCCAAAAGCAATTTTAAGGAATTCTCATAATGATTAACTTCATCAACTTTTTATAATATATAAGCTCTCACAATTTCACAAATTAATACTCTTAATAAATATATTCTCTAATTTTCTAACATTGTTAAGCACATATCTATGCCTTCCGTTCTCAATCTATAATTACCCATATCTCAATTAGCACAGCGAATTAGGAAAAATTGATAGAAAATTTGTTGCTACATTGCAGTTTAGGCATCGGCAACAAGTTAGCCACACATTTTTCAACAAAACTTTTGACAACTTGTAAACAAACAATAATTTACAATTTCAATTTGGAGCATAGGCAAACATCCATAAAACCCGCCAGACAGACAGACATATGAGTATTTGTGGGCTCTATCTATCTTTCTCTCTCCCTCTCTCCCCCTCTCTCACTCTCTAAGCTAATTAGTAAAGTACTACAAAAAAACATGCAAATGCTTTTGAACAAATTTGTTACAATTTGTGTATTTGTTTTGACTGAAACTCAGTATATTGTGAGTCAAAAGAGCAAGAAATTAGTCACAATAAAAATTTCTGACTGCGGCACAGTTTGAAAAGATATACAAATAAAAAACTCGAATAGATTATCTTGGGCAAATCCTGAGGGCCCAACGCTATACAAATTTAAAGCTATACGAAACGCATAAATTTGTACCGCAAAACTCATAAACTTGTGTCGAAATCTTTATTATGAAATTGTTTATATACTTATTGTCTATCTATTCGCTTCCAAAGGGGATTCTAGCGTCATCTGCTGATAGAAATTGTGTATTTTCCAGGAAGCGCAGCTGCAAACAAAATTCGCATAGTATACAAACCGAAAGCAAAAAATATTTGACCATAAACTACAAAGTAGATCTGAAGAATTCAAGCAGCAAAAAACAGAAAGCGGGGAAAAAAATTAAAATAGAGATCGTGATGTAATAAATTTCGAATGGAACTGCGGACCGTAAGCGAAATACAATAAAGGCTTTCGGTGTATCTCCAGTTATATGAGCCATAAAAATAATATCAAGCCTATGATGAGCATCAAATAGTATATTTCAGCAATCGAAGAGCTGAACAAACGATCGTAAATAATCAAACATGAACTGACAAATCAGCAAGAAAACACAAAAAAAAAAGTAAAAAAGTAAAAAATAAATGGGGCTATGCACAAATGGGTCTAGGCCCCAATGGATTTGGTTTCCCTTAACAAACACACACACAAGTGGAAAATTAGTTGCCTCTGAAGAGAGAAGAGCAACAAATAACAACAAATTTCAAATAAGTGAGCTTTTGTTTTCCATTGAATTTTGGCGGCTTTTTGTTATTTGATCTTTTTCATTTTTTAACAAACCAAACAACAAACGCCACAGCAACAACAATAAAGAACGAAACATTTTTAACTCTTTTTTTTTCATAATTTTTGTATTCTTTTGGCATCTTCGCTTGAGGCTTCTTAGTCATTGTTCAGCATCTGAGCCGCATTTGGCGGCTACCTTATTTAAATTTCTCACATTACAATTAAATTGGACATTTGCCCGTTGCTCAACTTTGGACCGTTTTTATTTTACCTGGCAACATTTACCTGTTGTGTAAACAGCGCCGAGTGCAAAGTGCTCGAGACATGAGTATATACTTATGTACATATGTCACTCTTCTCTGCCTGTGACCATTCTGATCTGACAGTTTAGTACCAAATTAATGTTAAATCTGAAATATGTCAGATCTGTGCGCGTATATAATTAATTCTGAAATTGCGGCCTAATTGATTCTGGCATAGCCCTTTAATTTTTTGCTTGTAAGTGATGCGAATTGTGTTTTCTCTTTATTCGCTGGCATTACAAATTTTTTCTTTTGATACGGGTTGGTTTCTTGCTATATGAAGATTGAGCTTGTGGATAAAATGAATTGTACATTTAATGTAAACAGCTGCAGAGTTTGTCTTCTTACTGTCAGAAACTGCCTGACATACTATGTCTTTAGTTTAATAACAATTAAATCAAGGCTTCATCCGAGCTTGAAGAAATTCGCTTTGGAGAAGGAATTCAATTTAATTTTGAATATAAGCCGAACCTTAAGCCGAAAAAGTTGCCCAAAGAACAGTTGAATCAAAATCCAAACAAATATAACTATTTTGAAAGATTGTTCGTTTCGAACTTGGGACCCCAAACATTGGGCTTATGTATCCAAATTTGGTATAATCTAATGTTGGGTGGAATTGTCATTTAGCCCCCACATCTTTACGAAGTGCATTTTTATGAGTAGAATTATAAATTTAAGCAGATAAAGCGACTCGAAAACATATGGCTAAGCAAGGTTTGAACCAAAACCAGGGCTTTTGAATGCGGATAACTGGGTTAACAAAGCGAAATTCAAGGCAGGAAGCCGGTTCGAAGTATGAATTGAATCACCAAACATTTTATTGCAGCCTTTATTTTAAGACCAGTTCAGGTCACATAAATAAACGTATTTGGAGTTATGGTCTATGTCAGGGAAGCTCGTTCTATCACCTGTTTTATGCAGATGCCTCAGTTCAGAAAATTTGGTTTTGCCAACTGCTGGCCACATTGTTTGCTTTAGTCTGTTCGGGCCCACTCTACACGGCGCATGAATCTTCATTTGTTTTGTAGCTTAACCCAATTAGAAGACTGTTGAACATTTCGCACATTTCCACCATTCACTTTGTATGCACACGAAAAAAGCTAATCTATTAACGCCTACCAAAATAAAAGAAAATGAAAACCAAAAACCGTTGAGAATAGCGCAAAGTGCCGGTCATAAAGTATTTTAATATCTGGCAGTGCATTTGACGGCAACCAACCAACTGAGCAACCGACCACCCGCTGGCCCGTTTGATCGGTCTCGACTGGACATGGCCACATGTTGTGCTCCATAGGAATGGTTTCATTTCGCGTTTTCCAATCTTTTCAGTTTTTACATTTTCTGATTGCATAATTGCAATTGAATTGTTTGGCACGTTTCGATTTCGTTTTTTTGTACACTTTACAAATTAAAGCGTGGAAGGGGATATATGTTAATGATTTGATTTAGAGCCTCATTGGCTACCGCTTCGAACACATCAGCGTCATGTACACTCATCAATTTTAATAATGAAGACATTTGCTTCTCTTTTTGTAGTTCTATTTTTTTTCTTTTGCAATTGGAGCTGAAAATGTGTGTGTTTGGCGATGAGCCCCATTTGAATTGAGCGATTTCCCAGTGAACACAGTTAACTGGGACATATATGTGGCATGGCACAGCGGGAGCCTGGTGAAAGGCTGTGCGGGCTAAGAACAAGGGAACTGGGTCATGAAAATTAAGTTAATGTTATTTAAGTTTGATATAATCTGCGATTGTTTTGATTAGAAAGATCAAGATTGAGTTCATGACGTGTTGCTTCAGACATTGAATCGATTTGGGCTCTGATCGCAAATTGCACGATTAAAAAGATTTCTAATCAGAAAAACGATGTTAATTCTAAAATAAGATGAGCCTTAGTTCAATAAAGTTTGTAAGGGTCGTTGAAAAGTTTTGGAATCATATTGAAACAATTTTAAGAGCAATCTTTTTATAAGAAATTGTTATTATCTTATGGCTCTGAAATCACAGTTACTTAAAAGTATTCTTTGAGTAGTATTTTTGTGATATTGCAATTGTGTGAAATATTTGCCAGGGATAAGAGTTATTTATTAAAGGATTTGCTCAATGAGATTTCCATGGGATTAGTAGGGTTAACAAAAACCATATCTAAATTAAATTTATAAATTATCTAAACCTCTTTTCGGGAGCTTCTCAAACAGAAGCGAAACTGTCAACGCTAATTAACTAAATAAGCTAACCAAATCAATAATTGGTAGAAATTTGATATCACTTTGGAAAAAAAGAAGCTGTGTCCTTTTTGCTGCCAACAGAAATCAGTGGAGTGTTAAAAATAGCCGCCAGCTAATTACGTAGAATTGTCACTTTTAATTAGAACAAATACGGAAACAGTCCAGATAGACACACACACACACGCACACTTCATTCTTCCAAGTGACAACGCATTGTCAAGATAAAAGTATATATATAAAAAAAATATTTCACTAACAAAGTTGCGGGCAATTTACAGGTCTAAGTAGCAACTGCTTGGCCCGAGGTAACCAAACGGGTTTGTTGCGGCTTTAAATTTTTGGCTTAGACTGTGAAAAATTGCAATGCAGTAGGGGAATTTGAGGGTTGCCGGCGCACAGTAGCACCAGCTACGCATTGCGAGGGGGCTAACAAAAACACAGAGAAAAAGAAGGAGAAAAAAATAATGAGCCCACATAAGAAATGACTTAATCGCTGGCGGCTTGTTAACCCCAGCTGAATAGTTTGTGGCCCAAGTCTTTAAGTAGCTGCACAAATAAAGATTTACAGCAATTTACTTGAAGGCCTTAACTCCTTTGACTGCCAGTCAATAATTTCCGATGCCCCGAAAGGCGCGCGCGCGTCCGCCGCTTGCAGATTATATAGTCTGAGAGAGTAGCCAGGGCAAGGGGCTGGTCGGAGGGAAGTGGGGACCACCGTCAGCGCCTTTGAGGAATTGCATAATTATAGCATTTTCCGGGACAGCCGAGCCCAGCCAGGCCAGGCCAGGGCAGGGCAGGGCAGGGCAGGCCAGGCGGGCATGCAAACGCTCTCTGGCAACAGCTTCAACCATTGGCATAGGTTCAGGCTAATTTGTTTAACATACCCCCAGACGGTTGTGTTTGTCTATATAATCTATGTAATATACTAGCTGCGGATACTACAACTGTGCAATAAGAGTCGCCGTATAACTAGTAAAAGTTATTTGCTAATGAACCAAGTCGCTAAGAAGATGATACAGTTTTATCTGAGCAACCCACACTGAGAAAATTAATTGGCTTTTCCGTTTAGAGCAAAGAAATCCAAAAGACATAAAGTCTATAAACTAAGTAAAGAGATCTTATGTAAAATTTTACTATAATTGATATAGTTGTATTGCAGCTGAAAATCTCGGTATACACTAAAAATTGATTAAAATAATATTAATTGAAGCACAAGATTTATAAATTAGGTCAGTTAAAAGAAATGAAGTATTTGTTTCGAGCTGTAGCCTCATTTGAATTGAAGAAAGGGCATTCGGATTTCGTTAACTAACATTTTGGTTAATTCTGTAGTTATTTTACCTTTTTAAAGCCCGTAGGCAGGCTGGCTTTTAATGTATGTTGGAAAGTCAGTCTGTGCCTAGATGCCAGGCCAGCGTCTTGTACAAATATTGTAATGGCATGATATTGATCTTGATTGTCAAGATCGCACACAGCATGATCGGAGTGTACGTTCGTTGTTTCCGCCGTCGTCGTCGTCGTCGTCGTCTTCGTCGTCTAGTCGAGATTCAAAAGTCTTAGAGTTCAAGCAAGTTGCATTGTTTAACTTTGACTTTGTGTCAGTTTATGCCTTTTCGATAACGATCACTGATCGTGGCTGCCGACTGTGTCATGTGATTAATCGTGTGTGTCGCTCCATGGGAAAGGGTCGCCTGCGAGCGTAGAAAGTAGCACTCATATGCATATGAATCAAGCGCTCGCACTCTCTATCTGACCAACTGACTCAATCACTTGGCTCAAATGCACTTGTCTCGCGCTGTGCTTGAGCAGCTGCAAACTTTCAAACTGATATCCGCTGATTTGAGTGACAGGCAAAAGTACTCTCTCTCTCTCCCTCTCTCTCCCCCTCTCACAGGGAGTGTTTGTGTGTGCGGCCAGGCGCCAGCAATTGAGGAAGTAATTAAACTCAAAATTATAATGCTACTCTATATAGATCGCCATCGATCTTCATGATGTTTACCATATGTGTGTTGGAATTATCAAGGCATTTGGACTCAGCTGAACGACAATTTAGATTTATGCGCTCGTTTTCTAAAGTAATTTGCTAAATTTCCGTTGCCTTTGTTCGATTGAGATAAAAACGATCGCAGCTAATGTCCAAAAGAGCGATCTTTTGAATTGGAACACACAAGGGTTTCGATGATCTATGCATGTAGTATTTGAAAAAGAGAGCATTGTAAATTTATAGGTCTGTTTGTAAATGATATTTCGTGATGAGGATCAGATGCTTAATACGATCAGTTATAGAGCATGTTTAAGTAAACGAATCTGATTTGGAGGATCAGCTATAGAATATGATCAAAAAGCTAAAAAAAACAATCAATTGAATACATATTCATTGCCGAATTTACATATTTTATTTGCAAGATTCAAGTTTGGTAGAGATTCTACGAAAATTCAGCTCTTCTCATTTCTGCTGCCAGTCCAATGATAAGCTGTCCAACGTAGAAACCCAAATCATAGGGTAACCAAGTTTCATTATGCTGAAGGCTTTGCTTGGCCTGAGGCTTGGGGCTTTGGTATGCCAATTTAAGTATTTTTTGCTTGATCTTTGATCTACAATTCGAAACGCAGAGCAATGCGAAGGAGCAACAGAGAGATCTCAGACTGAGCTGGGCGGCCGTTAGATCAACTCGATGCGATCTTTATTTTTTATATATACGTTTTTTTTTCTATGTAGGGAGCAAAGTTAGAACTTGTTTTTGCGAGAGGAAGAAAGAGAGTAGGTTCTGTAAAAAGAACAATGGAGAGGCGCCGCTTTCAAGTTCAAGACGTTGTTGTGGCTGCTGCGGCAATCGATGAGGATCGGTAAGGAGCGCGCCTAATTGGGTCAGCCGGTTTCTGTGGCTTGAGCCATTTAATTGGATTACCGCCTTTTGATTATTTCGACGTGTTTTTTTTTTGGCAACACGCGCCAGTTGAGTCATAAATTCTGGGCGTAACGCCTAGTGTAGGCACCTTTACGTGCGAGTCACAGAAAAGTAAGAGAAACTAGAAAAAGAAGAGCTAACAAAATAATAGAATACCTAGCTTATCAGTTGACGCCGTTGCGAGAGCAAACATTGCCCCATTGTTGCACTTTGTCAACTGGCAAACATAATTCAGCTAATGGAATGTCACAGCTATGTTCTTTTTATTATCATTTTATCTGTCAGTTGGGCAAATAAAGAGTCAAAAAATAGTGTTTAAGACAATGACAACTACTGTACAAGCTTTGGGCTCACTGTAGATTCCGGGAAGTCAGCTTCAGGCCAAATTAAGCAGCAGTTGCAGCTCTATTAGCATTCCCAGAATAAGAAACTAGTTGCAGGCCACAGAAAAAGAGTAAGAGAGAGAGAGAGAGGGAGAGAGATAGAGAGAGAGTGAGAGAGAGACTGTGTGAGAGAGAGGGGCGACTCATCCATAAATCTGTGCAGTCTTGCCCATTAATCATCATGGATGTCCGAGCCAATCATCACTTGCAGCCGCATTTCAACAACAACAACTCCCCGATAGTCAAGTCTAGACAATCAGCTACTAAATAGAGCTCCAGGGCGTTCCACTAATGAGTTATGGGCCTAGCATTGTGTAATCTTTTGTGGCTATTAGCCGTTGATTTGAACACCGATTTCGTACTTTATATATAATCAGCTTTACCTTTTAGCAGATGAACCTTTGTAGGAGGTTTCTGTTTAAAACCGCCATTTGCCAAAGCCCCGAAACCTAAACTTGAATGCTTATTAATAGCTCTGGGCAATTACATATGTAAATGCGATTCGAAAACTGGGCACAATTGCTGAGTTACATAAGATACGGCAGGCCTGGGAAAATCGATTAATGAGCACCTGAATACAGCAAATGATTTATTGTCCAAATTTGCGAAGGGATTTTAATTCTTTAAGCAGTTATTCAATCAAGATTTTTAACCAAAAATTGATCAAATAAACGAAGATTAAATAGCTTTGCAAAATAGCTTTCAATTCCTTTATTTTCTAATTGGATTCGTTAGATCAGTTGACGAACAAGTTAGATTTGAAATCAATTTTACAAAAATTGATTATTGGTATTTCTTTTAGAAATTGGTAAATGGAATCAAGAAATCTTTAAAAACATAGAAAGAAACGAGCTGCATGAATATAATTAATTTGTTGAGTTATAAGTTGGGATATCTTCGAGATATTCAGAGTGTAAGCAACTCACAATAAACCCTTTAAACCCTATTTTCCTACATAGAAAGGTATTATTGTTGACGTTTATACAATATACTTAGATAATAAAGAAAATAAATAGTTTTTCTAATTTAAACAACATCAAAAAATGCTGCATTTAACCCAAACTATAAATCATTTAAAATGATAGTTGCAGTTTTTAAGGCATTTACATGGGAAATGCCAATCCTTACTTTCTGATGAGATTTGATAATACAGAAATCGTTTAGATACTTGCTTCAATGCAATTTAAAATTCTTGACATACAAAATTATAGAACCTTTTGGTTAGACAATAAAATCTGTCTACTTATCTGCGTAAGCTCACTTTGTCCTTATTTATGGATACAAAAAAGAAAATCTGTTAAGCTCCCTAACGGACTGATACATTAGGGAACACCTTTCATATTTTTCTCACACATTTAAAAAATGTGTTTTCAGAATATTTTGTTATTTTTCGTACATCACGCAGCAACTATCAATTGTAGATTTATTTTTGCGCCCGTTTTTCACACCTTTATAGTATGAAATTCTTTCAGTTTTAGATTATTATTGTTATTATTAATAATTTTACTCGCGGGTAAACACTCGTGTTGAATGCAATTTACGCCCAGCTAATGAACACCTCGATCGCCACACAAATGTGGGCGTGTCACGATCGCGCGAATATTAAGAAAAAAAATAACAAAAGATCCAAAGATAATGATCTGCAGTGGATCAGCGAGCTGCAGCGAGCGATCATCAAATCAATTTTCTTTCTTTGCATTGCAAATTTTTGTTATCAACATTGAAGGATCGCTCGGTCCGGTTCCGTAAACGAAAGACGAACGATCGATCGATCGATGAAGTCGCACGGTGCACAAATCAACATAATTGCCAGCCCCCCACGCGTCGCTGCTTGCAACATGCAACCTGCAACTGGACCGGAGCGCCAGTCACGTTGCGAACGGCGGCGGCGCGTGCGTCGCAAATCAAGTGCAAAAATAGATCAATCAAGCAATCAATCGAATCGAATCGAATCGCTTCAATCGCCGTGGCAGATGAAAAGGATTTTTTATGTGTTTTTGGTGTCTCTTCGTACGTGCCGTGTCGCGTCGCGTTGCCGTGTGAAAAATAAAAACCAACTAACATTTAACGTATCCGCCTGCCGGGAAGGGGGAGGGAGCTGTTGCCGGAGTTCAATTGAAATTGCAATTGGCCAGAATCAACAAATTTAACATTTCGAATGCTGATACGATTTTATAAATATTTTTTTTTTCTGTGTGTTTTTGCCATTTCCGCAGAATTGCATACGGAGAAAAGATGATTTGCTGTGTGTCTTCTTTTGCCGTTTATTTTTGCATTCTGCATAAACAAATTTTCACACACACCGGTACACATTCGCACACACGCTCAGGTGCCGACACGTAACCCCAGAGAGCGCAACACGAGTCTCGATTTGAGGGAAGCCGAACGACTTTCATGTAACCAAACGCGCGCGTCGTCTCGTTGCAACTGATCGCGATTTGTCCCAATCAGAAGACGTTGACCAAAAGCCGTGCCGTTCGCTTCAAACATGTTGCGACCGTGTTGCCAGGTTGCGTGTGCTCAGCTGATGTTGCCAAGCGGTTGGGCACATGTTGCCAGCGACAAGTGCGTTCGCAACAGGGCTTTTAATTGGGAATTTATAGGGCTCTTTTGTGTTGAATTAATTGTAATATTTTACTACATTTTAATAATAAGAAGATGGTCGCTTTTAAATAAATATTGTACGAAATAATTGAATTTAATGTATTTAAAAATCCAACGAAATTTGTTTTTAATAGAACACAACCAATTAATTATTTGAGACTTTTTAGACGTATTTATATACTCTTTCAAATTGTAGCTCTGACTTTTCGCTTATTCAGGGGGCTAAAATAGTTTTCCATACAAAATCGAGATGTTTTCTAATTACCTACAATATAAACATTATATATTGTATACAATAGCATTATTTATATATATTGGCTTTTCTTTGTTGGGCATGGTTAGTTTCAAAGAGTTGTTGATTTCTTTAAACTCGCTTCACACTCTTCTGTTGTTTTTGTAGAAACTGCCTAATTAGCTTATCTGGCGAGTCGCCACCTGTTAGATTAAATATTTACATATGTTAGCGATGTTGTGTTAATTATCTTCTGTTCCGCTTTCATAATGGCAAATATTAAGGATCGAGAGTGGGCAGTTTGTGCTAACATTTCAGTTTGTTCTTTTCTAAGATCTTGACAAAATGTTAGGCATTTTTTTTGACAAACCCAAAGCTAAATATCAGAATATAATCTTAGACTAAAAGAATATCTGCATTATAATTATAGTTTTTCATCTAAGATCTCTGCTGAAAAAGTTTTAAAGCTGACAAGCTATCGCCTAATTATCCACAGTTTGCATTTTGTAGCTCCCGAAAAAGCAAACTCATCAACATAAAGCTGCAGAGTTAATGCCTGAGCTTATCTCTTCTACGTGCACTTGAGTATACTTATGTATCTATCTGCCCCACTGATGTATTATCCATTGCTGCTGCCACTTAAATATTTTTTTTTTTATCACAACAACATCAACGCATCTGCTGTGATGCAATGGAAAATAAAAATAGGAAAGAAACTCGGCACAAGGAAAACATCTTACAAATTTTCCATAAGCAGCAGTAGCAGCAGCAGCAGCAGCGACAACAACAATGTGAGCTACAAATAGCTTTAAGTGCTGCATATGGGCACCGCACCTTGCTACCAGCAGAAGCCGCAGCAGGCCAATCCGCGCCAGACATGGCCAACAGCCCAGACAGACGGGCAGTGAGAGCCGTCTGGGACTAGGCCTTGCCGCAGCCTGGTCTCAGCCCGGCGACAACACTGGCATTCCATGTCACAAACGCAGTTATTTATGCGCTTCAGACCAACCGACTGCCGGCAGTTCTATGACATTGTCACATGAACATGTCGCGTTAACCTTTCGCGCCAAAAGCGACAACAACAACAAAAAAAAAGACGGAAAAACAGAAACAACATCAGCAGGAGATCTTATAAATAAATATAGAAAAAATATAGAAAACAAATCCTATACCAAAAACTTATTATTCCGCACTATGGAAAAACTGTCAATATTTTAATTGCCAAGCCTGAAAGTGCAGCCGGTTCGTGCCTGCAGCTCCACCTGCTTCACCTCCTTTGGCCATACCATGTTGTTTGTCGCCATCAACGTCCACTGCGTGTGTCCGCATTCTGCGGGAAAATCATTTTTCTTATACCCTGCATGAAAAAGCAAGGCGTTAAAGGGTATAATGCAGTTGTGGAAGCCTGTATGCAACAGGCAGATAGCGACATTATTGTTTTTAATTATCCTTGATAGATATTAAACATCCCTTATGAAAAGTCGATAAATATCGATTTTTGAACCTTCGCTTCTACAGAGAAACGGAATAAGCTAAGCATGTAAAGTCTCGTAACATAAATCAAGAATATCAAGATCATGTTTCCTTCTTTTTTTCTTATATCTTCCTTATATCTCCCAAGATTCTGTAAGGTGGCTTTTAAATGTCGATTTTAAAATCTTACAACGATCTATTCAATAAGAAGCACATGGACCGGGTCTTCAGTTGGCTTGTATAGGGTATCTACTGATCGGGCACTTTCGTCTAGAATACTCTTGCTTGTTTCTTCTTAGTTTTCTGCTACTTTTTCCAATAAAGTAAATGCTTCGCGATGCGTGTGTCGCATTTTGATGCAAGTGTTTCGATTGGTTTTTCGTTAGCTTCAACTAGTTTGTTTTTTGTAAGCTTTTCTTTTTTTTGTTGTCTTTTTCGGCAGCAGCTAAGTGAGCGATAAAAATGTCAAAAACAACAAAATGCTCTCGAAATTATGGGCCATAATCGACGGGCCACGCATAACAAAGTTTTCTTTTTCCATTGAATTGCGTCGAGACAACAGAAAACTTAATTAGGGGGCCTCTATAGAAATTACGTATGCAAAATGAGACGCAACATGAAGGCAGTGGCGAGGGGGTAGACCCCACGCACAAAAGCGTAACTGCACTTGGCCAGGCTGGGCGGAGACTCAATCAAGATCTGGCCTGGCATTGGATCTGGATCTGGGTCTGGGTCTATGTCTGACTCTAGTCTACATAGCTCCACGCGCTGAGTGCAGTCAAAAATAGCAGACAACAAAAACTCTTGTTAAATCTTATCCAATTCAAGCAATTAAAGACATGAGTAAAGTCTATAAATACGACACGACGGAGGGATAAAAGCTGGCCGTCTTGTAGGCATTATGAGGTCGCATTCTTACGCAAAACAAGGTCAAGTGTTGGCTATTGCAGCACAATTCAGCGTAAAATACAAAGTATTTCTTAAAGAGTTATATTCAATAGACCAAACAGCTTAAAATTAGCTCATAGGCTTCATTTTATAGCCATGTAAGCTACCTTTTCAACATTGTGCACAGTTGATCTATGAAAATAATAAACTGGAAGTTTTGTTCGATAACATCGTTTGTCGACAGGTCAATACCGTCAAACATTTCAGTAAATATCAATGAATATATTCATTTTGTAATCAATTCCCATAATAATGTAAGCTTTATATTATAGAGAACAGCTATCGATAGTTTCGATGATCGATTTCTGGCACTAGTAAAATGATCGATAAGGAAAGCGAATATTTTTATTATATCTGTAAAATATAATCAATCTCTGTCGATGCAGACTCATCGATAGTTTTGGAACATTACTATTTATGCTCTTGTTTAATTTTTCTATTTATTAGTCGAAAGCGATTGTACGGATATTCTTCAAAAATGAACTGAACGTTATTTTGGTGTTCGCTTGAAAGTTACATCTTACAGATATTACCTTTTGCCTCCTCTTCGACCTAGCTAGCATTTTTAAGCTTCTCAGTCAAGAACTGTAAATCCTATTTAGTTAACTTTGCGTCACTTTAAAGCCACTTTCTGCCCTCTTCCTTTTCTTTCTCTCTCTGACTGCTAGGCCGAAAAAAGCCTCACCTGCCATCAACTGCAACGTTCGTTGTCAAAGTCAAGCCCACGAAATACCAACACACACACATACACACACACATTCACTAAGAAACCGAAATCTTTTAAACCTCTAACTGGAAACTAACAATAAGTAAATGCAAAGATTTAAATCAGCTACAGATTTGTTGCGGCCACAAAAAAAGAGGCGAAAAAAAGAAGAAACAAGACGTAGCTGAAGGAGAGACATATGGAGTATATAAAGCTTAGGAAAACTTTGGCTTGAAACAGGAAATCCTACACACAGATTTTCAGTGCTGTGCAGCAAATTATCAAAACGCCAACATCTTTTTGACAAACTGCGAACAGGCCCCTGTACCAGAACCCTCCCCTTTAGTCCACCATTCGAGTGCAGCGAACAAGCCGCAGCTGTCTCTGGTGGTCCGCGCATTTCTCAGGGAAGAGCGCACGAGTCGCCATTTTATACCCTGTACCGATTGGAAGGGAGAAAAAGGGGTACTCAACTGCTACGCAAATGTATATAGTAAGTGAGAGGGTTAGTCGATCACATTTTTATGGTAGATCAGTACTAAAAAGCATTCCCTCAGTATCTGCCTCAGGTAACCCAAAAATTCTTAGAGCTACAGCGCTGATTTTAAGTACATAAACGCAATTGAATGCCATCTTTAAGATTTTCAAATTATATAAAGATCAGATAGTAAACATAGAAGTTATTAAAGAGTTTGTTTTTTATTAATTTATTTATAATTAAGGGATAAAGAGATATATCGGGCATGTCCTAGCTGACTGCAGGGTATCTGCCCGTGTGGCATACTCGTCTACTCTTACATGTCTTTTTACTTCGTTTACTTCTCTGATTTGTTGCGATCGCAATCGGGCCTTGGCTTCATATATGAGAGAACGTTTCGGGTTTTGGGTCTGGGCATTATTTACGGAACGTCGCCCATTACATGGCTCGTTGCGAGAGATCGGTGCGACGATTGACGTGTCTTACTGTAATTTTTCATGCAATG
Source organism: Drosophila kanekoi (assembly GCA_037075305.1). NCBI lineage: Eukaryota > Metazoa > Arthropoda > Insecta > Diptera > Drosophilidae > Drosophila > Drosophila kanekoi. The sequence continues at coordinate 1,958,905 of JBAMCE010000577.1, read as the reverse complement.
ATCTTTTCTTATGGCATCTGCGTCTCTTCTCGTCGCGTCTCATTCAACGCATCGTTGACCTATTGAACCATAATAAATGCGACTGCGCAAAGCCTCGTCGCACATGTGCCGAAAGGATCTGGCAGCGGGCCAAAAGAGACAGCGATTGGGTCTACTACCAAGCTAGCAGTCACGTTTTGCTCGTTGCCCCCCTTCCTGCGATTTTGGCCACTTAGAACCTGTTCTTGCCGCTACTTTTCTTGCATGAATCATTATTTGTTCTGCTAAAGCTGAAGCTCGTGGAGGGGGCAAATCGGGTAGGACTCTTTGGGACAGCTGCAAGTTTGGCCAGTTGGTTACCCTCTGGGCGCAGTCGCCTCTGTCTCGTTTTGCGATCATTTGTGATTGATACTATTTATTGGTTGTTTGGATCCGAGCCTGGCCAAGATGCTGCAGCAGCGTAAACGCTTTACGCATGATTCGTAGGGTTGTCAAGCTGCTTGAAAATGTAAGCTGAGAGCTTGAATGAAGGCGGCGACTAAATAGAGATTGTTGATTAAGTGCAGTGCGTGAATTCTGCGAATTTTATTAATACTTTGTTCCACAAAAATGAACAGGCAGAAGGCAGGTAATGCTTAAAAAATAAGATTTATTTTATAAGAACCTTCGTTAGTTGAGTTTGAAAGAGTTTTGAGCACAAAAGAAGGAAGAAAGCTAAAGCTAAATGTTTATTAACGATCTGAAAGGGTGAAAAGGTGATTGTAAGCTCGGAGAAACGAAGAACATAAATGTTACTGGAGTAAAAATAAATATTCCAATTGATTCTTTCCGAATTTTAATATCTTTGAACTAATAGATATTTGCATATCTATTAAGGGTGTAAGTATCAAAAATGAAGAAATTTTAATATCTTTCAACCTGATATATGTATATTTGGGTATAGACTTAAGAACTAAGAACTTCATCTTTCTTTAACTCTGCTTACTAAATTAATTACTTGTTATACAATCATAATATTTCTTCCCTGAAGGGAATAAATCGATATAAACGAGCAAGTCGTAGTAGTTAAAAGAGCTTACGAGAAAATATATTTTTATGGTTAAAAAAACATTATCTCCTCAGTATCTTACGAAGTTTTAAATTCCTTTTGTTGCTCTGACTATAAAATCAATTTTTAATTGAGTTTTATTTTAAGCTTATACAAAATAATTAAATGTCCCTGGAAGTTTCCTGTATTCCTTTCAGAAACCTACAGTTTTAATTAATTTTAATTTTATTTCGCCCGAGTTGATGTGGAATCTGTCACGAATAAGAGATCTTAGATTCAACGTTACCTTAGAAGTCTTTAGATTTGTTTGTGAACTTTCTAAAGAGTTTTAGAATATAGTACTCCCCCTTTTTTTTAAGTAACACTCGGCAACCCTTTGGTCCCCTCATGGAAGGAGCTCACCCCACCCCATTCTTGTTGCCCCATTCAGTCTCATCCCGGCGCTTTAAGCGTCTATTGATGAAAGAATTTCACCAGCGGCTGTCTTTGCCACTTTTTCAATTTCTAAATTTCAGGCAGCCTCTGCCGCGTTGCCAGTTGGGCAGCTGCTTGACTGGGGCCCCGGGTTCATGGGCATTATTATAGATTAAACTCGTACTGGAGTTTTTGTTTTAGTGTGTTTATCTATATGCATGTTGCCGCGTATTCGCGTATCCGGCGCGGGTTGCCAGGCTGCAAGAAAAGCGTGCGAAAAAGTGGGCGTCCTCGGGTTAGCGCAATCTTCGACCTTTTGATCTGTTTTCTAAGCGACGACCGCCAGCGGCAGCAGAGGCAGCGACTGCGACTGAAAGTGTTGGCAACATTTTTGCTGTTGTAGCTGCAACATTTGCGGCAGTTGCAACTTCCTTTGCGTGCCAAGTGCAAATGCATTACATTTTAACGTTACCTTTAATGTTGCTTCCCGTCCCTAACCCCCCACCACAAGTTCCCCCTGCCGCCCAGTCTCCCAGTCACCCAGTCTACCCGTTGCTGTCGTCTTGATTTTAATTGATTTTTTCGGCTTGTTGTTGCATTTTTGTTGCACTCGTCGGCAAAGCTTTTGTGCTTGTGTCTGATATGAGAACATGTTGCTGTTGTTGTTGTTGTTGCCATGGGCGAAAGTTGGTCAGGCAGCAGTTGGGCAGAGTGAGAGGGGTGCTGCCCAGAGGGAGGGGGTAACCACAAGAAAACGTGCTGCCCAATGGATTTTGGCTTAAGTTGCATTCGGGTTAAGCCAGGAACTTATCAAATCAGTTTTAAGATAATCAGGATATACGTTATTTTTAACATAATAATAAATAAAGATTTGGTTTTTGGGATGTCCTTATTAAACTGAGCTGTAAATATAGCTTTCTGTAAGGAATATGGAATTATGGAAACATCTTTATTATCAATTCCATAATAAGTATGCTTCAAAAGGGTGTTACAGGGCAATTTAAAATCAAATTGCTTTTTCAAGCATAAAAACCTAGAGCTATAGGCAAAATTAATAGATAGATTCCTTTTATTTTAGCATTTTATTGGATAGCTTTAGAGAATTGAACGAAATATTAAGCTAGAACTTAGTTACAAATGTGGAAGCATGAAAAAAGGGAAACTATTCATTGAGATTATTAGAGTAGATATGAGTACTTATTAGAGTAGATCTTGATCTTGGGAATCTATCTAAACCTTTTATGCAGTTCCTAAAGGTATTGATATAAATAAAACTCGGTTCAACTACACCATCTTAAGAAGTCCTCTTTTCTTAAATTTCATTAGATGAACTATTATTATAAATATTTGACTCAATAATCACCTCAGTCAATAGTTGCTCCTGTCGCTTACTTTGTTGCAGCGGTTGGGCTTACACAAACATTGATCAAACTAAATGCTAGAAAGCTTGCTCTCTAATTTATACCAATCAATTATTCACATGGTCTGGCAAAACAAACAGAAGAAAAAACAAAGTCAGGCAACATCTTCAGCTGCAATTGGCAACAAGTGGCAACTCCATTAAAGACAAACTGGGGAAAAGTCGCATTTGAAATTGACTCCCGCCTTTTGGCAGGCACAAATTTATGGCGTCTGTCATCAATTGAAATTAGCAATTTTGTTTAATTGCAATTTACTTTTATTGAGCCAACAACAATTTCCGCTAGTCGCCACCACGAGTTGCTGTCCCAAAATGCATGGCCTGATGATCATCGCTGTAGTCGCCAGTCGGAGGAGTTGTTAATTGCACTTGTGATTTACGTTGTCGAGTGTCAATACACGCAATCCCAAACGAAGATCGTGGGCTGGAGCTGCAGCTGGGGTTGGGGCTGGGTTTCAGTTAAAGCGAATACACTTTGATTAAATGCATCTCTCTGGCTTGGTTTGCGTGATGAAAGATGAGCTCTTGTGAGTTGGGTGTATCGAAGAACTGTAGATTGATGTAGCAGGCGGCGTTGACGGACCATTAGAAAGTGCATCAGGTAACGCCCACAAGTGTGTATGGCCATGCTCCATGGCCCTGGGTTTTGCTATCTAAATGCATTTGACATGTTTTGCGGTCACATTCTGTGGCATAAAACTAATGGCACCGCAAACTACATACATTTAACTTTACAAAACAAGTAAGAGGATTCTACTTGAAAATGCCTGACTTATAGATGCCCTGTAGCCAACACTCACAACATTCCAAGCACAACTGTGCTCATATTTGTTTAGAAGCCTCACGAATGTACTCATTTTTGAGACCACTTTCAATGGTTGCGGGGTATAGACTCTATCATCGGAGTCAACTACTTGAGATTTTTACGATTTTTTAATGTTGAAAGCTTCTCATAACCGTAAAAAATGCAACAGTCAAGCCGCCTCTCAAAACTGTGAACTGGGCTGGCAACAAGCTAGGGACGCAGTCGCAGACGATGAGTCAAAAGTTTTATGGGACAAACACACACATGCACACCCGCAGAACTCTAATAAAGCGGCTAATTATAACGGTTAACGTAATTTTGCATGCTGCTGCATGAGTATTAGTGAGCTTTCGAAAGCTCTGTAGTAAAAGAAGCCAAAGCTGCGTATGGCTTTATGTGCATGATTTGCGTTCGTGTGAAAGCAACAGAAAACTGTCACCTCGGCTGACATAAATTGCTTTATATGAATTATATGCACAGAGACCACACAGCTCTTAGAGAATATGACAGCTGGCCAACAGATATATGTGTGTATATGTATATATATAAAAAAGGTTGTTTGTGCCTGCGTCTCTTTGAAGTTGCAACAATGTGACCAAGAACTGCTGCCCCGCCCTCCTCCTCTGCAGACACATGAAAAATGTTGGCAACTTTATCAAGAGCACAATTTAAATGTCAAGTTGATGACGTTACGTGTCTGTTGGCCCGGAGGCCGGAGGATGTTGGCGTTGTCGCAGCCGCAGTCGCAGTCGCAGTTGCAGTTGCAGTCACAGTTGGCTATGGACCACAGCCAAGACAGATGACTCTGGCAGCTGGCAAAACGCAAGCCACGAAACGGAAGTGCAGCAGTCTAAACAAATTCATACCGCAGCTGAGCAGTGCATGGGAAGTGCTAATCGGGCGCAGCACGAAACACGACCAAAGGCGTTGATGAAGATGAAGTCACACTCCAGGGGGAGATGCAAATGCTCCAGACATAACATCATGTGATTGTGCAGAATAGGAAAAAGAGAAATATTAGACTAGTTGATATGCAAATTATCATATACATTAGAAATATGAGGGAATATAAATAAAATTTGCTTGTGGGACTTAAGTGGGCATTGCCCAACATGAGAAATGAAATTCAGCCATGAATAATTAAAAATTGGAGTAAAGAAAAGAAAATTATATTGGGCTGTTTGAATCTGGTCAGAGAAGGAAGAGTCAGCCTATGTTCTTTTTTTTAATGTTATTTTTTAGCTTAATAATTGAAATTTGTTGAATTGATGGAATGGATTGAAAAATAATTCTAAAAAAGCGCTTATAAAGATGTTAATTAATACTTTTTTACGTGCAGGCTTACACAAAACGACTTAGAAATAAAACTAACATGTTGAATTAAAGTGGGATGAGTAGGGCTTAAAAGTATTTATACATACTGAGTATATATTAATTAAATGCTACCCGGATCCACTTAGGCTTGTGTTTTACACTAGTTCACTTACCTATTTCTGCCTGCACCCCCTACATAAGTTATCATATATAGATAAAGCATCCAAGAAATCAAACGGAATAGTCTTCATAAGCCTAGATCTACTTCTATTTGCAACTGCTACAGCCAACTTAAGTCTAATTGTATATTCAGCTTTCATCTATGTTTAGAAATGGATAAGTATAAAATTATTATGCCATAAGTTACAATTTAATTTCGATTAAACGTAATGCTTGGAACCAAGTACATTTTAGATAATTATCCAATTATTGTCGAGAAACTCCGTTTTTATAAGCCGTTTAACAATAATTTGAGAACTTGAGAACTTGTTTTAAAAGAAATTCGATCATTGTAATGTCTAATCAATTTATGTCTTTCTTATTTTATGCCCATATTAAAAGTGATTTACCTTTATTGTCCATAAGATTAATTTTTATAGGTAAATCACGAATAATAGAGGTATAAGAGGAATTCAACCACTTAGCATGCCGGCTAAAGGTGTTCCTTGGTAATAGAGACTAACATTTCTGATCAATATCAACGGATATGCGTAGGTGTTGTCAGTTTCAATTTGAATCAAATCAAATCAAAGTTTATAAAACTTTTTTAGAGAATGAACCGTCTGGATACTATATGAATCAACTGTCCAAGAATCGTTCGAGGCAAAACAGAGCTTTCTTTTAACTTTAACTTTTCTAACTTTTTTGTTCTGGATAACAACTGTCAAAATGCTCATGGCATATAAATAAAATATTTGAAAAATCGGCTATCGATCGGTTAAAATGTGGCTAAAAAGATTTCACCCACAATTGTTATAATTATGTTGTCAAGGGCTTGTAATTCCTGGCAAACCAAACTGATCTCTCTCTCTACCTCTTCTATGCCCAAGTTGTATAGCACAATCTTCTCTAGTTATGAATGATTTGGGTGATTCATCAAAGGCAGCAGCAGCGCACAATGAAATCATGTGTGAATTAACGCGAATAAGGGGCATTGCTCGTTAGTCTAACTATATAACATGATTTGCCCAGTTGCTGCTGTTGTTGACCGGCATGCAAAAGGGCCCGACCGAGCGATTCCCGAGAGTAACAAGATCATTAAAGTGCCGCATTGGCTGCATAACCCAAATCCAGCCAGTCGGAGCCACAGTAGCCACTGTGCTGTGCTGTAACCATAAATAAGGCTGGAATCTCTGTCGTCTCTGGAGTCGGTAAAAATTATGACTGAAGCGCAAGCTTGAGGGAAAAACATTAGCAGGTTGGGCACTGTCAGTGGGCAGGCAGGCGGGAGGTTGGATGCTAAGGGGAGCAGAAGAACGTTGAGGGGCAGCCAAAAAGCGAACCACGTTGTCGTTGAACGGTTTGGTTTATCTTTTTGTTGTGCACCGCCTCGGGAGGTTAGTCACACATGCGCGGCGATAATTCAACACGGCAGCAACGGCAACATTAAATGGTAGCAGCGGCAGCAGCAGCAGCAGTTGCTGGAGAGCAGCAGCAGCAGCAACATGTTGCCGATGTCTTGTTAGTTGGCCCCGGCAACAGTTGTTGTTACGGTGGCGGCGGCGGCGGCGGCTGCGCGAAATCGTGACAAAGTGTTGCCATTGTTAGGCGCAAATGAAGAAAATGCCATTGTGGAAAATCTCTGAGCGCGAAAAACAATTGCCTAGCTTGTTGCTGTTGTTGCTGGTTGCTTGCTACGCTTGTTGCATGTTGTTGCCGTGAAAACGTTTGGCGCACGTTTTGTAATCAATCAATGCGCTGCTGCTGCGACTTTTGCTGCTGCTCGAAAAGCATAGCGAAAATTGTTTTGGCCAGTATGTTTTTAGGCAAAACAAAAGCCTAACGAGTTGCCATCTCAACGAGCAGCACATGTGACTGAAGAGTTGGCGAGGAAACGGGGTAATGAGAGAGAGGTATGATGACAGATGGGGACAATAGATGCGAGAAAGTCAAAAATATGCTGTAAAGAAAAAGTTACTTAGAATAAAGCTACTTGGATCACATATAAAATTGCTTAATAAGTCTATTATAATTATATATGATAATCAAAATATTTAACTTAAATTTGTTCTGCAGTTCGTTCAGAAACAGAAAGACATGCAGACTAGGCCAGATTGAAGTGGAAGTGGAAGATGCTTCTTCCTACCTGTTATATGAATCTGTAGATGTTGAGTGCATGATATAAATGTATATAAATTCAAGTTGAAAACAGGATATAAATGGGGTATATACTTTTGAGAGCTTGAGAGAAATTCGTCTCCCTCATGTGAGCTGGGAAAACAAGCCCTTTGCCCAGATGTTTTCATGTCTCCCAAGTGATAGCTGGACATTCAAAAAGAATTGTTTTATTAATTTCTCCAAGAGTTAGTACTTCTTTCAGCAGTCTTATAGTAGGTGATAACCACACAAAAACTTAGTTATTGATAGGCATTTTCCATAACAGCAATATGATATAGCGAGTATGAAACAAAGATTTACAAGGGTATTTTAGTTATGCTGTGATTTATATATATAAAGTAACTAAATATGATGCTCGTCCACAAATATCTTATAGACTTTCTCACCTATCAAATGCTTTTGACTGACTGAGAACAATATTCAGAGTTTTTTTCCCTCACAGAACAACTTTACGATCAGCTAAAAATCACAACTACCGCAACAATTGCATCTGCCTATTTATGCTCGTGACGATCTACAAGGCACACCTGCCGCTCATTTTCTGTTATATTTTGTTCTGAAAATGAAAACCAATATTCTCATCTATTTATTTTCATAGAGCGCACATGAAAAACTTCATTCGGCAGTCAATGAAAACAAAGTGCAATCAATTGCTGGCCGTAAAGTTGTTTGATATTCATTCATAAAAGGCGGTCGGCAACTGGAAAATGTAGGAAACTATATCATAAATTAAAAAACTGAATGGGAAATTGAAAATTGAAGACAGGCGGTCGGGCAAAAGCTCATGAATGAACTGCAATTCAATTTATGTTTATTTTCACGAGATTCTCGACTTGCCTAATTTTATGGCTAGCTAATTTTTATGAACCGCTAAAGCGCTACGGAAACGTGGAAAACCGAAATCTTAGAGCTCTCAGAGCGGCTGCTCCAGCCCACAGTCGCTACAGTTGCCGTCAGCCATTTGACCCTAATGAACTGACATGCCGCAGCGACATGCTTGTTGCCGCGGGGCATGCTGCGGCGCGGTGCGGTGCGGCGCTTGCGCATCCGCGGGGCGCCCACCGCCAAAGCCTCCGCCTGGCGCACTTGGTGCATGTTGCAACTGAGACCCCTACACACACACACACACAAGCACACACACTCACACTCACACACACACACACACACACACACACACACTGTTTATTGACTGGAAATAATTTATTAATTACTTTGTGCTTTTTTATTTTTATTGCATTTTTGTGTTTTTCTTTTTGTTTCGAATACCCTGTACCTCTTGAGAATGGGTTCGCTTGATTAACACTAATCTGCCTGTTCATTTAGACAAACCGATTTCCTAGACTATAAGGCTTGAGGAACTATATTATACATCTTTTCTATAGGTCGTTATCCTAAAATCGATAAGTTTCGATTCCTTAGTTACTTTTCTTTTAACGCGTATGTAGAAGAATTAGGAGTTTAGAAAGCAAACTTAACATGTATGTTCTCGTCAAGCATACTGAGATCTTGAATGTAATATTACTATTTAAAAGCTTCCCCAACTTTCCCTACATTTTATAATTATAAATGTATAGTAAAGTATAATATAGTATAGTGTAGAATAGAACAGAACAGTATAGTATATAATAGAAGAGTCAAAGCCTTGACTTTTGGTATTATACATTTGATATGCCCTAAATACATTTCTGTATGCCCTAAAGCACAAAAGTTCTTTAAGAATAACATTTCTAAATTGTGCGACTAAGAGCAAAAGACAATTAAAACCGACTAAAGTAAGCAGTTTGGGGTATCTGTGCCTGCTTGTAACTAGTTTCGTATCCTTTAAGGTTTTTCCAGAGGTAATTGATAGACACTTCGAGATATCGAGGATATCTTCTAGTCGGGCACTATTGTTTTTTCCTTCAAATTTTATACATTTTTTAATTAATTTCGTTTTTGTAAAAACCTTCTTTTTTGGTGATTATTTTCGTTTTTTGGGTGGCATTTTGAGTTAGAGATTATGTATTTTAATGTCTTTTCAAGTGTTTTGTAAGCGTCGCTTAGTCTGTCCGATTAAAAATCATTTTTGTTCGAATATAATGATGCTTTATGCACTGATGCGTGTTTATGGGGTGTCAAGGAAGTGCAAATGAGGCGTACTCTAATGTGACAAAGTTGCCTCCAAAAAAAGATAACAGAACTTGAGTGTAATAAAAGTTGTAATGAGAATTGAGCATGAGATTATAAGCCATAAAATATGTTTGGGAAATTAAATAGAAAATTGTGCAATTCATTCTTTAATACCGCTTTTTAGTAAAATCGAAAACTTTTCACAGTTAGAGAAAGAAGTTAAATATTAGAGAGAGGGAGAGACAGACTGATCGTGAAGAGAAGAGAAAATTATTGGAGTATGGGTTAGAACTTAGTATAAAGAACAAATAAAATCAGAGATTTACATAGATCCTGTAAATTAACTGTAAAATGATTGCCTTGAGCGGTTTGTTGTTTAAATTAGGGTTAAAGAAAAATTTTTAAAAGAAAACATTTTCCTTTATCTAAAATTACAAATTTCCAATCCAACTACTGTGAAGAACAGCTTAATGAATTTCTTCATAAGATAATATCAGGAAAGAGAAAACTTTTTAAAAAGATTTTAATTTCTGTTATTTTCGAGCAACCTTCAGTGAATTTCACGACTTATATAATCAAACATAAATGTGTTTCTGCTAGAGCTCATCGAAATTAATAATAATATTGGCATAGGTCTGATGACCTCATCAGCTGGCTTATTGCTGAGCTGCTTTGAACCCACGCAATCAACGAACACGACTATTTCTTTATAAGTTCTTTGCCCAATTGGGATGAATGTGGCCATAAATCTCGGCGCTTTTGTATCATGTGCAACTGAAAGCGAACCCACGAGAGGCTTTATAGATACAACGATTTGCACTCGAAATGCGCTGAGAGAAACATTTGTAGCTGCAATTAAAATCACACCAGCCTAAAAATTGAAGACGTGTTTTTTTTCGGGCCTTCGGACATTTGCCCGATAGAGAAACATGGCAACGTGGACGGCAGATAAAGATATGGCTAGCAGAAGTACAAGAAGCGACTGCGGACGGGTCATAAATAAGTTAATCAAAATGCCAAAAGTCCAAGTGTTTGGTTTGCTTAATGTTTGTTGGCCACAGCTTGCCAGGCATTTGGGGTCTGCCAAATGACCAATAAATTTAAAACTTAAATTGTGAGCAAATTGTCGCTCGAACAATTACAAACGCTTGTTAGCCACATTCATTAGTGTCACGATGTGCTTTGCATGTCCTCGGGCTGTGGAACTCTCGCTTTGGCCACTTTTTTCTTCTATTTACTCGTTTGCCAGCTGGCAGCAAGCGAATTTTACAGTTAGACGCTTTATGTCACAAGTCGCTGGAGAATTATTTGAAATTTATTGCCACGTGAGGCTGAGGATGTGCTTGCTCCATTTCCAGTCATCATTCGAGCCGAGATGCGTTGACAGGCCAACAACAACAGCAGCAACAACCACTTGTCACAGTTTTTGTTGTTGTTGTTGTTGTTGCTCCATTTTGTCCATTTAGACGCTTCTTGATTACCTTGCTGTGACATTGCGACTCGGAGTCCGACTTGAAGTCCGCGTCCCAAGTCTCGCGTCAACGTATAAAGTTGCTTTTTGTATTTGCAATTTTCTGTCTTGTCTTTGGCAATTGTGAAAAAGATACTCGCTACACACACACACACACTGTTAAGTAAAATGTTTTCGGCTCGTTTTTGTACCTGTTTACTATAATTTTGTAATTGTTTTGGCCCAGTTAAGCGCTGAAGCATCTCAAATTGTTTGCACATGTGCAAAATATATAAATTTATCGTAGTCATAGATTCTAATGAAATGCGCAACGTGCACAAAATTTTTATGACATAGTGTATGCTAGAAATTATAGAAAGTTGGTCCATAAAACTTCTATATTATTCCTGGCAAAAAAAAAGTATTTATTTTGAAAGAATGCTAGAAAGTTGATCAATTATCTTAGCGAATTTTTGGTACTTGGTAAATGGTAAATGGTAAGTGGTACATGGTACATGGTAAATGGTATATGGTAAATGGTAAATGGTACATGGTACTTGGTACATGGTACATGGTACATGGTGCATGGTAAAAGGTAAGTGTCACATGGTGCATGGTACATGGTACATGGTACATGGTACATGGTATATGCTACATGGTACATGGTACGTGGTGCATGGTAAATTGTAAGTGCTATGTGGTACATGGTACATGGTACATGGTAAATGGTAAATGGTAAATGGTACATGGTACATGGTAAATGGTAAATGGTAAATGGTACTTGGTACATAGTACATGGTGCATGGTAAAAGGTAAGTGTCACATGGTACATGGTACATGGTACGTGGTGCATGGTAAATTGTAAATGCTATGTGGTACATGGTACATGGTACATGGTACATGATAAATGGTAAAAGGTAAATGGTATATGGTACATGGTGCATGGTAAATGGTAAATGGTAAATGGTAAATGGTACATGGGGCATGGTAAATGGTAAATGGTAAATGGTAAATGGTACTTGGTACTTGGTACTTGGTACATGGTGCATGGTAAATTGTAAATGGTATATGGTACATGGTACATGGTACATGGTACATGGTAAATGGTAAATGGTAAATGGTACATTGTAAATGGAATATAAAGAGCAAGGTATATATATATATATAGATGTATATATAATCAGGGAATAAACAAAGGGCCGATTTTAATTGCTTGATTAAGTATTAATTTATGTATTATTTACATTGAATTTGATATTCTAATTGCCCCTCTTGTATTTGATCCCCAATTATTTTCCCATGTCAAACTCGAAACATTCTCTCAAATTAAAGTTGTTTTTGTCTGCCAGTTGGAAAAAAAAATCTCATGTAGTTGCGCATATTTGCAAATAAGACAGAAACTGGGGCACTTAAGGAGCTCATTTGCATTAGCAATTTGGCAGTTGGTTTAGTCATTAGCGTGGACAACGACAACAACAAACAGTAGCACGTGCGTTTGTGGTCTCAAATTTATAACCCACGCACAAGACTTAGGAAAAAATATAGATGTATGTATATATAAAATCGCAACCAAAGTCTTTGCTATCTAAGAAATTAAGCAGCAGCAAACGGCGCATACATTTAGCCGCTGGTCATATTTTGTAATCAGTTCCATTTGCCGCTCACCACAAACATGCCACAGCAGCGGCTGCCGCGGCAACCACGGCAAAGTCTCAGACAGCATGGAGCCAACGAGATGGTGTCCAGTTTTAGGCTCCGCGACAAACCACTTTGGCAATCCAAGTCAAGCGGCACATATTTTACTTGCCTCTTGTTGTTGCTGTGCTTGACATTTTTATGGACATTGGTATGCCCAGCGACTGGGTAGACCCCAACGAAATTAAAAAAAAGAAATATACCGAAACCAAAATCGAAATGCGAAAATTGTCATTGCCTTCTATTTGACTTTGCTCCACCCCATGCCGATTTACGTTTCGGCCAAAACTGATTAGTGAAACAATTTCAAATATTTGTGTTAAATACCTTAAAATTAATTGCAATTGTGCTCGCTTTTGCGGTTGCCTCAAAGGCAACCACAAAATGAAGTTATAACAAATTGCGAGTGCGTTGGCGGTGCCTTATAAAAGGCTTCCAATGAACCAAAAGTGAATAAGGTCAAAAGAATCTGGCCAAGTGGAAAAGTGAGAGGGGGCAAAAGCTGCCTGAGAATATTAAATATAACAGAACGTACAGCAAAAACACTTTCAGGTGCCTTCATTTTAAAAAAAGCTTCACAAGTTCATTAATTGAAAGCTTTAAGATTATAGAGTACGCAAGTTTATAGGACTTTAAAAAGCTTGGGCAACAGCTAAAAGACAGTTATGGAAGAAAAGCTTTCCAAGCATATGAAGTTTCTTGAGGAATCAAAAATGGTTAACCTAGGAGGATTAAAAGCTAGACATTTTAATTATATGAAGTCAAAAACATATAAGCTTAATTATCGTTAAAGCTTTTTTGTAAGCTTTAAGCTGCAATTATTATTATTTCTTTACGGTACACTCAAATGGCAGGCTTTGGCTTAATACAATATTTTGCTCCATCTGAGATTATTGCAAATTTTCTACCTAAACTCTTTTTATTTGTATTATCCACTCAATTCTGCGGGCTTTAACGATTACTAAAGTATATTTTATTGGGCCTCAGTTTTTAGCTCCACAAAGTCTAAAGGAATTTCTAACCAGCCTCTCAATCACTTTTCATTCCTAATCTAATATCTTGAGCTGCTGACTGGGCAGTTATTTTGCCAGCCACTTGGCGTGGGTGTTGGCTATGAAAGTCGTTTTGGGATTGCGGGCTACTGTGTGGCTACCGTTGTGTGTGGCAGACCGAAGACCAAGTCCAGGCCAATTTTCAATGCAGCCTTTTTTATTGTCATTTGGCTTTGAGAGATAGTGAGATGTATCGATAAGAGAAAAAGAGGGAAAGACTGGAAGAGAGTGAGAGAGCGAGAGAGAGTCAAACAGGCTTTAGCCATTGACTTCTTGAGTGCACAGAAGTCACAAGCTGGCAGATTAAAGTGTCAGATTTATGGCCAAAGAATGCGCAAACGGGTTGCCAGCCAGTGCCTGCCAAACTGTGCCATCAAACTAACACCACAAATACGTTAATTAAGTATAATGGCCAGTTTTGACTGACTAAGCGGCTTGATGCTTCGACCCCAAACGTCAGCAATTGTACACATTGTTGAGCAACAATAACAAAAGCTTGCAACATGTTGCAAGCGTCTGAAGTCTCCTCAATCGACTCTTGACCCTAATGTGTTTTTGGCCGCGCACTTTTATTTATTTACTTATTCGTATTTTTTTTTACATTTTTATTTTGGCCAAGTTTTGCATTAAAAATTTGTACTTTAATGCCGTCATAACTTAAATTCCAGCACAGGGGGTCATAAATCATTTGTGTTGTTGTCATTCGACTGCAAAATTGTTTGTTGACTGCAATTGTTTTGCATAAAATGCATTTTTTTAGTGGGCCTTGCATGGTCTAAAAATAAAGGCATTACGAAATCCAGATGTGGGCTGCCAACTTTTTTATTAGCCTGAGCAGGTGATCTGATTTACGTAATAAGATTACATAAAACTCTAAAAATTTTATGAATAAAATGCCATTTCAGTAACAATGGAGCACACTTTGATATATTTTATGGTAAGCTGCAGAAAGCCAAGCGAAGTTTAAGAAAAAATTGTTTTGAATTTACAGTATGGGAGTATTAGATGAAATTAGAGAAAGAAACTGCGATGCATTTTTATACTCTTGCAAAGGGTATTATAATTTTGTCGTGAAATGTGTAACACATAGAAGGAGAAGGATCTTCGACCCGATAAAGTATATATATTCTTGATCAGTATCAACAGCCGAGTCGACATAGACATGTCAGTCTGTCCGTCTGTCTTTTTCAATACGAACTTGTCTCTCAGTTTTAAAGCTATCTTTTTGAAACTTTGCAGAAGTCTTCTTTCTGTTGCACGCAGTACAAATGTCGGAACCAGCTGGGTCGGAGCACTATATCATATAGCTGCCATAGGAACGGTTGGGTAAAAACTAGGTTCTTGTATAAAACACTTTTTGTTTATCGTGATATCTTGACCAAACTCGGCATTAACTATTCTCCCTGTGCTTCTTAGATACGGGCAAAGCACTATGGGCATTATGAAAAGGTTGAGTCTGCAAGGTTATTAGATCTTCGGCGTGCCAAAGATATTCCTTCTTTCTCGTTAATCTATTAAAGGGAGACTTTTATACATTATCTTAAAAGTTTATGTAGAATAAGTATATATATATATAAATTTGATAAATATAATACATATTATATTTATGTTTATTAATTTAGATTTCTATACAATTCTACAAATAGTACGCATTTTGTAAATTGCGTCCATTTGTATAAGCATTATTATCATTACCTACACGCATTTAAATCTAATTTTATGTTCTTTACACACACTCTGCCCATCATACATCATATATTGCCCATTACAGCGTCCCATTGTAACTAGATATTGCTCATGGGCTGTGTGTGAGGCAGTTCTCCTTGAAGTTGCAAGTCTTTTTGTACCATTTTTTAACACCAAACAGACAATAGGCGAAAACAAGAAGAAAAAACGCAGTTATAATACAAGCTGTACTCAAATAACAATTTATTGTTTTGTAACACGCCTGGGCAACAAACCCAAAGTCCAGTTAAAAGAAACCACTCGACTGGCTCTTCGTCTATTCTTCTGCCGCCTTCTGCTGCTCTCTGCTGCTGACCGAGCTGCTGTTGTACTTGAAGAAGCACTCAAATTGCATTTAATTCAGTATCTTTTCAAGAGTTGCCTCCAAGCTTTATGTTCTTCAATTCGATTTATGAGTCAAGCCTGGTTTACTTCACGGCTCAAACAAAGTTTGTTTTTCATAAGGTTCGGATCAGGTCTAGATACTGTCTTATCAGTCAATTAGTTAAAAGAACTTGCTTTGCCAACTACGCTTGCCAATTGACCTTTCTTCCGATTGCTGCGTCATTTTTGGTCAAGCTTCCATGCTAAAATGCAAAAATCTTCAGCCTGACGTTCGTTCTGGTAGTTACTTTTGGCATTTTATTGCTGGCTACCCACTTTTTTTTTTTCAACTGGCAGTTAATTAGCTAATAAGTTATGGTAAGGCCGTGTAATTGATTTTCCAAAGAACTCGAAACGTTTTTTTTGTTGTTTTTTTTTTTGGAAGTCAATAGCTCTGCAGCGCATTACAAAGCGAAGATAAAATTGAATTATGTACGTGCTGCTGCACAGATCTAACGCATTTTTTCCGTGGACTGCCTTTCTGATGGACTGCCCCGCCCCGTCCGCTACGCCCCAAACGAACATCTGTTTTTTATAGGTGCAACCACACAGTCATCTATCAGAGTGGGCAACAAATAGATTATGGGAATATGGAATATTTCACATTATATGGAGTATTTTAAGAATTTCTTTGTTCTTAACCGCAACTTTGTTTTACTTTCTATTTGGAGCGTGTTGCAGCCTTTAAGACTTACTACCAATTGCAATTATCTAAATGATGTAATTCTTCTTCAAAAACTAAGTTTCTTCTTTATTTTTGGAAATAGTAATAGATTAAATAGGAAATAGGAATAGATCTGTAAAATCTAAAGACATTTTGATATCAAAAGATTGTGAGAGTCAAGTTAATCGTATAGCCCTAGTAAATGCTTGGATCAAAAACTTTCCTTTTCAATATTATGTGAAAAAACATTTTGCTTATCAAGATATCTTGGACAAGCTCTGCTCCTCATATATATGCTAAATCCTATTAAGATCGGGCCACTATATCATATAGCTGCCATAGGAACGATCGTTCGAAAAAGGTTTTTGATTAAAAACCATTTTTGGATTATCAAGATATCTTAACCAACTACCATTTATGACTATTTATAACTATATAACTATTTTCCCTGTGCTTCTTAGATACGGGCAAGGCACTGTGGGCAATATGAAAAGGTTGGGTCTCCAAGGGTATTAGATCTTAGGCGTGCCGAAGACAGCCTTTCTTTCCCGTTTTAATTTATTTATGTATTATTTTGTGCTGGAATCGATTAGCGCCTTCTAATCTCTACCAAGCGAATATATTAATATTATTTACATGTTAAAAACGAAAGTCCCTAACAATTTTTGCTATAATATCCTTTATGCACTTCAAACGCTCATAACATGGCGAAAACTAGGATTTAAAATTAAATATAATTTATTTCTGAATTAAATAATATTTTGCATGTTTCCTTATGAGAAACATTCTTTTGTTGTGCAGTGTATTGTTTGATAAAATATTCTATAAAATGTTGTGTAGTAGTAGTAAGTGTATAGGTACTCACCCTCACAGGCCATAGCATCGAGCTCATCGTCATTCTCGCTTATCAGCTCCCAGTCGGCATCGTTCTCGGCCTGGCGCAGTGCAGCCAAATCTTCCAGCTGTTCGGCATTCACATTCATGCCAAAATAACCGTCCTGGCACTCAGAACACTTGACGCCCATGACGCCCATTTTGCATTCGCATTGCCCGGTGCTGGCATTGCAGTTGTCCAGCACAGCGGCGCCCAGTGCGTCACAATTGCAGGGCAGGCACTGCAACTCGATATGGGCATAGCCGATGTCGCATTCATTGCACTTTTGTCCCGCAAATCTGGGCCGGCACAGGCACTGGCCATCGGCGCTGTCGCAGAGGCCGCTCTCCGATCCCTCGGCATAGCAGTTGCAGGGCTCACAGCCGACGGCCGGATCACCCCAGTAGCCCAGCTTGCACCGTTCACAGCGCCACCCCTCCGTATTGCCATAGCAGGTGATGCAGGCGCCGGTGGTGACATTGCACGGACCACCCTCGCAGTCGCAGCGCTGACAGCTGCTGCCCAACTCTAGAGGATTGCCGTAGTAGCCATCGTCGCACACCTGACAATGGTCGCCCGTGTAGCCCTCCGGGCACTGGGTGCATATGTATTCCGCATGCTCGATCAGCTCGAATTGCGGATTCAGATCCATATAGTTGTAGCTCTTTAGCTGGCAGCTGGGCGAGAAATTGTTGGACTCCTCCAGCAGTGGGCAGGCGCAGCGTTTGCAGTCGTGGGGCGTGCCCTGCAGCGGATTGCCATAGAAACCAAGCTGGCAACGCTCGCAGCTAGCGAATGGAGAGAATAAATATGCTGCGTTAGGTGTGTGTCTTCACTAAATTGAGTTATGGTGGGCGGTGGTGAGTTTTTGGTGCAAATGCATACCACAGCGTAGAGACTGGCGTGTGTTCAGGCTTAAAATGTATAGTGTGTATGGTTAGTGAATTGGGTAAACAACATCATATTGTGTTCTGCTCTGCGTGTGTGGATGGTAATTTATTTGGCTAAATGATAAGAGGTAAGAAGAACGACACGAGCTGGGCTTCATGCAAAAGTTATATATTTCAACATATTTTATGTATGGGAAATAAGTCGGCTGTCCTTAATTCTACTCTTACTGTCTTTTTGACTAGAAAGGGGTCTGATTTACTGCTCACCCCGACTGAACAGCTTACACACCATTTAACGCGCCAGAGTGACTGGTATGTGTATTGGCTTAATGTACGCTGCACGTTTGGAGGTAGGTGAATTGGATAAAATTTCAATGATGAACGTGTAAGGTTATGATATACATCATTTGTACATCTTTGGGAATGAATTGTGCATTTTTGAACAACCATTGAATTGTTTAGGTAATTGGTAGGTGAATCAGATGAAACTTGGGATACGCTCACATTATTGCCCTTTTATTATCTAAACATAGACTCTATGTTCGTGTGGATGGTATTTGTATTAGCTAAATTCTAAGAAATAAAGATCCCTTTTGATGGTATTTGTATTCGCTAAATTGCAAGAAATTGAGATCCCTTTTGACCATTCTCATGAGAGTATTCTGTATTAAATTGAAGCAGCTCTAGGCCTTAGGCCCCCTCTCAACCCCTCACTCACCGCTCTCCATATGTATTGTGCATGCAATCGCCACAGTTGCCACTCTGTAGATCACAAGAGTTGGAGTGTCCATTGCACGGGCAGGGTATGCATTTGCCGAGCAGTTGATGATCCGTAGAGTTTTCATAGATGCGTTTGTAGCCAAAGGCGCAGCCCTCGCAGGACAAACCCGTATAGCCAGCTGGACAAATGCACTGCTCCACCTGCGTTGTGGCCTTGCCGCCCAACTCCAGACCGCCCGAATAGATAATGGCATGCTCCAGCGAAGTCTCCACCTGATCTGTGTGGTAGGCGGCGCGTATGAGCAGAGCATCCAGTGAGACGAGCACGGAGAGAAACTGTGATCTGGTCACCACCTCGCCATGATAGTCGCCACCCTCGGTGCGTCTCAGTCTAGTCTTGATATCCTTCACCGCCGGCGGCACATGATACCAGCCCTGTTCCGTCAATGTAACATTCAGCGCCAGCTCCAGGCTGTCGTAGGACTCATCCGCATAGGCTATTTTAAGGCCATTCTTGCCGCATAGAATAACATTTGGACCTGTGGTGGGTTTGCCTGAAGTATCACCACGCATTACCACCCAGGACAACTGCAGCTGCAGCCGGGCGCCGTAGCTAGTCAATCGATTGCCCAGATAGCCCAACGGCGCCTGCCAGTAAATCGCCTCCACCTCGTCCAGCTCGTTACCAAAGATCAGACGCTTATGTTCCGCATCCATGGCCACAGCAATGGCCTGTGCCCGCTGTATATCCGTCAACCGCCAATCGTTCAGCGTCTCAAAAGCCAACGTTTGCAGCTTGGCGCTGTGACAGGTGTCCGACACGTGCGAGCACCAGCAGCGACTGCAACCCTCCGGATTCTGCTCGGTCAGGTCGAAGTAGCCCGTGGCGCACTCCGCACAAGTGTCGCCCTGCACATGAGCCTTGCACTGGCAACTTCCAGCGCAAGCGCTGCCCGCCACAGTGCCGCGCAAATCGCATTCGCATCGCCGACAATCATCGCCATAATGATTCGGGGCGCACTCCTCGCAGTGATCACCCTGCAAGGAAGCAAAATTTTATCGTTTTGTGATTCATTTTCGATTCATTTTCCCACAAAATAAAGAGTCGATTAATGGATATCGAAATATCAATATTAAATGCTCGGAAAATTTTAGTTCATTAATATCGAGAGATTAAGTTAATAATATAATTATCGACATGAAAGGTTACAAATTCGATAAAATCAACTTTGACGTAAGCACTTTTAGCCTTGACGCAAGAAGCTTGACCCTAAACAATTTAGGCTCCAAACATGGAGTAATCAGAAAAGATGCACATTAAAATATACAAAAATCGATAGGTAACGACTAAATCGATAAATCGATTAAATAATTCTTACCTGAAAGCCCTCCAGACAATGACAGGCGCCACCTACAGGCGCACAGCTGCCCGTCGAGCGCTGCGGATTGCAGGCACAGGGCAAACAGGGTTCACTGGGCGCCGCATCGAAGGGTCTATAGAAACCGCCGGCACAGAATTCACACTCATTGCCCGCCGTATTGTTGCCACAATTCTGACAAATGCCACGCTCCAGAAACGCATCATAGCTGCAGCTTTGCGCATGGCCATTACACTGGCAAATCTCACAATCTCCGCCGGGCGTCCAGGCACGATCCTGGAACAGTGGACAGCATTCCTCACACTGCATGCCGCACGCATTGTGCTGGCACACGCACTGCAACATGGAGCTGCCCGGCACATCCTGGGTGCGATTCGCGTGCCCGTGACAGTCCAGGCGCGCGCTGACACGCAGCTGCTTGAGGCTGTAGAAACTGCGCTTTTCCAGCGACTGCGAGTCGAGCACCCAATCGACGCTGTTGTCCAGATTCGCTGTGGAGTGCATACCCTGCAATCGTATGCGCATAAAACGCGCCCTGATAAACTGCATCAGCTCCGGCGTCTGCTCCTGTGCGCCAGGTCGATTCTTCAACAGGGACACGTGCAGCTCCCCATTCTCCAGCGGCAGCGGCTTTGAGTACTGCGTTGAGCATATGACTTCGGTGTCGTTTCTGAATATATATTTGCCATTCCGGCCGGGCAGATTGTAGCGTCGCTTACAATCCGCATCGCTTAGACCAAAGTATTGCCAGGGCTCGTAGTTAATGCCATCAATTGATTTTTCCAAAATCCAGGAAGCGGGACGCGGCGAATTCGCCGATTTGAGCATGACGAAAAAGATTTGATAGGTCTGAAAAGCAGGAGAAGGAAGAAATTATCATAAACATTTACATAGAAGAATGTGAGACAAGATGTTTGCCTTCTTCATGTATGCGGATTGTCAGCTGGAAACTAATATAGTTCAGAAAAGTTAAAAAGTCTTAATTTCTATGCGAAGCAACTCTTCTCAAACAGCACTTTATCAGATAGACTGAATATTTATGACAAGTCCTCCATGGTCACTTTAAAGAAAGATGAAGAGTTGTCAAGTGTGGTGAGCTGTCTGTCTGAATAGCATTTAAAAGTCCGCCATGGTTACTTGAGTGAAGTATTTATGTGTTAAACCAAGTCCTCCATGGTCACTTTATAAATAAGCAGCGAGCTGTCTGTAATCAATGAGCTGTCTGTAAATAAAACTTCTGTCTGAAAGCACGCCTAAGTCCTCCAAACTCCATGATTTTTCATATTAAATCCTTCATTGTGACTTTAATCATATCTTTTCTCATGTAAATTTACAAGCGAAGGTCCTCCAAGCTCCCTTTATAGATCTGATAAGCTAAAATGCCTTAATTAGCCGTAGTCTATTGCTTCCATCTTAACGGCTCGTCCTCCATGGTCACTTTATAGCATAATTAGCAAGTAATTTTGTAACTCGCTCGTTTTTCACTTTTGTATGCATTCGGTCATATATTTATTTACATTTATGGCCTAAGGTTTGTTTTTGTTTTGGGAACTTAACAAACCACAATATTACAGCTTACAGTTTTACATTCACTGGCCGCGCTATAAATTAGCCGCACGGCGAAAAACGATGTTGTTCCTGTCACTTTGGGGCAAGGCGCTGATGTTTCCATTTAGTTTTATACATCTTTGTAGCTGCAACTGCCACAACAACAACAACAGCAAGGCTTATAGATTTGTAGCAGCCGCCTGTTGCCGCTGGCTGGGTGCAAGAAAAACTTTAACCCAACGCCAGCATCGTGTCATAAATTTTGCAAGCTGTCAACAAACAAAAACCAAAAAAAAAAAAAGGCGACTCCCAAACGCCAGCAACACGCCCGGCGGCAGCAGCAACCGACACGAGATATTTATATGTTTTTATATATATATTTTCTTGACTATTTGGAAAATTGTTTGGCCAAAATGCCAAAAATGTCGCGTGTTGCGGGCCTATCGATTGCCAAAGATCGGAAAAATACAAATATATGAAAAAAATAAAACCAATAAAAGGCGTGTGTGTGCAAGGTGTGGCCTTTTGACCAGCCTCTGAGCCTGGGTAATTGATTATAAAACGTGGCTAAGCCGGCTGGCGCCATCCAGCGACATTTTCCAGCAACAACAGCTCCAAAAATAAATGAAAACCCGCTCATAAGCCATGGCCAAAATGTCAGGCGCATTGCGATAACACAACGCGACAGGCGACATTCAACAACGAGTCTATCAAATTTCCACGGCACTTGTTGCAACAACAACACATTTTCGCCGCTAGTTTTTCCCGATTCGAAGACGCTGATAAAACGCACGCAGTGCCAGCAGCCACTGGCGGAAAAGCCACTGGTTAAAAAAGGCCAAAGCCAAGCACTGCGCATGCGTGCGTCTGCCAGCGGCAACATCAATTTGCCTTGCCTGGTTTTGATTACAGCCAACAACAGTTGCGTGTGCACTACTCGAAGATACCCTGTACTTTGCTCTAAGCTGTGGCTACAAAGTCATGCAATTAATTCGCATTCTGCGCTTTGACAATTTCATTCATAAATAACTTTTGGGTTTATCATTGGATTTCTGTGATTTGTATTTATGGCATAAAGATGGCCTTTAAATGTACCACTTTTTATTACGAGTATCTCATCATTAGATAAGCTTGTGGATCCTTGCTATAAAAACTATTTTTAATGATCTGAGAAGAAAAAGGGTAATACAGATTTTAATAAAAACTGATTAAATTAATCTAATATCATAATAGGCCTTAAGCATTTATAGATTTCGGGGTCTACGTGTCTCATAAGACAAACTTGCCACAGAGATGTTGCCCCTGCCAATGTTACAAACATTCGCAGCAAATTATAAAGCCCACTATCGATTCGTACAGGGTATAGCAACATCAGCTGCCAGAAGACGGCACGACATGGGCTGATAAGATTAGAGCGAGATAGCGAATCGGATAGAGACAGCAAACGTAAGAAATTGCTGGTCAGGCAAATTAGTGAATGTCTTGAAAAATTTATTGCATGCTGCCAAATGATTTGTGAACCAGAAAAAAAAAACGGTATGAATACATTTTTAGAGGTAAGAGTGAAAAAGAAAAACTGCTTTAACGGTGGGTGACAAAAGTGTCCGAGGAGGACAGATGGGAATTCAAACTAATATGATTTTTGGGAAGCTTTGATGCAATTAAAGTGAACATGGATGCATGTTCTCGAGGTCATGCGTTGGTGTAATCTGTGGAAATTGAGGAAAAGCATTGAGAACAGTTTCTAACACAAGACAAGAGAAAATGGGGGATGAGTGATACAAGTTAATATGGAAGACTATGACTAAATATATAGAACATTTGTGCTAAAGGGAGGCAAATTAGAACAGAAAGAAGGTCAAAAGATATGTGGAGAAGGCAAGTTGTCATAAAAACCATAAGAAAAAGTAAATTTATGTTTATATATATTATTGTAGCCAAAAATTAAAAAAAAAATTGCATGCTAATTTCTCAAACCAATCACAAGATAATTGCCGATGTATATTCTTTCCGACTGCAATTGTTCCATGGGAATGGCAGGCTATCGATAACTTATCTCATGAAATTATGTTGTCTACGTCAATTGCACTAACCTTGATCAGAGATAAAGTCAGGTCCAAAATGCAAGTGCACGCGTCTGTGACTGCAACTTCCTGCTGCCTGGCCAGAAACAAGTTGTCGATAAGAGCGCTACAGGCAGACAGAGAAGAGTCTCTCTATAGGGCAGTGGAAGATCTGTGTAGATTGCAATCGGCAACAACAGCAGCAAACAGCAGGAGAAGCAGCAACAGCAGCAAAAGCAACAGCAGCAGCAGCAGCAGCAAGTGGAGGCTGTCAGCCCTCGGGGCAGACAAGGCGGCACTTGACATTTTTATCAGCTATTGGACTGACGGCCAATTGACAAGCACAACAACAATAAAAACGTGTTGAACAAATGCGAAAACAACAGCAAAGAAATATGGAGATAGATGAGGGAGAGATGGTAGAGAAATGAAAAACAGCTTAAAGAGAAAAAACGCATTTAAGGCGTGGCATTGAAATATGTGTTAATATTTGGTCAGCTTCAAGTTATTGTTATATGCACTTCCAATTGATAACTGGCCATAAAATGAAACCTGTTCTCAGATGCCAGCTAGCTGATAAACTGCTTGTCAAATTAGACAACAAAATGTTTAAAATATGCAAGTGAGACAACTTAATTGAATTGATAGAGGCTGTTATAGAGCTTTAGAAAAAACCTAGCGGTGCTCGGCCATTGAATTATGGCTTAGATAAAATATAAACCAACGATTGCCAGTCCATAATTTAACTTGCAGGTTTTCTGCTCATTAAATATTTATTGCTCAATGGCCAGAATTAATCGGGCGCAACATTTTCTTTCTATTTTTTTTACCCCCTAATAATTGTTGAAAACAAGGAAAAAACTTTTAGGCCATAAAACCAAATGCAATAATCACCGAAAAAACTCACCGAATCGTCGAATCGTAAACTTTAAAAATAAACAAGCGCGAAATTGTGTGAGACAGACAAAAGTCTAGCAGACAGTCGAAAATAAAGACAAAAAAAAAAGGAATAAAAAAATAAATAGCAGGCATTTAGTTATGTGTTTGGTTGTGCAGTTCCTCATATGCATATTACTCACATGTCTATTATCTACATCATTTTATTTTTATCTAAATATATTTGCAAATTATTAAGTCTTGCAGCCCAAGAAATAGACGTTTTTGGCTGGCAAGTTTTTAGATAAGGCGGCCAACAAGCGAAGCGCATAATTTTTGGCTTATGTGGCGAATGAACCCACATGGCAGACAGAAGGTGTAGAATATATACCAATTTTAGCTAAATAGAATATAGGGTATATTCGTGAGGATCTATATCACACAAAGTAGAAATGTAAGAAGTAAAAGGAAAAATAATTCAAGCATTGACCTGGCACAGAATATAAATCACATTTTTAAGTTATGCAGCGCGGCCTGTAAAACGATTAAGAATGTGACATAAAGCGAAATTGGCAATTATTACTCTCTGAAGAGAGAGAAAGTGAAGAGAGTGGAAATGAGAAGAAAGCTTAGTGCGATAAATGAGTTATAATGGAGTATCAACCATCATGAATATCAAATTTGTTTTCTGTTGAGAAACGATTAAGGATACAGCACAAAACAGAATGACAAAAACAAGGAAGATTGAAGACAAGAGAGGCAATCGCGCATTTTTATTTTTTTCCTTCAATATATTTATAGAGCATCTTTTTGTCGTATACTTTTTAGGTTTTATCAATTCTTACTTGTTTCACTTGCTTGTCTCATTTCTGCGCGTGGGTAATAAAAAGTTCTATTGTTGAGCAAGGCAAACTTTTTTGGCCCACAACTTTTCTTATCGTTAAATTGGCGCATTAAATGCAACTGCAGCAAAGAGGAAACTCAATTCTCGCAACTGACAAGTAGAACAACTAGCTTAACTTGGTTTAAATAACAGCCCGGGCTGTGGCCATTTGGGCTCGAATCAAGTGGCCGTTAACCGGAAAGAGCGACATAAAAGGATTTCAAGCAAAGCTTCAATCACGTTAACGGCGAAACCTTCAAGTGATTTATGCAAATGCAAACAGCCGCAGCTTAAACAACGAGAAGCATTCTGAAAAAGGCGATACGTGAAAAACATTCGCAACAGTCAAAACAAATAAATAAATTGACCATTAAAATAATTGCAACGCCTAAATGCGTTGCGAACGTGGCTTGTAACACGCTTTGCTTCTTGTTGTTGTTGTTGCTGGTGTTGTTGTTGTTGCTGTTGTTTTAGTTGGTCCGCTGTTGCGAATGTTGCAACAACTTGTCAAACATTTGAATTACAGTTACGTAAAGCCTGCCCCAAAGCCTGCCTCCAAGTTGCCGCGGGCGCCGCCGCCGCCGCCAACAACAACAACAACTTTGGCCAAATTTGGCTAAATTTAATGAAGCAATTAAATGGCTATAAAAATAAAAGAAACACATTTTTTCTCTTGCCTAGCTTGTTGATGTTGCCGCTCGCCAAACATTTACAAAAAATTGCCATTTCTAAAGTCATACAAATCAATACAAGATAAATTGTATTCCAAGCTGCTTGAGATTTAAAAAAGTTAGGAATTTGAACAAAACTATTTTCTGCTTGAAAAAATATCCTGTCTACTGTGAAATATATCTAATCGAAATTTTGATTTGGATTTCACATAATATGATTGCTTAACTTGAATGAATTTGTTGCAATCAAATAATATTTCTCTACCTTTCTATTCTTAACATTTGTAAGAAATTTCCCCTATCTTTTCAAGTTAATTTCGACCATAAACTCGTTTTTAGTTAAGTTCTACATCAAATAATTTAACTTAAACTCAACTTTCTATAATAGTTTGAAGCTTATATTAAACTTATTGCCATTTTGATATTAGTTTTAAAGCCATTTACAGTTTTAAAGCTACTGTGCTAGCTAAATTTATCACAATTCAAGAGAATTCTCGCTAGACTTTCAATTAGTCACGCGCGCCCCAAAGCCATTGAAGCATAAATCTAGACATTGTTGTGGCCAAAGCGTGCGGCAAGCCAAGCTGACAGACACTCTCACAGTCTGACAGACAAACTGACAAACTGACTGACTGACTGACTGACTGACTGACTGACTGACTGACTGACTGACTCTCTGGCCGCCTGACTGGCAGTTGCAAGCAGCTTTCCGGCCGGCTTCGTCGGCTATTGCAAAAGGCATTACCAAACTAGCGAGAAAAATATTTGAAGCTGTCAAATCGTTGACACATGCCTGTCTCGCTCTGGTTGTTGTTGCTGTTGTTGTTCTTGTTGTTGGTTGTTGTAAATCACTCGATTAGTCTAATTGTTGAAATCAACTCGCGCGACTTCGACATTTTTGTCGCCCATGAAAAAAACCAAAACCAAAACAAATAAGCAACTTCAAGAACGAATGTCAAGTTTTTGTCCGGGGTCATAAATTTGGTTTCTGTTTCTTTGGCGCGGAATGCTCTGTCGTCTGTGTCTGTCGAGTGAAAAGATTTGCTCTAATGTGTTTTTAAACAGTTGTGACAAATGCCGAAAATATTTCCAACCAAAGCGCATGGAACTAAATTAAGCGATCCAGAGCGGGACGGAGGGAGGAGTAGGTTTAGAAATAGGAAATGGAAATGGAAATGGAAACGTGTGCTAATTGCCTGTGACAACGGGCAGCTGAAGATTGTGCGGAGGGGTGGCTACACGAGAGCGTTTTCGGGGAATACTTTAGACAACAATTGGTAGAAGCTACCAAATCCCTTTCAGCTTTGTTGCCCTAATGGTCCTCCATGGTCATATTACAAGAAATGTATACAACGAAATGCATGTCATTTATTTTTGTTTGATCAATGGATTAACTTTAAATTGTTTTATTATATCGTTATTATATCAACGAAATTCTCATAGTTATTGTCCTCTATGTTAATTTATTAGCTTAACATAATTGGAGATAATATATTTAAGAATTTAGATTGTTTTGTTAGACATTACTCCATGTTGGCTTATGCACCTACCTGCCTTTAGGCTCAGAATTATGTGTGCTTTTTGGAGTTATTCAATATAAAGAATTTCAATATAATTTTCCTACTTTTGAATAATATCAAGCTTTTCTTTTGCCAGTTTCTGTCGTTATTATCAAATCATATCAAATATATTTTGATTTTCGTACAGAATCGGTTCTTATCTCTTATATTTAAACTTTCTTTCTTGCATTTTGCTTTGCTTTTTTTTCTACTTAAGAATCTATTATTTTTTTCTAGATGTATTTAAGGAATAGTCCTTCGAATTGCTTATACAAAGGAGAGCAAACTAAAAACGGGCTGTAATTTTAATAGAAAACGGTGAGTTTCATTTTCTTAATTTCCTTACGCCTTCCATTGTTTGCATCAACATTCGGCTAATGCTAAGCGATCAGGGGCCCACCCAACAATCAGTTGAATGAATCTTCAAAGTCTCATTGAGTGCTAATTGTGCGTTAAAGTGTTCATTGAAATTCCATTGCGGTTTGGAGCAAACGAAATGCAACAAAGTATTGTATTTCCGCACTTGCAGCTGCTTAGCCAACGCATGATCATTATTTTTCATTATTCATCATTATTACAATCTGCATGATTATCGTGAACTTTTTCTATATGGCAATTAAGTGCTGAAAATATCATCTGCTTAGCATCAACCGACACAAAGTTGACATTTCAAGTGCAGTTTGCACTCGAGTGGCATCATTTGCCTCGTTGCCAATGTTGAAATCCTCCCCCTATTCAGAAGATTTTGTTGCTTTTCTCAATGTTTTGATATAATTCTTTCATTGCCATATGCCGCGGCAGACAAGACAAAGATACAGTCAAGACCAAGATGTATCCAAGACTATGGAAGTATACACTTAATTAAAACGTGCAGAGAACCGGAGCACAGAACTGCCGACTCTGACTCGGGCGCAGATTTAAAATTAAAAACAAGAAATAACAATTTAACATTAAAGTGCCGAAGCTTAAATACCCTTTCATATATTAATCAGGTGTGTTCAGTTATATTTCGGCTATAATGTCAAGTGATTGTGAGACCTTGCTTAGTCAAAAGGTAAATCTTAAACTGGGTTATTCTCGAGTCGAGAAAATGCTGGTTCTATCAATGGCGGACATTATAGTCGACTTAGCAGACACCACGTCATTCGTTTCAAGCTTAAACTCGTTGCGAATTTTAACGTGTAAAGCGAGCAAAATAGAGCAAAGCGAGCAACATCGAAATCTTTGTCTTTGTTTCCAGGTTTATAAAGTTCTTAAAAGCAAAGTTCTGCTTTTGAATGAAATTTACTATGGAAATTCTATCGAAACGTTACACAAATCATTAGTACCCCGTGCAAGGGTATTAAAACAATGTTTTCGCATATGCCTGCAAGTATGAGAGATTTATGACAGCCATGCGTTCCATGAGTTATTAATAAATTACGAACGGGAGCCACAACTCGCCAACAGAGATTCATATAAATATTTAAATTGGATCCTACCCTAATTAACTTTGTCAGTTGTCTAGAGTTCTGCAGAGTACAAAACTTTACGCAGACAAAAATACAGTAACAAAATAAAATAAGTAAAATCGAATTACCTTTTATGGATGCGTTGTGGGCTCTATGTAGATGTCAGTCTACGTTCAGAGACAATTTTCAATTTTAACTACAATTGACACATGTTGAACTGAGTTTTTGGTCAGACAGCGACAGGCCGACAAAAATTGCTTTAAAATGTCACAGAAAAAAAATACAAAAAACTCTGCGATTTTTAAATGTTCCCATGACTTTTGTTTATACGGTGTTGGCAGAGGGCAGCGCCAGTCAATGGTATTTCCATTGAAAGGGCAGGGGCTGAGAGGCTTCAACACATCAACGGCATGTGTCAAAATTTACACGCTCTCTTTACGTCCATTTTGCATGAGCAAGAGATATGCACAGTCTGTCACAGAATTTGTGATTTATTTTTCAGATTTTGTTATTTTCTTAAAGCATTTTGTTGATGGAAGTGTCCAAAGTTCGGAACGATGGGATATGATGGGAAGTTGTTCCCATCGGAAACATGTATGTAAATGTATTTTAATACATTGTTTATTCGAAAGCTCGGCTTTAAATCCATGCTGTAACGAAATTGAGGGGTTCTTTGACTTTATGATATATTCGATTCCGTGTATTATCCACATAAGACTCGAGCGCCATGCATCGACATAATCTCGGGTAATTCTAGAGATAAGATAGCAAAGTAAGTGAGCATTACGAACGTAGCGACATAAGTCGGCAATTCGCTGGATCAACGTTGAACCAGCAAGCGGGAGGTCGACGGCTCAAATCAAGCAGCAATGCAATTCTGCATGAAGTTCGCACGTTTCCGGACCCGGGTGACGCCGGGTAGCTTTTCTATTTATCTGAATTTATCTAAGAAGCTTCATTTATTTTTGTTATCTAAGCTTGTATCCGCGACTAAAAAAAAGCTAAGCGGACATTCCTTATATCGATAGGATCATTTATATCTTTATTTCTGGGTAATCGATATTTTTAGAGCAGGAATCGATAGACCTCTCCTATTCAGATACTTTTCATCTATTTCAATATCCGAAACCCGGAAATAGTGTCCCCATCATAAATAACTGAAGAAAGTCGCGGCTTGCCTGTAAGACGATATGACTTAATCAAAGCTCCATCAAAGCAAATTTATGTTTGCCATTTTGAGCATTAGAATGTAATACCTAGTGACCGGTTCCAAACTCGATACCAGCTCGCTGCGATCATATTTCAAGCGCACAGCGTCTAATGATCGGCGACAAGCCCCAGGGAACAGATGGATCATGAGACGGGCGTTAAATCGCTTGTAAATGAGTGACAAGTCAGCGGCTTAATTACAAACTGGATCACAGCTTGGCTGTCACATGTGATCAGCCGTTGCAGTGGTGGTTATCTATGACCCAGACCAGACCAGTTGACTCACCTGTTTCAGATCCAAGGTGATTGTCACATACTCAAACTGACGGCCACCCTGCAGTGTCGGCGATTGCCACCAGCTCTCCTCGTAGCTGGAGCTGGGCGAAATGAGCGATTCAATAGGTCGCTGCTTGGCACGATCGGAGCTGTAAGCATTACAGGTGCCGCAGTATTTGGATCGATGCGGAAACGCATCCACCGTTTTGCAATATTCCTCGGCTCCATTTTGGCCACAGGTCGCGTTCACTGAAATCGCGGCACGGGGAGCGACATTGAAGAGGGGCGGAAAAAGCCCACCGAAATTAACCGCCTCGTCTGCCTGTTGAGTATTGCGCAGGCGCAAATCTGCAAAGAAATAGTGTTGTATAGTGAATTTTAAGTGTTGAAAGGCATTCAAGAAACATAATTGAATGTGTGTTATTAAAGAGCAGGTTTGGTTTCTAGATGGAAAGGCCCTGGAACCTAAACAACTTAAAGGGGAAACTAATCTTCTACCTGAATTAAGTTAAGCCAAGAAGAAAAGAAGATACATTTTAACAAAGTTTAATGTAATTATCTCGTTATTTTTAAATGACGTTAAGACAATTTAACAAGCTCCGATATTAATTAACAACTATATTAGGCAATAATAGTTAAACCTTAAACCTTAAGTAAGATTTATTGTAATCTGAAAAAGGCTGTCAAAAGCTCTGAATTATTTGCTTTCGTTCCAGCTTAAAGCTTACAATATGGCGTATGCTTCATATTCAGTGCACTTGACAGTTTTTCCCATGTCAATCAATTTAATTGGTGAAACAAGTCAAGAACAAGCCCTCGTACATTGGCCCATAAATCACCAAACAGCTGCTGCTCTCAGCTCGGTCTCAGCTCAGACTCTGTCTGTGGCCATATTGATTGGCCAGCATGGCAAATGTATCTCACGGATAGATAGCCAAAAACAAGGCAACTTTCGAGATAATGTTTATCGCTGACCAGCAGCGCAGTTGGTAGCAGCTGGACTTGGCCAGCTATGTTGACCTGGTATGCGATTTGCATGTTTGGTAGCTTAAAATTGCAGTTGTTGCTGTTTCTAACTTTGTGTGTCTGCTTTTGTTGTTGTTGTTGGTGTCAGCGTGTGCAGCTTTTGGCAAATGTCAACAAAAAGTTTTCGCATTTGTTTGTCCCAAAGAAAAATGTTGACGTAATTGCTGTGAAATTGCATATAAGTTTTTATACTCTGTGCAGAAAAGGAAAAGGAGTTTATTGGTTTTGTGGAAAGTCCACCTTTTCAGTGTCAACATATACTCCTTAAATTTATTTATTTATTTCTTATGGTCTCTTTGATTCCTATCATGGTCTCTGTCACCCAATAAGTCATGAACATTTCATAATGTTTTGAAATCAGGCGCATTTTCTTTTTCTCCCAAAGCTTTAAAGCAACTGGTACTAAAATCTTATAGGAAAATAGTCTATGGTCTCTTTGAGTTCAATAAAATTGCATTCCTCCCAACGAATGATAAAAATTGTGTGTCTTCCATAGATCTAATGATAATTTGACAGTCTCTGCCTAAGGGTCTAAGTTGGAGTCAGTTTAAAATCAGATGTGATTTATTTGAACCCAAAAAATAACATAGAAGCTTAGAAATAATTTCTGAGGTCTCTTCGAGCAACAAATATTCTTGATCACAAATCGTACATATTATATATCTCTCCACATTTCATAGTTACAGTTTTAGAGTCATTGCACACATGGCATTGCCATGTATAAAGTGTATTATGCCGTCGGTTGCATTCAATTGCAATGTTCTAACTTGTTTTATTTTTCAACGAGTCAACTCGAAAACTTTTGCAGAAACTTAAAATATTCGTACATGTTGTGAGTAGGTTGTGTGAAACTTATAAGGAATAGATGAGTTTGCAAATGTGTAAAGTTAAACAAAAGTTTAAGTGAATTTTTGCCGTTTTGCTATAAGTACGGTCGTACAGGTGGATAAAAGTGCTTTTAAAGAAGTCTGACTAAGACGGTTTATGCCTGGGGAAATAGTTATACTAATAGTTATACTAGCCTAAGTCTGGGCGATCTGGTTAGCTGAGTAGCTTTGCAGTTGTTCACGATTAGCCTTAGAAAGGTTTACAGCTTCAAATTAAAGCCATCAATAAATAATACAAAAGATCACTTTCACTTAGCACTAAATGCATTTCAACGAAAAACTTGACCAAGCGGCAATTATTTAAATGAGTCGAAACAAATGTCTAGAAAGTCAGGAAGAAATATTCGCCTTGCAGTGGGCCAAGCCAGGACAAGGTGTGAAAAGTGGCGAACCAAGAAAAATTATCGGCAGCTGTCAAAATGCGGTGGTACACGCAAATGGCATTTAAATGTTTTGACAAATAACAAATTTGCGGTAGCCAAAAAATGTTGACTCCACTCAACACCGAGCTGGGTGTCCCCCAATTGCCCCAAGTCCACCTCTCGTTCAACAGCGATATGCCCACGTTGTGTGCAAGTTTTCCATGCGCTGACAGCTTAAGTGAGAAAAGTTTTGCTGATTAAATGTTTTGACAAATTGAATGGCAACTGAAATATTTATGCTATTGAGCAAATGAACAAAGCACTCAACATGAAAAGCTTAGAGTGTGAAAACACAAAAGAAAAAAGGGCGCGAAGAAAAACTCATAATTACACAATTTAATAGCTGATCGACTTGAGCGATTCGACAGAAGACAACTTTATTCAGGCGCTATTTAGGGAACAGAAATGGCAGCTAATAAGGTAAACAAGCCATAAAATTTGCTAAAAGCCAGCCACAAGAAAGAAGCGCACACATAGAATAGACTAGAAACTTGTATTGTTTTGCTTTATTTTCTCAAGACAAGTATATTGCATCTTTTAGCAAGTTTGTTAAACTTGTTGTAAGTTAAAAAGAAAATATATCAACATATATACAAGCAGTTGGAAGTTACAAAAGCTCATGATTATAAGCTTAAGTTATATTGCTCAAATTATGGATTTGAAATATTAAGCAGGTCGAAGAGAATTGGAATTGGAAAGATTGGTGAATATTTTGTATTTAATGTAAAATTTAGATCAACAAGTTTTTCCAAATATAAACTAACAATGAGGGGTAAATTGATATAAGTCCTTAGTTGAAAAAATATCTATTTAAAATAATCAAAAAAAATAAATAAATATATTTATATATATATGTATATATTAAGTTAAATGCGTTAGGGATTAAAAAGGTGAACACGGAAGACGCATAGGTCCTCAATAATTTATTCAAAGAGAATGTGAATAAATATAAATTTAAGCTAATGAAATATATCGTAATTAAGACTTATCAAGCGAGAGCATAGAATAATAAAAACTTACTTGGAGGACGCAAAAATATATAATTTTTTTTAACATTTTATTCCAGCTAAAAAAATATAAATTTTTAAGGAAAATACTGATAAACGTCAAGAGCAAACCAAGCGAATGCAGAGAAGAAACCAAATAAATAGAATGCGTAGCATAGAAAATGGAAATTATGTTATAAAAAGGGTATTCAAACTTCGTTCACATGGAATTGAGTGTTTCATGCTGGGCTTTGATTAATTGCGAACCATTATGGGCACACGCATGAGTCGGGTGACTGGAGGCTTGCGTCCGCAGTTGCAGATCGGCAGATGTTGTTGTTGTTGATGCTCTTGTTGTTGTTGCTGTGTGTACCTCGGACTCGCATAGTTGAAAGCATTTTACTGTTTTCTGCATTTTATTCATATCGACCCGACCGGCGCATAAAATACAAAAATATTTTCACTATTTTTGGTCTCTTTGGTCGTCGTCGTCGTCGTCATCGTCGACTTCGGCACAGCTGTGCATTTGGCTTTGGGTCTCGTCCAGCTGGCTGGTTTATTGGTTTCCATCTTGTTGTTAGTGGGCAATTATGCATATAAACAGACAGTGGAGCTGGCATAAATTACTTATATCTCCCAGTTGCAAGCTGCTTATTAAGTTGTTGCAGTTGCAGTTGAACTTCAAAGAATGCTGCTGCTGCAAATTGCCCGCTGTCTAGTTTTGAACCTGTGAACGCCAAGCAAATTATTTCCTGTCAATTTCTAAAAAGCAGTCTCTTTGCCAGTTGCAGCAATCTGTTGACCTGGTCGCAAAAAATGTGTGCACAAAATAAAAAATGTTATTCGGTAGCCAAAGTAGCTGCCAAAATGTCTGATGACGACACTCACTCAATTCGCGGCAGCAGACGACGAAAAAATTTAATAATAATAAAAAATGCTGCTGCCCCAAAAGAGGTAAAAAAATACGAAAAAAAAACAATCACCACATGGTTCCACAACTGGTGAACTGAAAAGCTGGCGGATGACGTTGCCTGATGTCTGCGGCGAGGCGGCAGCGTGACGAAAACAAAGTTTATGCATCTTGACAGGCTGCACAGCTACCGGAGAATGGATGGATGGATGGATGGATGCTTGCCTGGTTGGAGCCAGCGAAACGGCAATCAAAATATGGCCATAAATAGGCGGCCGAAAGCTGCGACGAGACTCAGAGACTTTGCTGAAACGGCTCAATTACAAATGGCGACAATGGTTAGCATAGGAGTTGATGACGATCCAACAGCCAACAGCAGCTCCTCCAACTTAATGGATCCAATATGTATGTATGTGTATTGGGGCAGCAGTTTTTCGGAGAATTTTGGAACTTGGCGTTGCGCTTAATGGAAAGTAATCAAATTTAATGCGTTGGGCAGGAAATTTATAATGTAAAGGAGGGCAGGAAAGGGGAAAAAACTTTGCATCAGGTCTAATTGGAATCATTAAAAAAAAGAAAAAATGCGTGCAATATATGTTTGGTGAAGTAAGACTGACAGGAAATTGCCGTACAGTAAGCGTATTGTTATGATTATCTAGTTATTTGTACTTTTCGAATGGGTCCGGAATTATAATCTCCGATTAAAAAGCAGCAATTGCATTCGTGAAAATCGCATAGAAAGGCGATAGTTAGCGAGAATGAGTAAAAAGGAAATATAGAAATATTACTATTATATATACGCATGCATAAAAAACAATCAATGTCAGTGTGACTTGAATTCATGAAAATCGCATAGAAGGCCGCTTCCGCATTTTAAATACTTTCATGGGGACTTGAAGAGCTGAGTATAAATAATTAATTAATTAATTATATATATATATGAGCTGATCCAATAGCTAAGAATACGAGTTTAATTTGTATTTTAGACCCAAATACCCTGTAAAGTACTTTAGTTCTTTTGCGCCCATGTAAAATTGACTCTTTCACTTAAGGAAACTTTGTGAAATATTTTCAGACACCTGCATGGCATTTGAAATGGATTGCAAAGTGACCTAAAGCGACAAATTCAACACCTCGTTGAGCATGTCACACAATTTCCACGAACAATTTTTCGCAACCAAATAGAAGAAAAGTTCAATTCAAACATCCGCATTTCTGGCCAGAGGGGTTCTTAAAAATGCATCAACTCGAAAAGCAGAATGCAGAAGAGAGCATAGAACTTGTGGGGACAGGTGACAACCGACGTAGCAAAAGCAGACTTTACGATGGGGCGGTTGAGGTTTGAAAATACTTGAAAAATTAATGTACCCGCGCCGTGTTGGCAGCCAAATGGTTGACTGGCTGCGGAAGGCTCGGGAAAACGCCTAGACAAATGTCAAATATTTATTGAAAATCAACAACTAAAAAAAAACGGGCAAACAAATAAACAAACTGACAAACAAGACGGCAAACGGACAAGGTACTGACAGACAGTCGGACAGGCAGACAGACAGACGAGGCGACAAACGCAATTCCAAGAAAAGAAATAAAATGAAGGAACGTAGAACAACATCGCACAAGCCACAAACTGACCAGAACTGAGGATGTTTGGACATGCATCAGTGCACCACGGCAACCACGGCAACCACAGCAACAACCACAGGCACATCTGTGCTGCAGCCAGTCAACATAAGAGCCGTACCGGGCAACAGTCACTGGCCAAGTGGTTGGATGCTGCAGTTGACCAGCGCGGTTCGGTGGGTGCTTCAAAAGCTGCTGACCGATGGATGGGCAGACGGGTGGATGCGCTGGTAACCGGTGAGAGACTAAGAACGAGAACCGAACCACACTGCGCTACCGGCGTTCTGACGTGCTCAAGTGGAGCCAAGTTTATAGCTCCATGCGCAGGCTCCACTGTTCGAGTTGGGCTTTAGAAAAATATTTATGCATGCCTGCCTTGATGATCATCACAAACGTGATCATAATGCTGTTGATCGTTGGTCGATGACTTTGGCTTGGGTTATGCAAGTAATGCTTGATTTGGTATTGAAGACTGGTAGCTGCCACTTGGCGTTGTTTTGATGACTCACACACACAACACACACACACACAAAACACACACAACCAATGCACAATCAAGCTGCTTGTTGCGGGAGTTGGCAGCGAGACTAATTCAAGTGCGCTGCACATTGGGTGGCTATTGAAGAGAGGTGTCAGTACATGAATTTGAAAGGTTTCCTTTTGTGTGTAGGGGAAGTGAGAAATAGTTAAATTAGCAGAATGGAGCTAGCATAACGTTGAATATTGGATGTGAATCCAATGAGAGAACTAGATAACTTTCTATTGGATACCCTTTGAAGATATTCGCCAACATTTTAATCCCACAACGAATTTATAAACTCGCCATGGCTTGAGTCCCATTCTAACTCCACATTAAAAGCAATTAACTCAACTAAAGTCATTTTGTCCGTATGCCCACGCTGAAATGAGTAAAGTCTTCAAGAACCGGCAGCCAACTGTTCAAGCTGCAGTCTCTTCGGAGTCTTCCAGTCGTCACCTGTGTT
This sequence comes from Drosophila kanekoi, assembly GCA_037075305.1. Classification (NCBI taxonomy): domain Eukaryota; kingdom Metazoa; phylum Arthropoda; class Insecta; order Diptera; family Drosophilidae; genus Drosophila; species Drosophila kanekoi. The sequence continues at coordinate 1,921,276 of JBAMCE010000577.1, read as the reverse complement.
AATTAAGCGACTTGTTTCGCTTGAGCGCCAAAAGCACTCGACTTTTATCTAATCTCTGATCGAAATTGTGTAAGCTACCGGCTGAAAGAAACAGAAGAAATACTTTAAGAGAAAAACAAGAAATCTTTCAAAAGATCTCAACGTGTAGCGGTTCATTTAATAATTTAATAAGTGCCACAACATCACGAGAAATACTTTTCGTTCATAATTTTGGCGCCCGATGAATCGATTTTTTATTTATATTTTTTTTCGGTTACAAGCAGCTGCACTTGCAGCCAAAATTATCACGATTTATGAGCCCAAAAACTCTTATCGAACACTTGCAATCGCGTTTGCAGTTCGCGTTCATTCATTAAGGCGTTGAAATGTCCATTATCCAATCGAAGGAGGGGGTTTCCTATGTGGACTCTAAAAATTTGCCCTGTCGTGTTTGCCAATCACTTGAAATGCATTTGCGTCGAGTCGCTTAGGAGCTCCAAATAAATATTTGTGCCCAAAACGTTAACCAACACTGCATGTGCGCGCAGTTTTGGGGCCTCTCGCACTCATTACTTACGTCTGGCTGAGTTTTGGCTGAGCTTTAGACTTTTGATATTTGATATATTTGATACTTTTTGGGCGAGACACGAGTCGCGAGTCGCAAGCAATCGCCCACACTCGATTGGCTTGTTTTTGGGGCTCACTCGCTTTAGCTGTTAATTTGTCATAAGCTGTCAGTTGTTATTAATAAATGCAGTCTGTAGTGTATGTTGAATGTTGACTGTTGTATATTGTGTGCGAGCCTCGCATAATAATCATGTCATAATTTAATTTATAAACTCTGAGTCAGCGCATCAGCTAAGCGAGCAGCATTTGCTGCAGTTGAGCAGAAGACATAGGACGGCTTGACAGGCATGTCGCCGGCATTGTCTAGACAGGCTGGGATTAACGCTTTCAAGAAATTGCAAGAGACTAGAGTACGGTTAGAACTTCTTGGAGGTGGACAGCTTTTTAAGAATTATGTTTGGTTTTCTTAATTGGCATTCTTATTGGGCTGTTGATGATTCATGAATTAGCAAGGAATGTTAAGTGTATAAAAAATATTACATTTCCCAAATCGAATTATCATTCCCTATATCAATAAATGTGTTCCTTAGTTACTTGCATGTAAATGCTCTCCCTCTCTCTCTCTCTCTCTCTTTCTCTTTTGCTTTTTACACTCTCACGGGAGCGTTAAATTTGTCAATTCTGCCTTGTGCCATCTTCGTAAACGTTTCAGTATTGCTTTGCCTTCAGCAGATATTCTGCGCAATTTCGTAAACTTTATCCCTGCCAAGTTAAACCCTAGTAAACCGGCAAAAAAAATACTCCTATAAATTTCGCAGCTATTTTTAACGTTAAACCAAACGCCTTTCAATCTGTCAATTGTTTTTTATGGGCGAAAATTGAATTAGAAAGAGAATGAATCAGTTCAGGTTGTATTTTTTCCACTCGACTTCATCGAAAAATCACTTGCGAATGCCCATAAAAACATTACATTTACGAGCATGATCGGACTTTAGTCGATTTTAACGAGTTGGCACTTGCAATTTAAGTGGGTCGCTCGAAAAATCAGCTGCTAATCCAAGTGACAGCCATTAATGGCACACGCTGCATGCGATCTGCCATAAACAAATTCATTTCACCCGAAAACATACAAACTCAGCAGCATTTCCCACCGGGAACGAGTTCGTAAAAAAACGTTACGATTCAAACTTTTTGCCAAAAAAAAAATTTAGATATATCGCCAATCGAGTTGACTTGTAAACTATTTAATTAGTACGTACGCGCCACGATGTGTTAGGTTTTTTTTTCTTGCTGTTTGCTGTAAAAAGGCGCCGCCAGAGTTAGCCACGGTGTCAGCCCACGAATGCTTCAGGCGCCGCTTGGCCATTTGATGGCGCCGCCAATTGTGGCCAGATGGCCAACAGATCAAGTCTCTGGTATGTTTAGGCCATATTGGCTATTGTATTTAATGGCATATGCAATCCGTAATACCTAGTTGTCAGCTATGGCTGGCTAATTGTCGTTTTGTATCTGCGAGATACACTCAATGTACCTCTCAGATACATTGAAGAAATTGCGTTAATTTGCTTGTTTACGTTGTTGTCCGCGCTGTTGATGATGTTGCATATCTTTCAGCTTGTTTTCTCGCCTTTTTTTTTTGTTTGTTTTGTGACCAAATCTTTATCGCCTGAACGAACTAAGTAAACTAACCAGTTATCGGATATTGCAATTTGATAAGCGCTTATCCTGCGCCGCGTCACAAAAATGCTGCTTTTGATTAGCAATTAGCGTTTTTATTGAACAAGCTGACTTCAAGCTGAGCTCAACTTGAAGTTTTTTGCGCCAAAAGATTTTTGCTGCTTAAATTGAGTGGCGTAACGGTTAAGCTATGGGTGGCGGTTGCAGCCAAGATGATAATTTTCTAGTTTTGTTTAGTCACGACTTGGAGAAGTTGTTAACTGAATGCGACAAGTCTATTGCAACTACATTTAACAGTTTTTTTAGTCATGAATAGTTAATACAATATTTAAAATACAATATGACTCTATTTGATTTTTGAATTCCCTTTTGTGCGAGTTTCGCAAGCGTTTAACTGCAAGAATTTGTTGAAACTTTGAGTTTGTGCAATTTTATGCACCTTTTTGGGAAGGTTTTTTTGTGTTGTGTTCTTTTCTTGGGAAATTATGTTTTCTCGATCCACTGTTTAAGTAATGTCTGCTTTCCGTAGTACTTCTTATAGCCTGCTTGCAACATTTTCCACTTCTGAGAAAGTTTTGAGTATCCACATTTCCTTAAAAAGTTCTCAGTTGTAAATGATTTATTTCTCATATTTCCATAGATCCTTCAATTTAATTCTAATAACTCTGTCAAATCAAAGTATTTAAAATGTTGCTTGCGCACCCTTCATTAATTTATCTTATTCACACTTCATATTGCTCGTGCTGTAAGATTGACATGATGATTAAAAGATATTTAATTTCAATCCTAAAGTATGTGAGCATTAAGTATTGAAGGTCCCTTAAAAAGTACCCAAACACTGATCATATTTTGATTTCAATTCTGTGATCGGTTAAATTAATCTGTGGTTTTTCTGATGTTCACTTCCTCTTCATTAATTCAGATTAACAATATTTTCAAAAAATTATGATATGATGCAGTCTCTTCAACATTTCTCAAGGATGCACGTATGAAACCGCAAATAATTATGACAGAAGCGTTCAAAAACTGACGTAATATTTGCTATGAACTGAAAAGCAAATCGCTTTGCAAAAATTTCAAGCGAAAAATGTACTTAAGTATTCCGCTCAGTTTCGTTTTAATTAAAGAAATGCCAATAACTGTGCGGACATTTGGCTTTTGATGTCGACTGGCAACAGGTTTTCATATGGCCAACAATAACAAATCGACATCAAGGCGTATTAATTAAGCAATTTGTCAAGCGACGCGTCGGTCCAGTCGCGTCTGAACCCGATCCGATTCCGATCGGCTAACTCGAAATCCAAGTCGAATCACTTTGCATGTCGCACGTCAATTTCTCTCCCATTGATTCGTGTTTGGCCTCTGACAAGGCGACAGTTGCGTTATTTAGAACACTAATCATGGCAGGCCCCAAATGTTTCAATCCTTTTAAAGTAAAGTCTCGGGGGCAGCTGTCAAAGATGCCACCCCGAAAAAAAAAAAACAAACCAAACCAAAAGAAAAGAAAAGAAAAGCCGCCAACGGCAGTCGACAGCCGGCGGCTTGTATCTGTATCTCAAGCTCATAGTATCTGTAGCTGAAGACTGAACCTGATCTTGAGCTTTTAACTTGTCTGCGCCGCGTGTCTGCGGCCAATTTGTTTTGTCGTGCATTTCCACAACGATTTGAGTTTTTCTTTTCACATACTTTTATTCTAGACTTGGCATTTTAATAGAGTTTAGGTGTGGAAGTATCTTGAGCTGAAAAACTCTTACAAGTCTTGTCTACGCCTACGCAAAATGGGCGTACCGGCTTAACTGCAACGTGACTTGAAGCTGTGCCAAATTTTCTATATATTTGTAATTTTCCCGCTAAAATTTTCCCCTGCGTCACAATGCGTGCGTCATGCGTAAAGGCACGTTTCGGCAGCTGTCCATCAGTTTCTTCCATATATCTGTCTGTAGCCTTTTTTTGTTTTTGCTGTTGTGGTTTCCAGCTTGTAAATAGTCTGCACATTGTCTGGCTGCTGATGGATATGCCCCCAAATTGCGCCCTCGCCCCACCACATCGCCCGGTCGTCGTTGGCATATTCAAAATAGACTGAGCGAAAAGTTGTCAATTGTCGGCACATTTGTTAAATTGCCAGACAGTCGAATATAAACACAACGTAAAGTTGCAGTCTAAAGTTACAAAATGTTGTCGGGGATGTCGAATAACTCTGAATTGATGAATCACGAAGAGCTGCCTTCGGAGAGTGTCAGGAAGGAACTTTGCAGCACATGTTTGATTATTATACTAAGTTCCACAAGGGTATTCGATTACTCTAGTTTTAATCAGTTATTGTTGTTGTAGCATAACTAAAATATTCCCATTCTGATTCCATTTCTCTCTTATGGAAGGAGCATCGGCAAGCTCGCAGATTAGCTTTGTAAGAATATCTTGGTATTCATGCAAAAGATATTCTAATCCTTACAACAAGAATTTTGCTCGAACAAAATGTAATAAAATTGGTTATAGAACTAAGAAACTGGCTTGCCAAACACACTTTTTATCTGAGAGGAACTTCACTATACTGTTGATAATTATATACCCTAGGCAATCGAAGACTTTTCTTTTATAAGATTATCACTTTTCTGCTCCTCTTCAGTAAAAATATGTAACTGTCGGTTGTAAATAATGCACTTTAATTAGTAGAATTCGTTTATTTCGGGTGTGTTCATATTTCAAACCAGATGTTTTTTAGTAGAGGCAATATTATCCATACAAAGATTAAGGGCATCCAAACAGCGTTCATGGCTTATTTTTCCTATAGTATGCCTACAAACGTTGTCCAGCATTCGTCAACTTTTGTATCCACCATGGATATACTTTATAAAATTTACATTCCATTCGGCTCTGTATGCCTTACTAATGCTCATAGATCATGTAACTGTTGTGTAGTTCAAATTGACGCCTTCAGTTTTAAAGGTAAAATTTAGATAACACGTTGCCCATATTGACTGCAACGTCCAAAATTGATCAAACTTTATAAATATAAAAAATAAATAAAAAGAATTTTAAGTTATACTTGGAAGTTCGACATAAATCTCAATACCAGATGTTTTTCGAGCAACTTCATCAAAGACTGAAAATCACATCCTGTGCATTTACGCCAAATTTAATCAAAACACAAATTTCCAGAGAGGAAAAATTTCAGCTGCAGCTCATTTTTATGCAGCTTTCAGCGACTGCTCAAAGGGGAAGCCCGAAAGCAAATAAACAATTTGAATGAAATTTCATTCAGCGCAAACATAAAGCATAATTAGTGCCGGATCCAGCGATTTGCTTGCACTCTATATAATATTTATACAGCACTTGCAAGTGTTCAACATGAAATAGAAGATTTTCCGGGCATGCGTTTCCCTTCCAAGAAATCGAGAATCTAATTTTTTTTCTTCATTTCTGTTTTTAAGAAGAAGCAGCACAAGTTGTCTATGTGTTGACATGATACTAAAATATTTGCTGCGATTTGGGATCATTGCGTTGAGTGAAAGAGACGGAGGGGACGGTGGGAAAGCAACAGGTAGACAGTGTAATCTGATATCAATTGAGTTATGGGGCACGATATGAGGTTCCAAGTTCTTCGTGTTGCAAGAAACGGATGATGTGTATTTAGCTTATCATATGGATCGCCGAAAGTCGATACTTTTATGGAACTGAATGAACTGCATTTTTGGTATTTACTTTGAGCAGCAGTGCCTGGAAAACCTGTCGCCAACATCATTTATCAATGAAGTTCAATGACAGTTGTTGTCGGTTTTGTTGTTGCGCTCGATCAACGATCGTTTATCAGCTTAAATATTGACAAATGGCTCGATAAAGATGCCGCTAGCAGCTCCGATGCGACATAGACATTGAATGTATTAAGTTCAGATAGTGTTAAACACCTAGGCGCTACATGGCAGCGTTGACATTGATGAGTGCTAAAGCCTGATAACTGAGGTGTAAGATGGTGGAAAACTCAATGACAGCTACGTGGAAGACACGAGAAACTTAAAAGTTATCGAAGAAGATAGGGGAATAGTCAGTTAGGTATTGTTAAACTTGTTGTTGAACAAAACATCATTTAATATAGAAGTGAGAATTTGGAGGGTCTGAAAGGTTTAAAGGAATTGTTTTTGATTCAGAAAAGCTTTTTGAAGCCTTTTCAAGCCTTTAATCCAATGTTGACCTACGAACTGCTGCTCTTTAACTAAACTCCTTTTTTAAGTGCTGCTTCGCAACACGATTTCCTTTTTAAATTCCACTTAATTCTTCTCATAATCGTGATGTTCATTATTCATAAAGAACTTCCAGGAAGGTATTATACAAGCTGCTATGCGCTTTATGACTCACACAGGCATTACTCACAATATATCATTCATTGCCTGAAGGCCTTAGGCATATGCAAAGAGTTTTTCCATATAACCTTCACAATGATTACTCAATCTGGTCGCAATTCGTAGGCATCAGACGGATCATTATCAAAACATTGGGTAGTATACAGAAACTTTGATGCGCCCTTTCGTTGACCCAATTACGTGCATTCTGGGACGAAATTTATTGGAACTGCTGCAACCTCAATCAGAGCGCATTGCATTTGCATCTCTCTGTGTCTCCCGCTCTCTTATCTGAAGTGTCTGTGCTAACGAGCTACGAATTTGTTTTTCCACGGGCTGCACATCAACAGTCGCTGTCCCGCTGACCCGTTAAATGTTCCGGTGGCCCTACAGATAGACCAGGGTGGCGGAGGGAGGGACAGGGCTGCCGTCTGCTCGGCGGCGTCAATCTCTTATCAAAACTTGGCCTATTACATTAATTTATAGCCAAACGCCAGAGGGGCACTTCAAAGCTTTGTCGAACTGCCTGGAACCATCAGATATCTGCCAGCAATTAAGCATAAGTTTATTGCCGGCCTAAACCAAAATGTTGTTCCTACTTATGTAAACAGCGCCTCAAACAGTTCCACACTCTTTGGGAGTTTGGGAGCTGCGAGCTGAGGAATTCCTATAGATCATTTTGTCCGCCGTCAGTTTGTCAGCGTTAAGTTGTAGCTTTTGTTAACACCCTGTAGCATCAACAACGGCTATAATAGACTAGGATCACTTTCAAAGTCATTTTCAAGTATATCAAAATTAATTTTGAGCTCTTTTTGTATTAGTGAAAGAGATGCAAAATTGTATTATACGTACTACGTATCTAATACGTTTTAAAAACCTACCCCAAAGTCGATGAAAGTAGATCTTTTGAGTTGAACTCTCTTAAATCGTATTATATCGGTTAGGTATCGGTTATTATAAGATCTCAGGCTTACATTTTTGGGTATTCTTCATGTCGACGATGTAGATATCTTAGGTATATCTCAGAGGATCTCAAAAAAGGTATATGTACAAACATTTTGCATGGTATTCGTCTACAGCTCCTCGAATATTTTCCACATTGTACCAAAAATCGATAAGTATCAATTACCTAATTTGTCTCTTTTAAATCTTGACAATATTATCCCACTTTAGACATAGCTACAGGGTATCTCTGAGTCGTTAGCCTTAGAGTCTAGCATTACATCTTCTTTTCAGTTCATTTGGTTACAAATTTCGTTTGTTTATAGAAGTTATGTACAGCTACAAATTGCGTCGCTTTTTTTGTGTATTTGTATTTATGAATCCCAAACAAAATGTTTACATGATGTTTTGGGATGTTTCGGGTTCTTGTTTGGGCTGATCCATAAAAATTGTAAATGCCTGTTTTGCCCTTTAGTTTTATGTTCTTAAGTGGTTTATTTATTGGAACTTTACTTCAAAAGCGCGCTCGCAATTTGTATAGATATATTAGGTTTCGATATCGAATTACCAGTCCCAACAATAAGCGGGAAAAGAAGGCTAGCTGCCATTGTGTTTCTCAGCTTTTGTTTATTTTTTAATGAGTTCCCCAATTGACGCTGCATCATCTTTTGTTTGTTTATTGTTTTTGTGGAGTATTGACATGTGTTTCTACATTTCAACTGGCCCTCGGTTCAAATAACTTGTATTGAATAAGACATTTTTTGAATACTTTTTCAACCAACGCAGTTGTAAATCCTTTTTTTTGCAAATGTTTATCTACTCTTCGTTTATTTTTGTTGCCCTGCCTTACTTTTGGCATTTTGTAATCCTGGGCCAGCAGCTGTCTTTTGTAATTATGCTCTTCCGTTAACCCTGGGCAAAAAATATTGCATAAACAAACCGAGAGGTAGACAGCAAGTTGGCCAGGTGTTTCGGCTATTCAACGTGTTTCCCTTCGCACATAAAACCCAATGATCTATAAACTGCATTTAAATAAATTATCACAACAAAGGGCGCTGAGCAACAAATTGCAGGTGAGCTGCAACATAGGAGGGTAGACGAGGGAATATCGTGAGATTTTTATGGAGCGTTCCAGATAAACAACCATGAGCCGGCGAAAAAGTTAAAGCTGAGGGGAATATATCAAAGTATTGAGTATGTCGAGGGATACACTTTTAAATGGGAAACTGAAAGAGTTACAGTTATCGGTAGATGGTCAGCTGAAGAGGATGTGAAAAAAGCTCAGATTAATTTGAGGATATAAAATGAAATACCAAAAACCAAATTTCGCACGCCCAAGAAGTGTCTGGAATGCAATTCTAACCACTTCGCCTTGAAATGCTGTGCATCATGTCCACCGCCATTAAATAGATTTATAGATATATTAAGCACATAAAAAACCCCTTGAATTCGTTCGCCAAGCAAAACTCAATTGCAGCTAAATCAACTTTCAAGCAAGTCATCAAAAGTCAAGCACGAGACTTCATAAACAGCTGCGATAATAATTGCAAATCAAATTGCGTTCAGGAGTTTTCTAAATCATTCAATTGTAAATAGATGCAACAAAAAATTAAAAAACAAAAAAAAAAACAAGTTGCCAGCACTCTGTAAGCAATCGTGTAGTCAAGTGGGCAGCGCCTTGAGCCGGCTGAGACAGCGAATTGATTGAGCAAATTATTGGCGATTAAGCGGCGTGTTGACTATTTATAAAAAGCCGAATGGGGGGCTGGGGCTGGGGCTAGAGATAAATTCAACCAGCTATTGGCATTAATTGATTGATGGCTTGTTTAGATTAGAGAAAATGAAAGTTCGGCACGAAATGGGTCAAACAAGAGGCCATAGATACAAGTTACACTTACAGATATAGATACAGATACATTTGGGCATTAGATACAATGCTGCTACTGCATGATTGAGCCCACGCTGCCTGCCTGCATTTCCCTTCGCGTTGCTGCTGTGCTTTCAGCCATGGCTAATCAACACACGCACTCACACTTTATCAGCTCATTAGCTGCTACGTGTGGGGATACACATATATAAACCTATATATATACGATTCATACGTTTTCACGATTCCCCAAGTCATGGGGCCAGCTCGGCTAACTGATATTTACACACGGCAGGCGGGAAAGCTGTAACGGCTGCTGTTTGCCCATTCAAACAAGAAATAGAAAAAACTGTTTAAAGAATGCATTCTTCAAGCCTTCAATTTTTCAATTCTTCATTGATTTTTAACGCGGCTCTGTTTTTTTTTTTGTTTTTTTATTTATATATATTTTTGTTGTTTGCTTCTTGTTAACTGCATTACACAATGCGCAGAGTGCTGGAAATTTAGATTTGTGGGAAAATGCCGCACAGAGCTCGGAACTGCTGTGTGCCCCTCTAATGCCCTGCCGCTGTGCTGTTGCCTGTCATTGACTTTTATTTGTTTTTAATTTTTTATTGACATGTGAAGTTTGTAGAAGTTTAGTGAACTTTACTGTTGGTTTTCTATTGCCTCTTACGCTACAACCTCGCCTCGCGGCCAAAGCGTGAAAAGCAAAAGTTTTGAACTTGCTTTTCACTTCTCGGTGTTATCATTTTCTTTTTATAGGGAAATGCATTGGTCAAGGGCTTTTTCCTAGTAAGCCAAAGTGCCGCAAGTCTTAAACATGCATATTGATGAGTTAAGGGGGGTCTGGCTGGGCTTGGGGCATCTGAATGCTGAATGCTCAGCTTGACACAAGTCTTCGCCATGGCATTCCGTTAACAAGTCTTTGTTCATATTCAAAGTTTATAGCCCAAATCATTTTAAACATTTGTCTTCATGATACTATGAATTGATTCTAAAGCTTTGGAACTTATAACAAATTTATATTAAACTTCTACAGTGGATGTTTATATATTAGATGGTTTTTGGGCAGCTTTTCATTTGTTAAACATTCGATTTATGTTCTGTCTAATTCTTCATGCAAATATGAATCAATTTTGATGGTAATCAACACAAATTTAAGCACATTATGCGAATATAAAAAATAATTTAATTTTATTAACTACAAATTACATTTTTCAAGAATTTCTTTATAGCTTCATGGGGTTTTCGAACATGGTTAAAGCGAAAGTTTATAGAACTGCAGCAATTTAAAAAGTTTTCATAATCTAACTAAGTTTTTTGAAATTGTCTTTAAGACTTTTTTTTGTAAAGTCTGTATGCAAAAGTTCTGTATGCAAAAGTTCATATTTTTAGACAGTTTAATCAAAGAAAATTAAAGACAGTAAGATTATTAATTTAAAATTTCAATTCAAACAGATTTCCTTTGTGTGAGCTTGATTGGGTAAATAAGCATTTGAAGCCTATCATAATATATTCCCTAAGAATTAATCGTTAAGTTCGGTTATACATATTTTTGGTTCTTATCTGACTGGGTCAACGATGTTTTGGAAGCGCTCAAAATACTGTCAACAAACGTCAACATTAACAACATGATTATCATAAAACTTCTCTCACTTTGTCGCACCTTAAATTCCCAACTCTAAATACATGCACAGGCAATTCTTTTTTAAATTCACAGCGCAATCTATTAGCAAGTCATAAGCTCTAAAAAGCGACCACAGGAATGCATCTTTTCGAGCAGGCAATCAGTTTAGGCCCATAACAAATTTCAACGGCTCGACACGATAAGCCACTTAATTTTGTATAACCAGTTAGCAGAAGGCCCGTTCTCATCGCCGTCGTCGTCGTCGTCGTCGTCTACCGCATTGTATTAGACCCTAGGCGGAGTTTTGGTCAACACCTATGCGAACTACCAGCTGGAACATATGTTCCTATTAGCGCGTGTTGCGGTTCCTGCCTGACATACTCCATACGATGCTCGGCTACGCACGCAACTGGCCCAACCATTATGTGCTCCAGAGGGTTATGTGTCTCTAACAATTGGCCATTGTGTGCATTGTTGTTGTTGTCTGTTAGCTGTTGTTGTTGTTGTTGTTAGGGCATCTTCTTTAGGCACGACCACAATTACCAGAGTGTAGAAGAGTAGGCGGCATCACTCTAGAGCCTGGCGCTATTGTCCTCCGTAAGGGGTCATGTGTATGTGCGCCTCTCAGATGGTCTCAAAGAAAAATGCCCTAACCCAAACACACACGCAAACACACACACACACTCACACAACCCCTATGCTGTATTACTAGAGAGCTGTACATTCTATAGAGCATGTGCCTTTTTTTGGGTTTTTCCACATTGATTGGTTTTGTTCTTGAGTTCGTGTTGTGGGTCTTTAAAGTATTTTCAATTGCTATCCAATTTTTTCTTTGTTTTGACTATGTCTAACAGTCGTTGTTTTGTTTATGTTAATCAGATGTTAAATAGACTTGAACTTGAGTAAATAAGAGACATATTTCAGACACATTTCGGCGCTATGCTCTGTCTTAAATACATAAATCATTTCATTTATAATGGGGCGTATTCATTATATTCTTTTAACTTTGCTATGGCAAATTACGAAATAATAATAAAAGCAATTTAGTAGTAGAGCAACTAAAACATTTCTAATATAACAAATGTACAACATAGTCCAACAAATTCGTGAAGGTTGTGCTGAAATATTTGTTGTTCTGATATTTTTATAATCCTAATGGGAATTTGTAACCTTTTGAGCAAGGCTTAAAATGAAATAAACTAGAATTGTAACCATTTGAAACGAAGTTTAAATGGAATTAAACTGAAATTATGAAAAGTTTTATATATACTGCTGATATGAGTAGAAATATGTTTTCAGCATAAAAAATGTGGTCTTATAACCGAGTTGTAGTCGCTCAGTTGCTCAAGCAAGTATGCAGCTATGCAGATCGCACGCCTAATAGGCAAAGTTCACATGACAAAGCCTTTGCGCTGGCAAGAAGAAGAAGCACAAGAATAGCAAACGTCGAGCATGGAGCAGCAGCAGCAGCAGCAGCAAGCCCCACTGGGCGAGACAACGGCAAAGGCAACGACAACATTGCTGGCCCATAACTGGACCTCTCACGTAATAACGTATAGAATTACTTGTAAAAATACAACAACAACAAAATAAAATAAAATAGTAAATAACTGAGCTAAGAAAATAAGTAGAAAAAAATCTCTTCCTCCTGTCACAACTTTCACATGAAAGTTCTTTCAACTTGAGCGCCCAAATATGGACGCGCGTTGGACACGTTGGACACGACATGGCCGCGGCCAGTAGAAGGAAGCCGCAGTAACGAGGCGACTTCTTTTTATTTTTTCTCCTTCTGCCACTGCGCTCAACAATCGATCAAAGCCATATTAAGAACTGTTTGGTCCAGGCTCATAGTTATGGCCACAACGACTTACCATTGGCATTCGATTTGCTGTCCGTTCTTTGGAGGCGGCCGTTGCGTCCACGCTGTTTGGATTTCTTGCCCGTTCTAGTGCTGCTGCTGGCATTGATCTCGGAGGAAGCAGCTGCCTGGTCGGTCGGCTCGGCGCTGATGTTACTTTCAATTAGCAGGCCACTTTTGGTTTTACGCCGACGCGGATTTTGTCCGCGAGTTGAGCTCGACTTGCGCGCATGCTGTATGCGTGCGCCGGTCCAGGACACAATGCTCTCCTCCTCCATCTGCTCCACGGAGCTGCCATTGAGTGTGGTGAGCGTTGTATATTCCTTTAACATTTGGGCGGGTGACTGCACTTGCAGGCGTTTGAGCTGTGCGCTGGAACGCCTGCCCTGAGCCTGCTGCTGACTCAACAACAGGATCAGCAGCTGCAGTAGGAGGCAGCATTTGGCCCAATTGATTAGCTTTCTGGTTTTCATTTTCTTTTGAAATGCGCAAAACCCAACTCAAATTTTACACAAAGCACATTTTACACTTGAACTTGGTGCCTTAAATTTTATATAAATATTTTTTTAAATTGACTTGTTTTAAGGCCTTTTTATATATTCTGATATTTTTTGTATTACACTAAGCACGCACTCAAGCACATTTCCCAGAATTTTCATTCATAATTTTATTTAATTTGTATTCTTTTACTTTTTTTTCATTCAAATCTTTTTTACAATTTCCGCTTGTCAGTTGTCGTCGCGACGTTTTTGGCTGACTTTTACTTTTATTATTTCAAACACATTTCCTTTAGCACTCTATTTGACTTGAATTGCGCATACGCTAGCTACTCTTTGCATTTCAGCTCATTTCTATCCCATTTCTCATTTATTTTACGCACATTTTTGCGCTATTTAATTTTATTTCTGTTGCACGTTTTGGCCCCTTTTGCACGCGGCGACAGCGACAAATTTTTCTTTGTCTATTTTCGTATATCCTCAACAAAAGTGCGCAAAAAAAAAACAATTTTTATCAATATATATATATATATATATTTATATATATAGGCACGATCTGTGGCTGCAGTTGCATAAAGCACTTTCGCTTTTATTTATTATTGGCACTGCATTATCATTTAATTGCCAGCAATTTTTATGACTCGCTCATTTATCAGCGATAATACTAACTACTAGTAGCACTGAGTATCCCACTCGGAACTATCGACAACTGAGACCGAACGACGCACCGACAAATTACGATCTGAAAACTGAAACGCATCCGGCAAATCGAGCGAGTGCCGCGTCCTACACAAACGACCGTCAAATCCAAACTGAGCCGAACACTCGTGCCGGCTTGCTGATCGTGCCGCCTGTTCGTTGCACTCAGTGATGCCAACTTGGCTTGACTTGACTTGAGCAAAAGGCCAAGAGCTGAAGAGCTGTATCTTTTAAGCATGAAGCAGATCGTTCTCTCTTATTCTAATATTAAACAAATTGTAATCTCTAGGCGGTTTTGAAAATCAGTTCTATATATCGTACGAAACATTCTAACTACATTTTTGTATATATGGATTAATTATGACTTACCTCAGAGTTTTTGAACGTGCATAAGAAATTTAAGAGCTATTGATAAAAATATATAAAAATCTTGATGATTTGTTGAATGTATATCCGCATATTTAAAGATGTCTTTTATAAAAGTACTAGTTACTGTTTTTAACATAATATAGCTGAACGCGTTTAGTTAGACAATTTTGAATTTATTTTACGAATGAATCTGATTTATGAGAAAGCATTATTATATAAATTGTTCCATAGATAAACTACATCTAGTCACTCTATATATAGCCGGCAGGTCTTACACACATGTGTTTCACATTGTTTAATAGCTAGTTCTGGCAGAAAAAAGGCCAACTGAACAGCACTGGTTGCAAGTGGCATTGGGATCGTGTTGATTGTGTTTTTGTGGAACACATTGGGCATGCTCTTGCGTTCCTTATAGCGCAACATGCTGCACTTGCAGACCTTCTAGAAATATGCGAGCTGAAAAAGCTAAAGCAAATCTCATTTAAGGAGTTCAATTTTCTCAGTTTCATTTTTGTTCTCTATATTCAGGAATGTCATGTTTATTTTTTTTAGCTTACATTAAGCTCGGCAATTGCTTGTTGAAAAATGTTGTGGAAATTCTTAGAAGAAAACAATTTATATTTAGAAATTATTCATTAGAATACGTATAATGATATATCCTATGAATAAAAATATAATATAAAATCATTATTTTTAATTGGGGAACATACTTATACACTTTATGGATGAAATTAAAAATATAAACTTTATTTAAGTTTTATAATTATTGTTGATCAATACAAATACAATTTATTTTGACCAGAACATTTATATCGCCTTCTCGGAGACTTTGCATAGGCCTTACATCAAGCTAAGCTCTAACCCTGTTTTTTTTAACCTCAATTGTTTTGTTTAGAATTTTTTAAACTTAAGTTCCACAGGGCGGGATTGTTTGTATGCTCTTTCACTCACATTTTTCTCTTATCTTTTCTCTTTGATGGCGACTTTAGTGCGTTCGCTAGTGTTTACCTGTTGATTTTCCAGTGTTGTTCTTCAGCTGTGACTTTTACAGGTACTTGAAATATTGAAATACGTATTGGGTTCAATGGGATTTTCCGGTGTGCTAAGGAAAAACATTTGTTGCCCGCCCGCCGGCACCTTGCGACTTGAGCCCTTGTCTCTTGCATTTTACACTTTATTGTTTGGCCTTAAATTCGTTTTGACAGTTGCCAGTTAGGGACGGACGGAGGGAGACAACTGTCCAACGGGCATTCCTGATTATCCTTGCGGTGCCTTTGTTGTCCTCTCGTGTTGTTTTTTTGAGCAGCAGGTGATGCATGCGCAACGAATGGCGGCACTTAACGCCAGGCAACACGGGCTCAACAATGTATCTGTTGCGAAAAGTATCTGAAAGATACACTTGAGGCTCAGCTTAGTAACGGTGGCGCACGTTTCATGTTGCCCGCCGGCTATTTGCAACTCAATTCGTGGCACTCACATAAATACCTCATCCTCGAAATGCAGCGCCTAATAAGTTCACCACGCCAAAAGTATCTGGCAGTACGTTTTGTATCTGATGCAATTTGTTGCCGCTGCAACGACGGCGAGAGCAACAACAACAGCAACATCAGGCTCAACACTCAGCACATCGAGCGAGCACAAAGGGCATTTGTCGAAGCGTGAAACAGCAGTTTCACGAGCTGCTGCTGCAATTGCAGCGCCTTGTTTACGGCACCCTTGTGCACTCCTCCGGTTCGAACTCTATGCAGGCCATCGTCATACCGACAAGGATTAAGTCGGCCGCCCTTTGTCTGCGCCGTTTAAATTGGTTCGTTTACCAAAATGAAAAGAAATGCGGCAACGAGTTAAGCAAAGGTTCAGCTCCGGTTGCGTAGGCTGTGCGCCTGCCCAGTGCCTGTTTAAGTGCTCTGTTTAAGTACTTGAGGATAACGATGTGTACGAGCTGGATGATCATCATCTCCCTCATCATCATCATCATCGTCATGGCTGCTGCTGATTTCCTTGTGATTTATGCGTCTTAATTGAAATGATGGCTTACAAATTGTTAGGCCGCAGAGACACGCTTGGCCTTGGCATGCCAACAAGTTTGGTTTCTGTTTCTGGGAATGCTTCGGTTAGATGTGAATCGGGAGTTAGGATTGGCCTCTTGATGAAGTGTGACAACTTCCTGCGGACAATTGAAATCTATTAGAGTTTGAAGATGACATTAAGGGGCTTGTGAAAACAGGAAAGAAAACAAATAACATGCCAGGCATTTGATGAATGCGCCGACTTATTCAGACTTAGATGTGTTTTTCAGTTTGGTATTCTAATAGATTCCATGGAACTTATTCCCAAATTAATTTTACCCTTGGAGAAATATCCTTGCAAACATTATGAATGTCTGTTTTATTCTCTCGAAGCTATTTACACACTTAAGAACAGCTTTTTAATTTCATCTTTAGATAGATGTCTTTTTCCATTTTGATATTTAATATGTTCTATTAAACTAACTTTACTTAGATGTCTTTTTAATTTCGATATGGTATTGGGATCTTAGAAATTCTAGCCCAAGTTCACTTCTCCCAAAGCACTTGTTAGTTCAAGACCCTCAAGTATTTCCACCCACTTTATGACCCACTGAAGAACTGCACGTTTTTATTTTATGCTTCTTTTTTTTTTTGGTTAGCCTGTGATGCAATTTTTCATGACCAGATAGAAATCTTGGCTAAGTTTCGTCTGTGACTTTCACACAGCATCTAAAAGGAACTCGTGTATTCAATTTTCTAATAGCCGCCTTCTAATCAAAACTAAGGCATCGTACAGGCTTGTACAGTTCTCTAGGCGCAAAACCAATTAAGCCAAGAGATTGTTAGGAGCAGGGGGCCGGGAGTGGAGCAGGAGGAGTCACAGGCCGAGTTGCAGCAAAAACAAAGCTCATACAAATAAGGAAGTTTCTGTGCGCGACTGCAATCTGTGGCGTAGAGCAGCAGGCGGAAAACAAAATACAAAAACAAAAACTAAAATCCAAATAAAATCAAATGAAATTTACCGCCAATGCCACAACGAGTCTTAGTTTTGTTCGGTATCGATGGCCAGAGTCCAACTTTGGAAGCGCCAAAAACGTTAAATACAATTCATGGCGCTCACGAGCGGAATTTAAATTATGCCCAATTAGAGTTAGGTGCCAGCTGAAGCGCAATCTCAAGACTCTGAAGTCTGCTTCTGCTGCTGCTGCTGTCTCGCCAATTCCTGTGGGGGTAACAGGCGTGGTGGGCGTGGCACGTTTGAAGCACGTTCGTGTGCTAAAGCGCCAAATTGATTTCGATCGCCCATGGGGTATTTTTACCAGTTGCCAACTGCCAACTACCTAGTTCTCAGTGTTTGTTTCTACCACGCGCAACATATGTCTAATCCGTTGCAAGTTGCAGACTGCTCGCAGTGCTTGCCTCACATGTTGTTGCACGCTCTTGCTTGATGGATTACGCGCTGACAGGCTTTGGTTTGCCGGAGCGCCACTGATTGTGCGCCACTCGCCTTGGGAACTGGTCTTGTTATGTAAATTGCCACAAGTTTCTTGTGGGTGCACATCGAGTCCACAAAAAACTATATTCAAGTGCTAACAAGGTTGCCTTTTTTAGTCAACTTTTGTGTGCTCTGTAGCCAAAAAATAGGCTCAAAACGGGACTTCATGGAAAAAAGCTTTTAGATAACGTGTATATATTGATCAGGACTTTACTTTTCTTCCCGATTTTCGGCATGTACACATAATTGGATAGTTTTGACAGGGAAAAATCCAAAGTAAATCCAAAGAAGGAATCATTGCAACGAGAATCCGGAGCTGTCTAGAGGATATCTTCTGGTCGAGCAGGTTCGACAAAAACACTCCTACTTATTTTGTGGTATGTTATTTTTGGGCTTCCAGGAAAACCGTTTGTGGCATTGCCCAAGGAGTTGAAAAGATTAATGATGAAAATACATTTGGTCGCATAGTTAGCGGTAAAAACGGTTCTTTGAGAAGGTTTCCACTTGATCGCTTCATTAGCAAGTGTTGTTTTTTGATAGAGAGGGAGTGAAGAGTAGGAAGAAAGAGAAAGGAAGAGAAACAAAACATATTTAAGTAGATATATTTATAATTAAATATCGACACATTGAAGTAATGCTCCTTAGACTTAGACTAGGATTAACCGACATTTTTAAAATATCTAATAAAAAATGTTTAATTTGTCCAATCATTACGAATATATGAATTTACAATAGAGATACAGTCTTATAGAGAAGAGGAAATATCACAAAATCGTCCAATAAGCAATAGAATATAATAGAATATATTAGATAATGTTTGCCCAACTAGATTTTGTATTTGGCTGCATTTAACTTTAACCATCATAAGTAAAGGATATCAACATTTTCTCTTTTGTCTTCCAATTTAAATTTCTTGCACAGTTGCCCAAATAGCCTTGAACTTCAACTTCAACTGAAATTCAAATCTATTTTCTATTTGTTTTTGACAAATGCGTGACATAAGACAAACGTAAATACAAATGCATAATAGTATGCATGTCTACAATACCCAAATTAAAAACACTTGTAAACTCGCTGCATGACAACGCATACCGAATACCCTGCCTGTTAGATCATCTACTGCGTCCATACGCAACTATTTATGCGCAGCCGCAACCTGCCCCAAAAATTTCCCTGAAACGACAAAATTATGCATATAGAATTTATAATTAAGTGTTGCGGGGAAACTTCTTGAGCAGGCGGCCCTTGAATAGGAACGAACACAAACACGACGGGCATGAAATGTGTTTACCAATTTTTTCGAGTCCAAATACAACAACAACAACAACGACAAATTGAAGATCCCTGTTGGAAAGGGTTCAGACAAGTTTATGACCTTTTAAGTGTTATGCGTTGCATTTTCGGATTGACACTCGTTCTGGAAGATCTGTTAAGGCCTCTGGCTGGGCCACGTTTTTTTTTTATAGCCACCAGCTGTGCATGAGGCGGCGCTTTGAATGAGTTACTAATTAGAGAATTTTATGGGAAATTAATATGATTACGCCCCAAAGCGTTTGAAATGCTGTAAAAATTAAGTTATAATTGTGGGTTCGCTTAGCTCCAGATAGAAAAGGGCGTGAATACTCGTGTATTTTGTAGTTCAAAGTGAAGTCCGCAAACGAAGTGTAATCGGAATCAGTTTATAAAACCCTTAAGGAAACATATATGTTCAAGGGCTTAAGATATTGTTGTCAGCGAGAGAGCTGCATTTTATATGTTAACATTTTCGGTGAAAACATACTTTAATTATTGCAGAGGAGCGAAATATATTTGGAAAATGCATTCACAAAGAGGAAATGTAATTTACTGCTATAAAGTAACTAAATTGAATAATCCTTTTTAAGGATACACATTGCTTTCTTAAGATTTACAACAATCTTTTCGACTTACCCCACTCAATCCAAGTACAGTACGCCCTCGCACAACGCATCTCATTAACTTTAGCAAATCGGGCTCATCATCAAATCATTGCATTTTCTTCTCCTTGAAATTGAAATAAATCGAAAAATCTACAAAAAACTTCTCATTTATTTTAGTTGAAGAAATAGTTTAAGGCAATGTAAATTTGTGCGGCTGCAGAGTCTACAATGTTGAGAGGTTGAGAGTATTAAGCGCTTCGAGGTTTGGGTTGAGCGAGGGCGTACTGTATACTGAAACCAGATCTGTCTGCTAATCGTTGCCATATAATAAAGACTCCATATAACTAACTCAGTGTCCAATTAGCTGTCAGCCTCAATTGGCGTTTTGTGTGGTCGATTTTTAAATGAAGACTTGGCCCATTATTAGGCCAGCTCAATATTGTCTAATAACTGGAATTTGGCACACCTTAGGGTTAAGTTCAGTTAAGTTTGCCGTATCTACCCGGGACAGACTTTGGACTCAACGAAAGGGAAATGCCGCAGCACGCCCAGAACGGCGCAACGTTGCGTGACGCGGCTGCAACTGGGGATTGAAGAAGATGGGGGGTCAGCATCAAATAAATGCGTTTAGTAGGTCACCCAGAGACCGACCGAGAAAGCTGCGGCGGGAGTGAGGGGCAAGAGGAAGGGTATCCAATCAATGCAGTGCGCGTAAACGGCGTTATTTATATTTTACATACAAAATGTGCTGGATAAAGACGCCGCCGCTGGAGCATGTCGCGCATGCGCAATTACAACGCCCCCCTGCAGCCAACCCCCGGCCAACGCCCCCCTTGCTAACCAAGTGCAATGATTAAGCAGAGATTGTTTAAGTCGCCGCTTAATGCAATATTGTGAAAAAGGGCTTAAGGAAAGCAGAGGGAGATTTCATAATTTATATAGCCAGCGCACGCCAGAGTCTCGATTCTTGAAAGGAGAGTAGGTGGAGTCTCCTCATCCGTTTCCAGTTATGTGTCTGTGCGCTGCTTACAGCCTGCGGCAAACTATTTTAAATATTTTGATTAGCCATCGCAACGAAGCCAATGCCAGACGCCACTTGAAGGCTTTCGGTTGCGTCTGGGCTCTCGGGGGACTCCTACACCAATGGCATTGACTCTGCTCGCTGTCGATTCTGTGCGCTGTCTCCTCTACAGCTACCGAAAGCCCATTAATTTAAACTCCATTTAGGTCCTGTGGCTTGATTATGCGTACACTGAGCGAAATAGCGGGATAAGAGCTGGGCTAGTAAGTGAAATGTCTATAAAAATAATGATAATGCTTATCGAAATTCAACAATCTAATTTAATAATATTTGGGTATTTAGTTTTGCCATTCCATTCTTAATTCTTGACAGAAATTTAATCATTATTCTCAGTGTTAAGGCTGTGTTTCTTCCTTTGCCTTCATTTGTGGCTTGCGTGCTTGGCTTTATTTGTGGTCTGGCTTTATCGCATTCCAGGCATAAAATGTTCAATTCAATTAATTTTAGACAAATCACTTAACAAGCTAAAATTCTATGTTGTGCATTAGTTAAAACAAGAACGTTCAATGGCAAAGGCAGCATCATAAGCTGTCATAAAGTTAAAGATCAAGATAGATATAAGTTGTAGGACAGATATAGAATATAAGCACATAGCAAAAGCTTTCATATGGTCTGAGAGGAAAGAGGGTAAAGAAAAAATTCAATTCAAAAGATATTGTATTATTCATCTTTTAGATAGATGCATAGAAAGTCATACAAATAAGCAGGGAATATAGTTCTAAACTTACATTGACTTTAAAGGCCTGCGTCTAAGAAGCTACTAGAACTATAGCCTGATATTTAAACTTGATTCATCATTCATTCGCCGGAATAGCAAATTCTGATAGTCAAATTTTCAATTCAATCAGTAAAATATTTTGAAAGCTTTGTTTAACCAAAGAACTTGACTAAGCCAGGCAGTAGATTCTGCTGAAAACGATTCCGCAAGGTGTAATAACATTAAATCTTATGTATACACCTCAAGCACACTTGCAACATGTGGCACAACAGGAGCAGGCAGCAAGTGAAAGTTAATTTTGTTGTTTTTTTGCACCTGAGGACAATTTACGATTCGCGTTCAATTGACAGACAATAAACGAAATCTTGTATTTTAAAAAATGTAAATTGAGCGAAAATCGCTTAATTTCGCCCGGCAAAATCCCAAACTGGTCAACAATGACATTTAAGGGCAACCAGCTTTACAGTTATGCAGAGAAAAGCGAAAAAGCAAGAGAAAGAGAGAGGGAAACTCTCTGCTTGCCGCTCTGCACAGACAATGGAACTTTTGCACAGCTGATTGCGATTGATCGCAAAGTGTGATCGATCTTGAACCGATCCTCATCTTCATGATCATGATGATCTTTGTCTCGTAATCTGCAGAAATGGTCAACAACTGATGAGATTTTGCTGCCATTTTTGGATGTCCCTTTTGCGAGAGGGGCGCGCTTCGGTTTGTGCGCAACTAATGAACACCTTAAATGGTATTTTTGCCAGCAGCTTGTAGATTTACCAGCAGGCTGTACCTTTCTCCAGCAGCAGCAACGAGCGACTACACGCATTTTGTCACATTTTGACATATTTTTGCGGCATGCCACAGCCTTGGCCATAGTGCAAGTCGATTGCCATATTTGGTGCCAATTAGAGGCAGAGGCAAACGCGACCCTTTTACTTGCCACCGGCCCCCTCGTCACCTCTTAATGCTGCACAACCCACTCATTACCAGGTAGCTTGACTAGCCCGTTATGGAGGCGCAAATGAAAACCTGGCACATCTTCCTGGGAAGTCACGTCGCGTCGACGCTTCAAGATAAATTGCTGACAGTTTCGTTTAATTGTTTAGGCCAATGGACGTTGTCTGTTAATTGCCATTAAAATGTTAACAAACCATAAAAGATCTCACGATTTTTATTGGCAAATCTTTTGCCAGACAGTTGCAGTCTTATGACTCTATTAGATAAAATAACAAATATTATTTTAATACTATTCAATTATATAATTGATATTTATCAGAACTAGTTTCTGTCAACGAACGCCCAACTGAATGAACTCCATTAGCTTGTTAGCTTCCCAGCAGGAAGTTGCCTATTTACTACTCTATAAATATTTACAACTAAAGTTTTCATATTCTTTGCGATCGAGCATTTTTCCATTGTTTTGAACCCGCTTCACCTTTGAATCTGGTAATGGGCAAAATGTTTCAATTCAGAGTCAGAGTTGCAGTCTTGACTTCATCTGGCCAAATCAAACACAAGTCATCATCAGAGCGACGTCATTGATGACTTCGTCGTGGGGCAGCCGAATAACTATTCAGGTCAATAGTTCAGCGCTTTTGAGACGGGTAAAAGTCATGAAACTACAATTTCTCATTGCCCTACGCCTTGTTGTTTCTGTGGGGTATTATGGACTTTTGGACGGCTTGAAATCAAATATATGCTTAGAGATTTTGCAAATTGATGATCCCACGATACTAAAAGCAAAACTAAAAATGGACTTAATAATCAGTTAATGTTTCCAGACTTTGTGTTTAGTTAACAGCTAAGATAGCTCAGCCTCAAACTTTTATAAATGAAATGTCAATTTTTGAGGACCTTATGAATTCGAATAAAGTAAAATTGTCTATGTTTAATACACTAATCAATAACAGCTGATTAATTGAATATTGCCAAGCATTATGAAAAGTACAGAGCTTGGTTCAAAATTTGATGAATTATGGAAAGAAGCCAAGATTAGAAAGAAGTTTAAAAAATTAGCATAGCAAATATACAAATTTAAATATATTAAATTAGTTTTGGATAATTTGTATTTTTCATGAGTTCATCAAAGTATAGATAACATATTTTCTGACCTTAGATTTCTTAACTTTAAATAATTCAAATCTTTAATTTATAATACTCTCTAAGCTCACGTTTTGTTTTGGTTTCCATATTGTTCAGCCCGAAATGTAAGCCCAATCATTTACCAACCACAACACGCTCTCAGAATCGTTTTTCTTTTATGATAAGCCCTATAAACTAGGTTTATCTGTAATCCGATCTGGGCTTCTACTATTTTGGTAAACCCCACACACAGAGCACATTAAAGGGCCATATAAATTCAATGCCACACACCCGAGAATGTTGGACTGTAGTTGATCGAAGAGTTCGCTTAGGCCCCAAACTCTTTCAACACGTTTTTCACATTTTACAACTTAATTTTTTATGATGTGCTCCGATAGAAAACCCTGTCCCTGGTCGACGAGGGACAAACAATCAAAAGTTTTTTGTAGCTTCAATTGGATTTGAACGGCCACAAAAGCCGCATGATGGGTCCAGCAAGAAGGGGGGCAGGGGCACATCGAAAAGTAGAATTTGCATTCGGTCAAAGCTGAGGGAGAAGAAAAAAGAAGAAAATTAACTGCAATCAAGTAAAACGTCATTCAACTGGGACTTGGGCACGATATGCAAGCGAGAGCGGGACATGGACAAAGGCCTGGACTTGAATTGCGATGGATGAGGCAGGAGGGAGGGCAGCAGGACGGGGGAGTACTCTAGGTTTCCATTATGCGACTCTGCAAGGTCTGCCGCAGAGCTGTAAACTTGCTAAATTGCCAACATTTCAACGCATTTTTCTCTATTTCTCAAAAGATTTTGTTTTGCTGCCTGCCCCACGGCCGAAGAGAAGCGCAACCAATCGACTACACCTTCCCGCCCCTCGCCCCTCACCCCTTCCCATCCCACCCTATGCTTGTCCACAGCTTTGTTGAACCTTTTGAAGAGTTTTAATTAAGCTAATAAAGTTGTCTCTGCATATTGTCCGTGGGGGCCTTAACTCTTTGTGGCAAAAATGTTGCATGTCCATTAATTGCTTTGTTAGACACACCAATAAAGAGAAACGAGGTCATAAATGCGATGCATTTTCTGTGTGTCATAATATTACATGAAGCGTATTCGACTGGATCTAGGGAAATTCGAGAAAAAACTGCATTTGGTGTACGAAGTTGAGGTATGCAAAGTGAAGATGGATAATCTCAAAGTCTGCAGATCATGCATAGTGAATAAATGTAACCCAAACGAATTATGGGATATATATTGAAATTGAAAGAGAAATATTGTTTATGTTCAGCCGAATTGTATTATTCTTCGAATTTGATAATTAGAAAAAAAATATGCATATGCCATGTAACTTCTTGGGTTAATTTTGCCTAGGCCAGCATTCATTATTCATACATAACTTGTGCTCTCTTCTTAAAGTCTTGCAGTTAAAGAAGAATTTTTTATTATTTATTTTTGTTTTTTAAATTAGTTTTTTATTTAAAATGTGTACGAACCTCAATTGCTAATGTATCTATTAGATTTTATTAGTGTAAAGCAATTTAAAATTGGACTTATCGAAAGTTTGTTGAAATTCCGAATAATAACAAATAAAATTTCCACATTTTTAATATATTTCTCTCTCTTGCCCTCCCTCTCTCTTTCTCTCTTTCTCTCTCTCCCTCTCTCTTTCTCTCTCTCTCTCTCTCTCTCTCTCTCTCTTTGAACTCTGGGATAAAGCATGGAGCTTACGCACTAAAATTTCCCTCAACAACACAATTAAGCGCCATCTAAACAACTTTATTTGTACTCACAAAGCATAGTCAGACTTAAGGAAATACTGCTCATAGCTTTGGCATTTCAAAGATTTGCATACAGCACACGTTTCCCACAAAAAATATTACACCTCCGGGCGGAGGCGCCATTTGCGCGTTAAGAGCGCAATTACAAAATCGTAAAAAAATATATACACATAAAAGGTCTGTGTGAGCATTATATGAGATTTACGCGAGTCGAGGCACGACGGTCGCGTGGGTAGCGGCAACTGCTAAAAGTAAACTGTAAATTAACGCAAGGCGGTAGCTGGCAAAACATATTAGCGCCTATTAGCCGGACAATTTGCATATGGCAGAGGGAAACGGCGTGCAACCAGTAGATGGGAATGAACAGAAGTTCAAGGTAAACTGAGACAGATCAGGATCGGCTGCCGCTGCTGCTGCTGGTTACAGGAGAGTTACAATGAGACGTGCGGGGGGCCTTGCAACTGGCAGCGCTCATGTGGCGTGTAATTGCTTTTCCCAGTGGTTGCAGTGGTTGCAGTGACTGCCTGTGTTGGTTGCCTGTGTGGCGCATGCGCCGATTGCTGACCACCGATAACATTCCAGTCGGTTGCTGCCACCACTCGTTGCCCCAATGCCAGGCACTTTATTTTCTTTACTTTGCTGATTAAACGGCAGATTGTATCTGGGTATCGGTTATGCTGCCGCAATATTCGGGGCGTAATTAAAGGTATTAAGTGTGGCCGACTGTTGGCTAAAAGCGTTTGGCTTAATGTCGGCCAGGTGAAAATATGGGCGGGATGTGCGCACCATCTCGTTGATGGTGTGAATGTAAATCTGCGTAGAAGGTGGAGAAATTGGAGCTGATTTAAAAGAGACTGTGCTGGGGGGAAGTCAATGAAAGTTTCTTTTGGTATTAATATTATCCAAATTTCTTGTTTGATCTTTAAAGTAAATATCAGAAATCAAAATAATACCAAAATAGCATTTAATCGATGTTGAGCCTTAGAAGTTCGTTTGTCTCAGCTAAGAACTTAAATCAGAAAGCCATGTTAACTTTTTCCTGAATGGGTTTTAGTTAAAGCAGAGATAATGTATCTTTCTGTATTGCTCAAAGAGTTACACATTTTCAAATAAGCGCAGTGTCTTCTTTATGACTCCTACATCTATTCCTTCATTTGTGGCCAGTCTCGGCTCAGAGCATCCAATCAATCATGCCCAGAAGCCGACACCTTTGCATGCAAACAGAAACAATAACAAATCAAAAGTAGCTTCCGCATAACTGAAAACCAGATCAAAGAGCGACAAACCCTCGCATCTGTCTCGAGAGTCTCTGCTTCAGGTTCATCCTTATGCTTTTTGCCCAGAAGCGTGGTAAACATGTCAAACAGTTGCCAACTGGGCCAATGAGCTTTGCAGTTCTCGCTGTTGTTGTTCGGCTTGTTGTTGCCCAAAAGAAGACATGATCAAGCAACAACAACAAAAACATCAACAACAACAATGGTTGGTCTCAGGTTAACCAGCCGCAGAGCGTGAACTTGATATTATGCTAAAAAGGCGGCCCAATATGCAAAGTGGCAACAGACGAGTTGCCTTTCGATCTGCAGTTGCCTCTTGGTTCGAGCCAATTTGGCGCAGTTGTTGTTGTTGCTGTGGTTGTCACCTCGATAAGCATCTGTGCAGCCAGCAAATACAAAAATATTGAGTGTGCTCCTGTTTTGGTCCGTCTGGAAATGGAGCCGAGTATTTGGACATTTTTTTTGTTGTTGTTGTTTCTTTTTTTGGGTCTTGTGGTGCCGACACAACAAATTACATGCAAATTAGACGAGCGCTGTGTGTAAGTGAGGAGTAGCAGAACAGAAACTGTAAAAGATACTTTTATATGAGCAGTGTTGGAAAGGTGCTGAGGAACGCAGCAAAGGGGTCGATGGGCGAGCTGTGCGATGTCTATCTCTCTCACTCTCTCGCTCTTTAACTCTATTAAAATGTATAATTACTTGAACGATACGTGCTTTAATTATATTAACTTTTCAGATATATTACTTAAGACAATGTCCTACATAAATACTAGCAGGAAATTCAATCAAATACCCTTTTGTTCAACTGCTGGCAGTTGGGTCATTTAGAGAATACCAAGTTTCAAGGTTTCCCAACTCGAAACTAAGTCACGGTCACATTGAATCGATTTGACCTATAATTCCTGAAATATATTAAATGAAAGAGCTTAGCCGAAACACAAAGTTACGCGTCAATTACCAAAGACGGCACAGATATATTACAGTTTGGAAGTCACTGTCTGTGTGCGTTTATCAGCACTGCCGGAAAGTATGCAACGTCTTTAGATCTACTTGCAAACAAGAAATATTTTTAAATTAAAGCCAAAGATATTCAAATATAACGTTTAGTATTCTATCATTTGAGGTGTTTGTAAATATAAATGTTAAGTTTCATAAAGTCCATTTATAATATTCAAATGAAGCTCCTTTCGAATCGCTGAGAAGCTCGCACAGCTCCTTCTGTGTGCCCAATTGACGTCAACGCACGCTTAGCAAATATTTGAAATTCATATCCGTTGCAAAGGTTTTGCCAAAAACAAATTAATAAAACTTTTTTGGCCGCGACTGTCGTCAGCAAAACGTTGTTTAGCACATATTCGCCTGACGCTAAATAAATCAAATTAAATTTCGCAGCGCATTCGTAAGCAAATTCCTTCTCCACCTTTGGAACGCTGCCTTAAGGTATGCAACACGCAGGTGGGGCAGGTATTAGGCACAACACTGTGCAACAAACAAGTGGATATTATTGTTGAAAATAAGTAGTACCTGAATTGAACGGTATTTTAAAATGAGTAATTTTATTATATATAAATATATTCTGTAATTACTATAATATAAAAAAATTTTGTATATTGAACACAATCTTAAATAGGACAAAATCTTAAATAATCCATAGCCATACCGAATTCCAAAATATTTATCTTAATACAATTCATTATTGGGTTTTATAGACAAATTTAATGAAATTTAATTTCCAAATATCTCGCTTTTAAAAGCGCTTGAAAAGAGTTAAGCCATCCTCCACAGATTTTTGAATACAATAATCTCAAGAAATGTTCACAAAACAAGAATATTATTATTCGATTTTAGCTAATTATTGTGCTGCATAGTGTAAGGATTTACTTAGCGTATGCTCCACTCTTGGATGTAGATATATTCCAGCCCGTTTCTGTCGTCAAGTCCACAAAATGAATATGTTAGTTGATACAAAGTCGTGCTGGGGAGGTCCTTTGGCGTCCTCACAGAACTTCAGTAACATGTGGCACGTGGCAGCAGAAAAGTTTTTTTTTTTTTGAAACTTGCCTAAGAAAATATTTGTAGTCCATTAAAATGCCTAAATAATATGATAGACAAACGAATGCCAGCTTGTGCCTTAACTTTACACATATTGAAGAGAGCAAGTTAATAGGATTAGAACAGAAAAGCTTCTAAGCTCGCCTCAAACAAAAGCTGGTCATGGTAATTGATACCGAATACGTTTATTCAGTATGCACAATATTGAATCATATCAGCATTCAAACAGACATAGAACAGCAGAGCATTCAATGCAGACCAGAGGCAGTTGACCCGACGCTCGACTCGACTGGACCTGGGAATGTGTCAGGCATTTGACATGAGACGCGTGCGATTCTTTACATATATATGTTTGTATATATACAGCCACTTTTTTGTTGCCTTTATCTTGTATAGTGCAGTTGACACTCTCACAAATTAATAACAATTGACGCAATGCATCGAATCTACGAGTAAATTGCTGAGCAGACTCGACAGCATGGAAGATGCAGCCGAGGCTTGGTCGCTTATTTTGTGTGGGGGTAAACATAAATAGCGTAGATTCAGAAAGTCAACTACTTCTAGATGACAAAAGAAAGTCGACTGGAAATTAGTCGAACAAATAATTGCTCTGTGTCTGTGTGTGTGTGTGTGGGTGTGTGGGTGTGACCAGGAAGAAATGAGAAAATTCTGTCGCATATAGCTTGAATAAGCTTTGATCATTCGATTCTCTATACTAAACTAAACTAAGTAACTAAAGAGTAGTTTTGATTTATGTATAAGGATAATTTATAGAAATATAATAAATTTTAATGGGCATCTTACATTAAACAAGAAAATAACAAACTATTTTCTACATAAATCAAAAGTCATCCACCAAGGCTTTGCTTCTCCTTGGTTGGGTTTCTTTAGGCGATTCGAAGTGTGTTGGAGAACAAGGTATGAATTGTGTTTCAATTAAAGCAATTATGTACCAATATCTATACAAGTAGTTTCTTACGATTTCTCCAAACATCTGTATATAGGGTTTTAACCTTACTGTTTTACCAAACTGCTTTTATAGCTCTGTAGCTTTATTAGGAATTTACAGCTACAGCTTATGTTTCAAAAAGCGCCACTTTGGTCTTCTTTCACGAAGGAATTCACGGCGCAGGAGACGACTAGCAGACGACAGCTTATAACTTAGTCTTAATATGGTTAGTCTCAAATTAGCAAATTACGGACGGATACTTAATGTAGATACTCAGCGCATTATAGAGCATTCTGACCCCTGATTTGCACTTAATAAATTTAATCTATAAAAGAGTTTTTTAATAACATCTGCTTTCAGCTATCAAGCAAGTTTAACGAAACAGCACTTTGAGTAGCACTGAATTCGTTTAAATCATGAGCCACATAATTTCATAAACATATTCTAAGCTGACATCATATGCGTTTAGGGTTGCAGCCAGACTAGTAATCAGTTGAAGGTGCACCCATTTAGCAAGAAGTTTGACATGCACTCAAGTATTTTAGAGTGCACTGACTAAATTTTCTACATAGATTTCTAAATATTTTTTAACCGAAATTTGAAGGACTACCAGAATTACATTGAACTGACAGTTTTTCCATTTTCGCTGCACACGCAGCTGCCTCGTAGTTTGACAAGCACCTCAGCAGTTTGACATGCACTCGAATTGAATGCATTTGCATTGGCATCTGACACCGTTGACCTCTCAATCTGTCTCTCTGTTGGCGGCTATTGTTGCCATAAATTCGATGTCTACCGTTAATTGCATTTGCGTTGCAACGAAACAGAAACATAAATAATTGTTAATTATTATTCAATTCAGTTTTGTGTCGTCAACTGTGCTTTATTGAGTTGTTGTTTATTTGTTCGCTGCCTCCGCAGTGGCAACTCTTGACGTTTGGCGCGTGATTTCAAACGTCAAACTGTCAGCTTTAGCAATTGTCATAGCTGCAGTTCAGGTACCCATTATAAATGACTAAAACTGGGTATGATTGGGCTGTACGAATACATGTGAAGAGCTGGGGCTGACAGCTCCGATCCCTTATAGTATACATATACATATGTTCATATTCAGGACAAGCTGCGTCGATCTAGCTAGGTTTGCTGGTCAATCTGTCGCTAAGTCTATAAGAGTCACAGGATCAAAAACGATATAAATCTATTATGTCGATAAATATCGATAATGTCGACAAATATCGATAATGTCGATAAATATCGATTTATCTTATCTCGAAGCTTATTAAAGCGATAAAATCCAGGTAGGTATATTATACACAGATTGTATATAAAACGATTTTTGTATACTTAACTTTTTGTATACCTCATATAGATTTTGTATACTATAGATAGAGATATTTTAATATCCTTTTAATTTACCGAAAAGTTTGTAACTATCGAAAGAGAAATTTCTAAGTTATATGAAGTAGAGATTTCACAAATATTTCTAGAATTTCAATAAAGTTTAAGTATGACTTGTGTTGTAGCTGGTTACAGGGTATCTGTCAGCTGTCTAGCTGTCTGTTGTTTGTTACTCTCTTATTAGATGTTGTTGTTTGTCACAGTTTGTTTGTTGTCTCCTCATATGTGTCTCTCGTGCGTGTCGCATCATTTCGCGCTGCACATTTCCTGATTTTTGTTTTATTTTAAAACACTTTTGTTGTGTGTGTTTAGCTTGACATTTCTTTTTTCTTGAGTCTTGTCTTCTGCTGTTGCTTTTCCGCAGTGACGCATCTGACGCTTTGTGACTTGTCGCCCGCAAGTCAAGTGACGTTTCGCACGTTTCGCATTTTGTTTTCTTTTGTCGATTTCCCGTCGCTTTGCACGTTTTCCACAGTCGAATGTCACGAGCGCGCATGTTCAAGTGGGTCGCGTTGTGGCTTTTGGATGGGCTCTCTGGCTGTTCGGTCTTGGCTTGGCTGTGGCCATTGGCTTTAGATTAGCCGTCAGCTTGGGCGACTTATCCACTCAGTGTCCCACTCGAAATTAGCAGCTGCATTGTTTAAAAATAACAACCTGGCCCCGTGCCTGTATCTGTGTCTGTGCCTGTGCCTGTGCCTGTGTCTGGCACCTGCTCTGTCACGTGTCTGCCCATCTCAACTGCTCGCCTGAGTTCACATTCGGCTTTGCATTTGAAAATCAATACGGGCCCAACAGCTTAGTGCGCATCAATTGCAATCGGGGGCCCAGACGACAGACCGGAATGTTGTCATTGTCTAGCCGTAAATCGAGGCTCTTAAGCGGATTAGTTTGATTTGCAAATTGAGACGAAGCGACTAAAACAGAGCAAAACTTATATAAAAGTTACCTTCGAGATGGCAAATGAATATTTAATTTTGTAAACAAATATTAAAATACTTCGAACACACATAACAACATCTGATTGCTATTCCATAATCATTAAAACAAACAATATTGTTTATTTAAAAATACCAATTTACAAAACGTTAAATAAGAATTATCTTCACTTTATGCTTCATAAGTATTGCGAGCTAAAATGAAATAATTGGTTCTGTGGGTTACAAATTCAACATTTTCGCCTGATATTTTGCATTTGTAGCTCAAGTTAAGCTTGAAGTTCTTGCTGCTGGGTAAGATATATACATAAATACTTATTTAAATCGGTAGCACACTAAGTTAGTCTATCTGCAGCTTTGGTGCTCGGCTCCTATGAAAATACGTTGCTGGGCTGCTCTGTGGCCAGTGGCGATTGTCCAAACTCGAACGTGGTTTTCTGGCTGTACTCCAAGTAAGTTAAGAGCAGATTGTGATTGTGCCCAATGTATGTGGTAACACGTTCTATATGAAATCAACTATTTCCCACACACAGTGAGACACGCAATGAACCAAAACTAATTGATCCAGTCGCACCTTATACCTTTGATTTTCTGCCAGAACGAGACACTTATATACTTATACACGGTTATGGAGGCAATCGGGACTCTATGCCCAGTTTCGTTCTAAGGCCCGCATTGATCGACCATGAGAATGTCTTTGTAATATCGATGAGTTATGAGGAACTAGTGCACCCCGTTATTTTCAGGCTGTGCTGAGTCTACACCTGGTCAGCAATTACAAATAATATTCAAGCCATGATTGGCTGCATCTGAATGCCTTCAGTCTGGGTTTCGAACCGGCTTTCTGCCTTGAGATTCGGTTTTGATTCGAAACGTAGGCTTAACATTTATTTTTTAAATGTAAATTAAACAATTAAATTAATTTAGTCCCCCTTTAATTGGCATATATTGGGTCTGATTCTACGTCAAAATGTCTTCATTTTCAAGCAAGGAAAGAGAATTTGGTTCGGTTCGTCATTCGGCTCAGCTGTTTTTAGGAACTAGGTAAATGTTTGATTCACAAAAAAAAAATTTAATTTAATTTAGGTTTTAAACCAATTCGTTTCTAATTCCATTCACAGCGTTCAACCAGTTTATATGAGCTAATAAGATGAGCTACGATCTTTTGTGGTTACAAACTAGTTACATCAAATCGCAACGTAGCAATGTTAACAGAATGTTAACAGAATGTTAACAGAATGTTAAATGCCAAATGTTACATACAAAGTGTTATTAATGGAACTTGTCAACTTGCCCTCGCTCCGTTAGCTTGGCAAGAGAGAAATTACAGCACAAAGAGACTTTCTTTGACAGCCAAATACGGACGTCGGCAAGCTCTGTTGTCTGTGGGTGGTTCTAAAAACGGTGAAAGCAGGAAATACAAGGTCTGTTCAAATGGGTTTACGTCCTTGCTCCACAAAAGAGCGCGCACAACAAAAGAGAGCTGTCAAAATTGACAGGCGGAGGCAACCTCGTGCCGTGAATCACATTTCCATTACTCATTGCAAATGTGAGGCGTGAAACGCTTTACGCAAAAAAAATCTCGTTTGTTTATTGTTTATTTTTGAATTTAGCAATTGAAATATTGAACGGTAAAAACCGGCCCCCCGCAGCAAAAGGTAAAATAACATAAATGCCTGACGCATGCGCAAAATTACAAAATTTGGCGAAATTACAGCACAGCAGAAAGAAGCATAGCGGAAAGACTGAGCACAAATAGTTGGAGAGTGTCTTCTCATAATATTGCTTAGCTTGAATTCAAGTCAAGTTTTTTTTCTTGTTGTTGTTGGGCGTAGCGTAATTGGAAAGTGCGTGTGCGTAGACTGCCAAAAAAAAGAGTTAAGCACAGCAAATGGGGAAATAAATAAAAATGTAACAAGAAACAAGTAAGACTGCGCGATTCGAGAGATCTCGAATAGAAGATACCCTGTACGGGGCCTTGAGCTGCACTTTTGTTTATTCTCAAAAGAGTTTTGTATATTTTGGGGGTTAAGATGATATATAAGTCCCTTATATTTTATGCTGGATTTGGCGACTTTTTCATATTATAAATATTTGTTTGGCTGGATGGAGGTCCAGGGTTTTTCTTCAAGACAAAGAAGAAGCACAATTTTGTTTAAATTTTCGGGCAACCGGGCACTCCCCAATATCTTTAAAAGAGAGAAATATATTCTATATGCTGTTATACGAGAAGGTCCAATACAGAGTGTGCCTAGCTCGTTAAGTCTTCGAGATATGCTAAAACCAAAACTTATCGAGAAAAGTATTAGATGATTCTAGATAAATTAAATAAATAAATGATTGGCGTAAGCTTGTATATTTATAACCAATATACCCTTTGTTTTTGACCTATTTAAAATGTGTTTTAAAATACGAGTGGAAAGTCTTTCGATTCTTCGCCCTCGCTGATTGTGTTAATTTTATAATAACAATAAAATGCCTTGCACGATGGCCCATAATTTGTACAAATTGCTTAAAGCAACAGCTGTCGAGTCATCCGATTGGCCTGGCCTGGAACCAGGCACCAGCGACAAACCAAAAGTGGGTTAATTACACCACCGCCAGGGCCTGTGCCACATTTAGGTGTGAATTGTTATCAATTCAGTGCCGGGCACTGCCTCTCAATGAGCATGCAAAATGTTTGCTGATCTTGCGCAAAAATAAATGAGCCATCGATAAAGAATAAACAATCAAGCAAGAACCTTGAGAACCGCATGCCTCTAGAATTTAATGTAACTTTGCATATGCAATTAAGAAGTCTGTCTTACTCTATATTTAATTTATTTTTTGGTTATAATTTTTAATCGAAAAACAATCACTCTTGGTCTTCCATTTCTGCCTAAGAACCTTTCACAATGTTTGGATGCAAGTGGCAACATTTTTACGTTCTCGCTCAAAGACATAAATCAAATGCGCGTCACATCAACCGCATTGATCACTCAACGCCAACGTTTTTTATAATTTTTTTTAACATTTTTTAAACATTTCCCAATCTAAATTGTCAATTAAAGTTGCATTTTCCGCCCACACACACACAAGGGAAAATTAAAAATAAAATTAACAACGATTTTTCACACATTTCACTTTTGAGTGCGCGCCCGCACTGCAAGTGCAGTCCGATGGAAATGTATTTCAATATATTTTTTCTATATTTAAATCGATGTATTTTTCAAATCGTTTCGACGCTGCAATTTGTTAACAATTTTCACACGCCGCCGCCTGACAGCTGGCCCCGCCCCGCCCTACCGCCTCTTTTCCCACTAAGCACTGCAGAGGAGCCCACATAAATCGAATGCGTAGGCCATTAGTCAGCTTTTGACAGACACTTTAAGTTGGCCCCAAAAAGAAATACTTTAGTTGCAGATACAGATACGTGCATCCAGCAGATACATTTGCGACGCGCTGCGCTGCACATGCGAAAATATTATCCACAAGCTAATAAACAGTTGCATTGGGCAAAAATCCATAAACAAAAACCTTTAAAGCAAACTCTCAAGTCTTTTGCCCAATACGAATTTACTGTGCTGACAGTTCAATGAGGCTGCATCTGGCTGCATCTGCAGCCTGTTGGGTATGGAGGGGGCGGCGGCGTGGGGCACAAGGTAGCGCCATGTGGCGCACAGATGCCCGGCACAGCTCGAGAATAATATCCTCCAGCTTTCAAATCGCCTTGATCCGATATACATTTTCTGTTGTTTTTCCCGTTGCGCTAATGAAGCTCAAAACTGTCATTTCTGGGTGGTATTTATTGTTGTTTTCTTTGCCACAGCGCAATAAACAAAATAACAGCGGAACCATAATTAACTGGAACATGATTTATGGCCTGATATTTTCAATAATTGTCTATGCGTACACCTTGTGGCATGACCTGCGGCTTTGAGGCAATGCCCAGGCGTTAAAACATTTAAGAGGTGTTGCTCTCAGCAGACATCGAAATTGTTATTGGATTGTAAATACATTTTCCATTAGTGTACAGGAAAAACCTTGCAGTCAATACGAACATCAGCTTAGCTATGGCAAAAGATGTTGAAGCTGAAAGTAAAGAGGCTTTATCATGATTTTCGAGAAATTCCCTTGAATCATTTTCCAGTTTTTGTTTACATACAGTTGCAAATTAAATAATAGCACCGAAGCAACACATTTTGTTCTTGATAAAAAAAAATGCGAATACTGTTCCGATTTTCTTAAAACTTGATTTTTTTATATTTTTTAGTGTTCCCCATAAACGAAAACAGTGTTACCGTTATTCAAATTTCTGTCAATATTTTATTTTTGGGGACTTTAACAAAAAAGTCCCCAAAACTGCCGAACCAAAAAATAGCACCATTAGCCTTTTTCTTAGTGAATCCTCGTTATATCGCAGAATTGCCGTTGCAGAATGCAATGAATATCATTGTTTATTTCATTTAAGTTAATAATAATCATTACAATGGGACGTGGAAAGCACCCCACTGTAGAGAAACGACATCTTATTTTATCAATTTTTACAAAGTTCCTTCAATAACTTAAAAACGTTAAACAATAGGACGATTTTCTTTTTATTCCCATATTTGGAAGAGTCTACCATTTCTAAAAATGTGGTTCGAGTTTCCTTAATGTTAAAAATGTGGGCGTGGCAACCATTTAAAAATTGCTTGTGGTGGCGGTGCTATTATTTATTTCACAGCTGTATATAAAAAATGTATATAAAATACAAATGCAGTATTTAGATGATCTGATTTATTTTTAATCAATTTAATTTAAGTATTTCTTTACATAACACTATACTCTGTAAAACTGCACACAAATGTGTTGCTAGTAAAAGTTACTTAAGTATATTTTTCAGTAAAAACTCTATAGGAATATTTACACAATTATATAATAATAACATTTGGTATGCCGTCTAAGATTTCAACTTCGTTTTGAACAATTTATCATCTTTCAAACTAGTCGACCAATCACCGACTAATGCGATTGCACAATCGATTTTTATCGTTTACTAATGAACTCTGCGCTTATCGGAATGCATGGAAATTATGCATTTAAATCAATTTAGATAAGATGAGCTTGCACACATCTAAGTCGCCCACACAGCTGTTGGGCGCATGAATAAATTTGAAAGCCGAGACGGAAAATGCATGAATATATTTCCAAAGAAAATTAAAATATTTACAGAGTTTCGTTTAACGAACCTTGGACACTGCACAACGTCTGCGACTCGTCGACGAAATCAAACAACTCCCAATACAATTTCCAACTGTTTTGTTTATGTTTACAATAACAAAACGAGACCAACAAAACTCCAAATGACATAAACAAATGCCGCTTAACGCGCCCCAATAGCATCCGAAAACAACAACAACAACAGAAACATAACGTAATACTTAAACTGAACGAAACGGAACGAGCTGAGGATGAGAGTGAAAGTGCCAAAAAAAAAGAAGATTAAAATAAGAAAAAATAGAAAGAAAAAGAAATATATATAAACAACAATAAATACAAAACGCACTGTTGCCAGTTCCCCCCATTGGCAATCCATGAAAACGCCTGATTACCGCACTCGACAACGGGGTGCTGCCCCTAGCTCCACTACCCCTCCTCCCTCCCCAATGCTACTCCTCTCCACTCTGCTCCTCCCCTCTGTGACTGCACTTTTACTCAAGCGTGCAAGTGAAATTTTCCATATGCGGCTGACGATGTGTTGTACAGTGAAATTTTCGTCTCGTCTCGCAACTCCAAAATATCTACTCCATCTTCCTCTGCCTCCTACTGCTCCCCTCTCCGCGTACTCTTCCGGCTCCAGTGTGCTCTTCTTTATGTTGCTTCATTCGCGACGCGTGCGTTTTGTTTACAGTTGCAAGTTTTTGTTATTGTTATACACTACGTCTGAGCATATTGACATTGTCAACTACTTTTGGCAAAATAAAAGGTTGACCTATGATAAAATACTTACTTAGTTTTAGTATATATAGCTTATATAGTTCAGTTTTTATAGTTCTGTATTTAATGTTAATGTATTTATCTTAAATAACATGTATTTATTTTAAAATACATATAAAGCTCAGCCTCTTCCTTTGAACTTCATCCATACGGGTTCGGAACGCATCCGAATTAACTACATTTTTATTCCTTTGTTTACTTTTATTAAGAAAATATAAGTGAGTATTATAATAAAATGCAAATATTGGCATTATTCAAATAAATTAATGAAATAAGTCGCAGCCCAATTTTTATGAAATATTTTTGTGTGCTTTAGAAATACGCAATACGCTCAAATCGAATGCTTATGCATAATATTTTACTTACTTTTGGAATAATTTTAAAACAAAATATAGGTTCGTATAAAAAAATTCTTAAAGAAACATTGAGCTCGTAGAATTTTGTGTTGATTTGAATTTCTGAAGATTTCCAATTTCTGCAAGTTCTAATCTAATCTAATCTTTCTTTCTGTAGAATTGCAACTTCTGCAAGATCTAAACTAATCTTAAATTAAAATATTTAATGAATGTGTATAACTTTTCTGAAATTTAAAAGATTTCAAAATTATTGTAAATAGCTAAAGCTTTATGTGTTAACTAAATTCATAGAGTAACTATAGTTCGCTGTGGCAGAATTTATTTCATTTCTAATTCCTAGTTGCTATGGTTGTTGTTGTTGTTGCTGATGCTATTGTTGTTGTTGCTGTTGCTGCTGTTTCTGCTGTTGCTGCTGCTGTTGCTGTTGCTGTTGCTGCTGTTGTTGTTATTGTTGTTGTTGCTGTTGCTGCTGCTGCTACTGCTGTTTATTATTGTTGTGGCTGCTGCAGTCAGTCAATGACTGCATTTGTTGTTATTGTTGTTGTTGCTGTTATCTCGACAAGATCATCAGCAACAAAAACAACAAAAAAAAACTCAATGCTCAAAAATCAGTTTGGTTCAGTTGCCTTCAACAACAATTTTGTAATTGGCTTTGAATTGAGCGGCTTTTCAATTCCCGTTATATCGTATCCTCCCTGAAAGCAGCCAGATGAATTAATTGGCTCGCCAATTGCGGAAATCATATTGGCATATAGTATATTATTTTGTTGCATTACGCACTGAAAATTGGAGGTTTGTTTTGATTTTGATTGCAAATGTCATTAAAAATTTTCGTATCGAGCGCAATTCACGATTCGCAATAAAAACGTTAAGTTTACACGTAATTGTTAATGTTTATGTTTTGTTTGTTTCTTTGTGTCAATTTACATCACATTTTCACGACTTCCTTTTCGGTTTGCTAATCAGGTGTAATTTATATTGAAATGTTGTCACTTTAACGGTTACCAAATAAGGAGATTAATTGTGGTTCATTATAAAAAAAAGTATATATGTATATTATTATCTAATAACTTTTAGTTTAACAAGTTCCTAGTATCAGGAAATATTTATAATAAAATAAATCGGAATGTTATGGAAAAGTAGTTTAGTTTAATATGAACTATGACATTCATATATATATAAACTAAGAAATTTATTAATTACAATTTCTGTTTCATCAAAATAGAAAGCAACAGTTTTAATGTTTTCTTTTTAAATACAAGAAAGTCTTAAGAAATCTTAAAGCTATCAAAATAAGAATCTACTAACTGACATTAATTAAAAGTGTTGAATAAGTCAAAAAAAAACCGCCCAGGCTTCCGAATGCTTATTTACAGAGCTAGTTAAAAGAAGCCCCAACTTTAGCTGAAACTTTTATAAAAGTTCTGCAACTGATGCCACGAGAATCGGCTTCAGTTGCCGCCTACTCACACGCCCCAAATTGACGTCATTGTGTTGGGTTCCCACTCCAAGCGACAGCTTAGGAAGATGCATGTGTATTACGGCAGAATCTCTATTACAGCTTCTGCTGGCAGTTGACGTCATTAAAAAGAGCGAGACGCAGCATAGAATTGGGAGAAAGAGGGAGTGAGAGGGCAGGAGCCATGTTAATGGCAGACACAAACATGGACCGCAACATCGAAGAAATGTTTGTAACATTGCATAAATGTTGAGTGTGTGCGAGTTGCAGCGTTGCCAGATGAATGCGCAGGCTCAAAGAGAGAAAGAGATAGTGCGAGCGAGAGGGAGAGAGAGGACAAGTGAGAGATAGCATATTTGGGAGAGTTCGAGCCAAAGCTTATGTAGAGTTTCGCTCTTGGAGTGTCCTTCGCTCTAGACAACAGCTGTGTGGGGATGCTGCAACGTGGACGCGGACTTCAACAGTGACGTCTCCTTGAACTCAACACTTGTCGAGGCCAAATGTAGAATATATACCAAACCACGTACATGTATATAGATAAAGAACACGAGTTCCAACTATTACAGCCAGCCATGTTATGTGAATTCTGTGTGTGTAATAAAATACACTTTTATTACTGCCGGACTTGTTATGCGACGAACTAGGCAACAGTTTTGGCCAAACACCAAGCACCCCTCCCTCCAAGCACCCCTCATTTACCTGCTGTTTAAAAATTTATGGCATTAAAAGGTCAAGCTGAAAAGTAGCTTACGCGTGGCATCCCATTTGCTCTACTTGCCGCCTAATTTGTTTATCTAGAGTATTTAAATATACTGTTTAATGCTAATGCCAATTCTCGCACTAAAATGAACATGAATAAATTTTGGGACAGGTCATTGACTTGTCATAGATCGCATGGCTGAGTAAATCTATGCAAATATTCAGTGAACAAAATGGAAAAAACTTTTTAGATAACTTAAAAAAGGGAGCAGAAGAAGATGAAGGGCAAATACGAATGCTTTGTTGCGAATTGTGAGCTTAAACAGAGTATTAGAGTGCGTTAGAGATAACTCAGATTTAGGAATCACTTAGTCAACCCTTTGACACTTTTATATCTTTAGAGTCTTAGCCATACTATAGTGAAAAGCTTTCAGAATATTGGATTTTTCTTGAGCCATAGTAAAACTCTCAGTTCTTCTAACCACAGTTTTTCCATAAAAAGAAACCGATTTGTTGAAGCCATTTAAAAGAGATTTTCAATCAGTTATAAAAAGTGTTAATTTTTGCTGGCGAAGTCATTCAATGAAGCCAACTCAGCATAGGAATAAAAAATTGTTTCAAAGGTTCGATTTTCAATCAATTTTAAATCGATTTTATAAGAATAATTTAAAGTCCACGCTTCGCTCCTATTAGACGCATTAAATCCTTATAAAATTATAAGATGATGCTTTATTATTACATCAACTTTGGATACGCACACAATCTTCTTTTGGACTGCTTAGTAACCATGGTAAATCATCTACCACAAGCTCATTTATACTCTCACTCTCTAATAAAACACTTCATAACACTTCTAAAGTGCTATGACAAACCCCTGAATCAGGGCCACAAATAAAAAACTTTCTATACGCTTCACTCAAGGCTACATTTTCATGTCCATGACCAATAAAAAGCACATTGTACGGTCCAGTAGCAGCCACAGCAACAACAACAAAAACAACAACAACAACGAAAGTAACAACAACAACAACAAAAGTAACAAGGACAACCCCCAGTTGGCAGCCAAAAACAATTTTGGATCCCAGAAACCCCAACAGACCAACAGCATCCGTATCAGACGCAGATACAAATCGATAAAATGAAAAGCCCAACTGCAGAAGGAGTAATAAATAAAGCAAGAGAGAAAGAGAGCGAGAGAGAGGGAGAGACAGAGACAGAGAGAGAAAGATGGTAGAAAGAGAAAGAGAGTCTGTTAGGAAATGGCATGAGGCAGAGGCAACATAATGACTGCAGCCAAAAACAAACAGTTACATACACTCAAAACAATTAACATTAACTTTCGATTTGAAAAAATGTACACATAGAAATTATTTTTAATAAGATTTATAGAAATAGAAAATTTTACGCTTTAGAAAAAGTATTTGAATAGATAATTTTACTTTCTATAATTGGCAAAAGTGCTATAAAATCTATTTTGATCAGCATCATAATTTTCTTTCAGTGCAGCAATTTGATGGAGTGAGTTTTTGGGGCTTGTAAATGGACTTGTTTTATATGTCTGGGTTTGCAGTCGTCGTTGGCAAAACGCATCAGTCGAAAGTGTTGCCAAGTTTACGCTTAATTAGGCTAAAATGCCGAGAGAAATGGAAATTGCAAAGAGGATGCAAACGACATTTTCTTATTTTCTTTTGCCCGGTTCAAACTCTGCTTTGCAACCATATCCTTTGACGAATTCCGCCGCCTATGACTCATCGGTGTCTGCGCTGGGCTCTCATGTTGACATAGGCTGTGCCCAGACCCAGCTCCAGCCTCGCATTGTGTCTGGTCTGGCACATAGGAAATGCGCACAGACACGGGCGAAAGTGATACATAGTCTTTGGGCAGGGGGCGGCACTACAATACATTATTTACTCGACTGGGGTATACATGCCTGAGCATTAAGAGCCACCCTAAGCCTGGCTGAGTCTGTGCGGGCCGGACATTTTTGATAGACAAGCTGTTGATTGTTGTGTAGGTTTTTGTGGTAACGTGAACTTTACGATTGCCGGGATGTATTCTATGGGATTTTGTGTAGCACAAACTGTTGTGTGATTTCTAAAATGAGACGAGCGTATAAGTTGAAGCAAATGCAATGATTGCCTTGGGCGCCGACTAACATGAAACTTTGATGTGTGAGCAAATGAGCTGGGAAATTGTTGTACAATACTAGCTTGGCCTGAAATACTTGACATTAGTGTGTGCATGTGCTTGGAAATCATATGAAATACATGACTAAGTGAGGACTTGCCGAAAATAGGATGCAATGTTAATAGTCTGAGATTGTTGTACAAAGGATTTGCTTTCAATCCAAAGATTCAATTACTTATAAAACTTCTAGAGCGTGTGCAGAACTTGGATAATATATATATAGAGTAGCGATATGTTAAATTATAATTATAATAATTTTATGAATACCTTATAATAATAATAATGTTCTACATAATACTATTCTACCAAAATTACTTCTCATTACCTTCGTCACATAAGTAGCATAAGGCTGATCCAGTATACTTCTCTCCTATCTATTTTTGCCTCTTACAGCCTATTAATTTCACACAATTAGGGCTACAATTACGCTTCATAAACTCAATTAAAGTGCCATTAAAAAAAAAACTCCAAATTCATCAACTTATCGCCACATAAATTCCCAATTTCCACATAATAACTCATAATTCGCCACAGTCCACAAAAAAAAAATCCTACATATATCTATAAATTTGATCTCAGGCAGTTGGCATCATGTCTATAATTAAACGTGGCAGTCCCTTGGATACATAACTACCTCGATGCGTATCGTTACAAATTCGCATGTTTCTGCTATTGCTGAAAGTAGGCTCAATCAATTTATTTCAATCTAAACAGCGCGTCACTCATACGACCCGTTGCCTGCGCCCGCGCCGCTTCCGCCTTCAATTCAAAGCAAAAGTTTATTCACATTCGCGTTGATTTATAATTACATTTTGCTGCGGCCTAGGCTACGTGTTTATTAAAAATTGTAAAAAAAAATATAAATGGTATATATAATGTGTATCTGTATCTGTAACGCCAAAAAGTATCTGTTCGAAGTTTATCTCACAAATGCAAATCGCAGCGAAGAGAGCAAAAATAAAAAAAACACTAAATCGCGTGTGGCTCATTGTCTGCCTGGCGCTTCGCTGGCCATTTGATTGAGTAGCCAACGCTCAGACAGCACGTCTCGCCCGCCCCCACCCCTCCCCGCCTCACAAGCCCCTTCACCCACCGACCCCACCAAGCCCATGCGCGCCGCCCACTCGCTGTGCGGGCACACGAATTTGGAAAGCGACGCCAGATTTGCGTCAGGCGTGACGGTCAATGATCAGTTTTGGGCGACAGCAACAACAACAACAACAGCAACAAAAACAACAACAAGAGCAGCATCTATGAGGCGAACAGCTGGCAACAGTTTAATTTGTTATTGTTGTTGTTTTTGTTGTTGTTGTTGCTGCTGTTGACGCACTCTAATAACTTTTTTAAACGATGCCTGGCAATTTCGGCTATTATATATATTTTGGCTTTTGGACAAACATCAAATCACGACTAGTTTTGCTTTTTGGGGTATTTGGACTTTACTGTGGCATAGGCAACATACAGCTAAAAGTTTCTTTTATTTGTTGATCTGTATCTTTCGATCTCTACCAAGCGAAAGATTGTGATGTTAGAGTATATTAGCAGTTTTTTGTAGCTTTTAGGGTATTTACAATGAAAAGGTGAAGTGTATTAAGGACATAGTCTAGCACTGTAGGGTATTTAAATGATTCGCCTCGATGTAGGTCGCAGGGATCTAACCTTTGGAGGCGCTTCTCTGTGATGGGGTCAGCCAGGACCCTGGCTTTTAATATTATAATGTATAGCAAATGAAAAAGCAGATTAGATTCAAATTGTATAAGTCACATCTTAATACATTTTCTCAGCTAATAGCTATGTACATACTATTGAATAACCCTAAATTATCTATCCAACCATCTTATGACATCCATGGTTACTTTAATTTGTTGGCAATTACTTTAAACATGATTGTCCCTTTCATTG
Organism: Drosophila kanekoi; assembly: GCA_037075305.1. Lineage (NCBI taxonomy): Eukaryota > Metazoa > Arthropoda > Insecta > Diptera > Drosophilidae > Drosophila > Drosophila kanekoi. Next base: position 1,876,633 of record JBAMCE010000577.1, on the reverse strand, counting down.
GACTGTGTTTATTTAAAAAAGCTGTTCGACTTATCACCATTGACAGTTTTTTTTGGACTCTAGCAGTATGGAAAGTCCTTTATTGTAATTCTTACCAGGCAAAACTTGCATTAACAAGTCCTTTCTTCTTCTTACTATTAAACCTTTCTTAACTTAACTAATCTCAATGTTACATTGGTCGAAACTTACCTCCGTTCATGATATATGTTCTCTATTTCCAGTTTGCTTAAACTTTTTATACTTGAGACTTCTCATAGGTCCCTCTCATGGGTCCCTCTTTGTCACTGAAAATTTGTGTTTAGATATTCATCAGCAAATTTTCGTTCAACTATTATTCATCATTAATGATCCCTTTAATATTCCCTTTCTAATTTAAATGTTCACGTTATTTGTGCGTGCAGCTAAACTGTTTCCCATTAAAATCCCCAGTAACTGGCATACATTCTCCTTGTTAACATAACTTCGCTGACAATTTTTTATCAACCACATTTTCTCCATAGTCACATTTTCTCAATTTTGATGTGTTCCATTTTTAATTGTCAAATATATCAAAAATAATAACACAAATTATGACTGACTCTTTTATCCACATTGTTAATATGTACAATGAGGATGTAAATACTTACAATGAGGATAATTCGTAAATAGTAGCAATGTGGATGATTTTTTGCTACATTTTCATAGCAAACCAAAAGAAAGCCTCAATGGAGTTTGACAAAATTTAAAAGTTCTTGGAAACTTAACAATGAACATGAGAGAAGGTTGCAAATTTTTATTTTATTTTCAAGAGTATTTTATCTGCGGTGCGTTAAAAGTTGTTCATTTTTTGCTTTGTTTCTTAAGCAACCTTTTTAATAATTTAATTTAACAGTGAAATTGAACACGCAAAGCGGGGACGTTGCTTTACGGTAGCTCTTTAGTTGCGAGGCATGCGATCTAACTGTTAGATACTTTTACTGGCAAATCCTTTCTCGGGCTCAAACGACTTCCGTTTGGCTAACAACAATTTCCACGTTCAATGACTCGAGACTTGGCCATTTGCGTGACTTGTTGCTGGACTTGAGAAATCTGATGCATGATGATATATTTTACACAGCAATCGGTCGATTCATTTGCTTCAAGTGCTGTGTGTTATTGAGAGCCGCGCCTGTCTGGCTGTCAAGACAAGTCCCCAGCCACTTGTTGATTAATAGGCGAGCGCGATAAACCAAGCCCCACCCCACCGACATGCTGCCACCAACGTGTCACCCTCGCCCACACCAGGTGGCTGACCTTGCCAATGCGTTAGCCATTCGCTTCATTTCCTTGTGCTTTGTTGGGGCCAAAAAAAGAAAAAAAAATAATTTACGGAAAATTTAATAACTTAATTTTCTCATGCGAAAATTCTCTTCACACATGTACATTTTTCACTTCCGTGAAACAAAAATGAAAACAAATAAAAGATACTCGTGCTGTCACCAGAAATTCTGCTGAATTCACCCTCTTGCTACTTGTCAGGTGTAAATTAAGGTATTTCTCCGCGAAAAATGATTCAAAAATTGTTGTTAAAAGCACATTTGTTAACAGGAAAATGTATGCGTTGAAAATTGTCAGCATCGTTGATGAGTCGCGTTCGCGATTCTGGCTCTTCAATTTAAGTGGAAATCTTAAATTAAAACTGAGGATCTTTAATTTATGGTCATTAAAGATAATTTCTTGGGCAACGGCTGCGGCTAATGCAATTCATTAAATGAGACATTCATTTTTCTTAAATCTGTCTTATTTTATGAGCTGCAATTTTTCACTCTGAAATACGTAGATTTTATTTCAAATATTTTTCTGAAATGTTTTGAATCATTTATGCATTCGTTTAAAAGAAGACAGTTGGAATTATTTAAAGATTCTTTACGTAGAGCTCCCCTCTTATAAATTTTGTTTCTTCTTCTATTATATGTTTAAAGATTTGGTAAGTGCAACTAGGTTGTAGGTCGATAGTTATCGAGAACTTGGGAAGCTATCGATATCAAATTGATACGTTTATCTATAACATATTTGCAGTCCTTTTTCTTTAAGTGTCTAGGCTCAAGTGTGTTACATACCCTGATACCAATGTAATATCTACATTTTTGGTAATTTATTTTGATTGCTGAATTGTTTTTCTTCAAATAATTGAATATAATATTGAATATATTTTACAATATAGAATACAATTCAGTTTATTGAACAAATTTATATGCTTGTTCTGTTCTGAAGTCTCTTTTACTCAGACTCTATATACCATGCATGTGTACATGTATCATTTATGAGCGACCCCTCTACACATCAAACTCCCCCCTGCAATCCAGTTGCTCTCTGAAGATTCAACGAAATGTTGTCTCTGTGAAAGCATTTCAACATTTTGCCTCAATTGCCCCGAGCTGTAGCTTCAAAATTCGCATATGTGATTGAGTGCCTGACATTTGCACTGGCAACACGACACAAAATGTTGCAACAACTCATTAATTTCATATGAGGCGCCCTGTTAGCAGACTTTTCGGTACCCCCCGAATCCCCCCAATCCGCTGGGCAACTCAACAAATGCCTGTGCATTAAAATTAATGTGCTTCATTAACAGCTGCAAGAGAAATGTGCGGGATGCAAGGTGTGACGGGAGTGTGAGGGGGCACGAGGGGTGGTAATTGCTGGCCATGTCCAGTCTGCCATAGAAATTCATCTTCAGTTGTCGTCAACACACCAAAGTTCAAGGTTATTTGCCCAGACTTTGAGTGAACAAAGTTACAAATGTAACTGCAAGATACGAAAGTATCTCAGCTGTTCTGGGCATAAAAAACGCTCGCTTTGAATTGTATGCGATTTCGCAATTGATATACAAAAAGCGTAAAATGCGCATAAATTCAATGTTCCGTGTTCCAATTTTAGTTTTTCTTTTCCGTTTTTTATATACCCTGTAATCAGTTTGAGAGTTTATTAAGCGGGAAAATTGGCAGCAGACAACGCTCAGGTGTTAAGCTAGTTTGATTTAGCTCCGACTATAAAGCACAACATTTTTTAAGTTGATTGAATCTTATTTCTGGAGCATACTTATGGCATATTCATGGGTATTCTGGCGTGCATGTATCTGTACGTTTATCTGCCTTTGTATCTATAACTGCATCTGTATATTTGCCACAGCATTTGGACTGTTTTGTTATTACATGGAAGTCAGTGGGTTTTACGTAAGCATCTGCCATGTTGGCTTAATCTCACGGTATTCGAAAATACAACGAGCCGAAACAATGCGTCGGACTAGCGCCCCTCCAGGATTCTGTCCTTGCTTGAACAAACAAAAAGTCAGGACGGAACAAGTTCCGCGGGCTCCTGGCTACCCGTTGTACCAAATTTACTTACAGTTTTGGTCGACTGCCGTAGCATTCTACTACCAAGTTAAGTCTTCCTTCAGACAAAATATGGGTCATCTTATTTCTCCGCTCGAATGAGCTGGTTATCCAAATAAACTTTGGACAATCACCCAGGGTCACCACGAGGCGGCCACTTTAATAATATTTGTGGGGCACATTGTGCCTTCGAGTCGACTTCACTAATGATTTACGAAATACGCAACATGCACTTCTACATTGGACCATTGAACCCCTGTTTTGTCATCTTACAGGGTAGCTGCTAGTCGTAAACTTTCGCTTGGACCATTTTTGTTTGTCCTTATACAATGTGCGTTTTATTTATTTACATTACGACCGCCTTTGCAACGCTTAGAATACTTCTTTAGATTACTTCCCCTCGCTGGCGCCCCTCAGACCCCCGCTCCATCTCCTTTGTGAAACTGTGCCGCATATATTTATCACTTTCTGGCTGCGCAGTTGCATTGCTTTAGTTGAGCCCCGAGATGAGTGCAATCTGAATCTTTCGCAACAGTTTTCTGTGCTCGATGCGATTAATATAATTCTACGAGATAACAAAAGACTCGCTTTGTACAGTCGTTAGAACTGGTTGCATTTGATACGAATTGACACTGTCTGCCTTTGGTCGTTGTTATTATAATTCACATTTATCTTGGCTGCGTTTCAAATCGGCCACAAATGCCGCATCAGAGCAATGCAGCGTCTATGTGCACAGTTTCTGTTTCAAATGTTGCCTAAGAACGTCTAACTAAAAGTTAGAAATTAAAAAATGTCTAATTTTTAAGCAGCCGACCCAAAAAAGGTCTAATTAATCATTTACATGAATAGTATATGAATTTATAATCAAATTTTAAGAAGTTCAACAACAAAAAATTGTATATAAAAATTGTGCGCGCTTTTCTTTGGAGTCTGCGTTTCTATAGATACCCGAATTGAAGATTGTTTTTATTATTTTGATACTTATCTTTTTATACAAATTAAATAATTAATCATTTTTAATATGTCTCTAATAGCTCGCATGTGTAATTCAACATCTGTTGATGTAAACCTAATTGATTGCAATTTCTATGTCCATACTTCAAACAAATCGCATTGCTTTGGCCTTCATAGCAGACCCTGATCTTGTTTTGTTGTTGTTGCAATCCTCGCTGAGTTCTTTGATACACTTGACCTACTCGCAAGCACAATTTTCATTAATTAAAACCTTCGAAATAGGCCTCAAGTACACATGCGAGATGTACGTACGTATAGTTTACAGTCCAGAAAGCACGAACTGCACACTCGAAAACCCAAAAAAAAAAAAAACGCCAGAGTTTACACAATCGAGCGACCAGTGAACCGATCCCGGCCGACCCGACCCGACGAACCTGACTGTACAAGCCGACCCACATACCATAAAGGCCGCAAAAGTGTTCATAAAAATGCGCGCAACTCAAATGAAAATTGCCAAATTTTCATGTAATTTTCCATGTAATGTTAAAGGGTCGACGCTAAGTGAAATTAACTCAATTTCAGTTTGTTTGCCAAAATAAAATGAAGAAATTGCCCCCAAAGGTCGCTTTCTGCACACGTTAATGATTTAATTATATGGACACCTTACGAAGCAGCCGAACCCCAACGATGCCCAGGGCATTGGCATACATAAGGCTCGGAATGAATCATGGCTCTGCAAGTTCAAAAACAAACAAAATGAATTATAGAATCCTAATAACATATCAAAGATTCGATTAAGTTTTACCTTCTTCTGCTTTTGGTTTAATTGAACTAAAGTCCAAAGTTCGGTTCTTTTTTATAAGGGAAAATAGCAATTCCCGGTTTGAACTTTCATTTGGTTCAAATCCCTGCCCGTATATCCTGCCCAACCGTTTGGGAGTATCAATGGGAAATGCAGGAGATAATGTTTAAAGCAACCAAAATTAAAAATGTTTGCATCATCAGATTCGGCTGCGGGGTAAACAAAACGCAAATGCGAGAAAATTAAAACACGAGCCATAAACATTCTCACTTTTCTTGAGCAGGGGCCAAAGCAGCTCCCAACTTACACGTTGGAAAAGTGGAGGCACGAGCTATAAAATGCACGCGTTGCAATCGGGAAGCGCATACAAAACAAACATTCAATGTACGACCAGGGCCAGGGACAGGGGCATGGGCAGGGGCGGGGGCGATCGGAACGAAAAGAAAAATAATTTGTAGGCACGCACTGGGCACTCGGGCATGCCAGATGGTCCAGAACATTTGCAATAGTAGAACACAACAAATTTGCTAAGCGTGCGAAGAACAACTTAAAATTAATGACGCTTTACGTAGGCGCTCGTGGAAACTAAACAAACGGCTGCTCAATAAGAATGAAATTTAGTAGATCTTTTTTTAAGGAACATGTTTTTTTAGAGTTGAGCCGAATGCAAAGAAAAAACAATGCTATAGATGTGAGGAATGCAATAGGAATTGGGCAAGGCATAGAAAAAGTTGTGTAACAAATTGTATATATCTCGGATACGAAGTAGATAGAAAGATGGATAGGAGCAGATAGAATCCCAAAAGTTTGGGCTAAACATGCACAAAGTCGAATAAAGACTTACTTAAGAGTCTGTGAACCAATATTATTTTGGAAGAATTACAAGAGCCTGTGAACCTGAAAACCCATAACATAGCTTGAAAGAAATGAATGAAAAAGAATCCCAAAATATTAAGTAAATAAATAAAAATTAATGCAATTATGATAAAGAAAAGTGTATGATAAAAAACCTGTTAAAATCTTTGATTTAGATGCAATTTATTATTCTATTTTTTGTACATTAAATAAAAATATATAAATCGTGGCTTTTTTATATATTCCTTTTAATAACGCATCTAAAAGAACAGGTCTTTGAGAAATTGTGCATAAATCTAAGATCTATACGATGTTAATTATTCTTATTTCTTTAAGGAATAATATAAAAAAATGTATTAAAATTTTAATTATTAGTTTTCTATGATTTCTTTTTGAAAATCATCTCTTTATATGAAACTTATTTAGATCAAGCTTAATAATTTTTACATTAAGGATAAATAATTCCCTTCATTTTTTCTTTCTTTCTCTTAACCTTAACTAAAATCTAAGTTTTAGAGAGATTCTGACAAAAAATCTGAAATCTCTTTATTTACTTGTGAGAACAATCTAAAAATGACATATAAATAATTCCTTTCTTTCCTTCTATCTGTAATTAGCAAGAAGTTGTAATTAGTTAGAAGTTGATTTACTGCAGAGTACACTCAACTTTTGTGACGCTTCACTTAGGAACTATAATATATATGCGACACAGTCTGCCTCCAAAGAAGAGCCCTCTCGGCACTCTCTGCGCAATCTCTAGGAAACTCGACTGAAGAAATGCGATTTCTTATTTTTGCTCAATTTGCAATTGCAACGAGTCGTAAAAAATCATATCAACGCCTAGACGTTGCACAATTTGCTAGAGAAGTGGGGAGGGGGGAAGGGGGAAGGGAGCGTGTGGCAGGAGACAACTCTTGACTGCCGCAAACCTAACAGACACGCCCACATGATGATTGCCTCCATGTGTGTGGCACAAGTTGTATTGCATTTTTTTACTCAACTTTTACTCTAATATCGAATTACATTCGATGCCACTTGAAATGAAGCAACTGGAGAACTTGGGAGCTGGAGAACTTGGGAGCTGGGGGGCTGGGGAACTCGTTAAGATTTCGTTTATAAGCTATTGGATTCGACTGGCTAATCAAGTGTGGCGCATGATGAACTCTGATCGGATTTTATTGCTGTGCTTATACCCTTGAAGAGGGTATTTTAGGTTTGTCTTGAAATGTGTAACGCATAGAAGGAGACATGTCCGAGGCCATAAAGTATATATATTCTAGATCAGCATCAACAGTCGAGTTGATATAGCCACGATCTCCAGTCCATCTTGCCATCTGTCTATTCAAACTAGTCTCTCAATTTTAAAGCTATCGTATTGGAACTTTTTGGATTGGACCTCTATATCAAACAAGGTCCATAGAAACAATCGGTTAAAAGTACCTTCTTGTATGGAAAGCTTATTTGATTAACAAGACATATAGACCTGCCGCAAAGTGGGCTCTTTTATGGCAAACTATTCTGTTTTTCAAAATATTGTCATCAAAGATAACATTCAGGAGATTTACTATCATTACATATCTACAAAACTGCTCGGCATATGTTATTAAATCTTCGACTTGCCGAAGGTATCCCTACTTTCTTATTTTTATAAAACCATTTAATGGAAAACTTAGCTATAGTATTGAAAATGTGTGAAGCATACATGCTGACATCCACGAGCATAGAAAGAAGATATTATACATTTGATCGGTATGAAACGAAGCCATGTCAGCTTTTCCTTATAGGTATTACTCGTCAACCTTTCTTTTAAAGTTATCTAGATAAAATTTTAAAACAGAAGCAAATTTCTTGTTTACAATAAGTGTGTATATCATTTAAATATAGATTGCTTTCGGAAGGGTATCTATGCTTCGATGACCCATAAACAAAGCCCTTATCTCTGGTTTTATGAGCCAGACATTTCCCACAACATTTCAAATAAAAAGAAAAACTTCTCGCGCTCAGTTAGTTAACATTGCCCCATTTGATTTATTTGAACAATTTGAAGACTTGTCTCGGACTCTGAACTCAGACACTGATTGACCTCGTCTGGAGTTTTATATATGTATGTTTCTATATACATACATATATATATGTATATATGTATTTGATGTGCAGCTGTCAGAGCTCCTGGAACATTTTGGGCAACCGGTTCGTGGAAGCACTTGGGAAATTCTCTTGAGTGAAAAGCCATAAACGATGTTGAGAGTTGGGTATTTGGATGCCACGCCTTATCGTCAACAATTTGATCTTTTGTTTACCAAACACACACAGACGCATATATTGCTTGACATTAGCTTTTAATTGACTTTTGCCTCTGTCCGGCGTTCGATCTGTGTTGTGAAATAATTAATTTATGCGTGCATTAACCGTTACGTTGATAATAAACGTACCGATCCGCGACAACCCGGCCTTATCTCTGAGCCGATTAAGTCCCGCCGCAGTCTGGACAACTTTTCAAGTGCGCACAGCCCGTGGTCGGGGTTAGTTGAGGGTTTTCTCGAAGTGCCAGTAGGGGCTACGAGGGGTTACGAGGGGTCTCGATTCTTGTAATTATGAAACTGGAAATGGAAATGGAACTGGGCCTGGACCCAGTCATCACACGAGCCACAACTCTGGCTCTGACATGTGCCTGTACTTATTTTCTTTGTGATTAATCTTCCAACTATCGCGGGGGTGTGTGTAATGCATATAAATGAAGATTTACGTGCGGCCTGTGGCTTAGCCTATGCCTCAGCAGCCGACGAAGCTGACGTCTGCCCCGTTGCGCATGTTCCTTGTATTGGTTGTCTACTGTGTCTGCTGCAAATGAAAAGTCTTAATCATGTTGAATTATTGTTCTCAAAGTCGCAGAGTTCGTTATTGCTGCCTCGGATGTCGCTTTAGAGAGCTATTACCAAGAGTTATGTCGGGCGAAAACTACAGCTAAAGAAAAAACGTTTCCGCATCATATCATAATATTGATGGATTTTATAATCTTTCACTCTATTCTTGAGTTTTGAATAATTGTTCAATTATTTTAGTTGCTTATCCTAATACAGATTCATGTTTATTTCACAATATTGATGGAATATTCTAATTCAAAAATTTCTTTTTAAGTTTCGATTTTCTTTTGGAGGGTTTTTATAGTTTAAACTTAGTCTCCCTTGAGTCGGATGCATTAGGTTAGTTTACCTTTATCCCTATAAACATGACAAACTCATGAATATTTAGAAATAATAGTATATATATTAACTTTATTTAAAATTGTTTTCCTGCGTTGCGATTTGTTGGGAAGTATATCTTGAAGTTTGCATTAAATTTGTTTAGATTTATTCTCACATTTTTAACTTGTGATTATTTCACAATATCGATGGACTATTTATTTATAATTATATTTTTAAGTCAGGAACTTTTTTTAAATGATGGTTTTTCTTATAATTCGTTATTGAATTTGATATACAAGATTTTGTTTCTTAATTCAATTCATTTATCTTAAGGCAATCAGCAAATTGCTTAGAACATAAGAAAAACAAGTTAGCTTCAATGAGGCGTAACGGGAGCTCCAATGAGTTCCAACGGGAGCTCCAATGAGTTCTAACAATATATATTAAATTTAAGCCTAATGAATTACCTTATGTGGTAGATACAGCACGTGTAATCTTTTTATTGTCTTGGACATCCAGAGCCAAGTGAATTTTATGATTGTGTAACCTATTTATATAGCTCACAGCACATATACATGTATGTATTTCATGTCTTGTTTATGTCCTTTATGTACATGTTAGTAAATACCTAAGAGTGGGGATTTCTAGTTCAATTTGCTAAATAAGTTCACTCGTTCATTTTCTGGACCTGAACTAAATCGGTCATTTAGTTCACTCGTTCATTTATTCAGTCGATCATGAACGATAAATTCAGCTCAGCTATTCAGTCGGTCACGAACTATTTGCTTAGTTCAGTTATGGAGTGTATCCGTTGAACGAGTGCGAAATACATTGTTCATGACAGACTGAATAGCTGAACGAGTGAACTAAAGGACCGACTTAGTTCACTAATCACTGAATACGTTCATTAGTTTATTTTAATGACCCGTTCAATCGAACTTGGTCTGAACTAAACGACACAACTCTAATAGTTATGTTATGTTAGTCATGTTATATACTAAGGCCATGAAGGGCTGAAACCCTTGCCGGAATAGTCTAGGCTGAATGACTTGGGATTATTTAACTTGATACATTTTTTTAGGTTACATTTATAATTTTTCTACGATCTTATTTTCTTCAGATTATTTCATAAAGAAAGCTTATATTATTAATATTTTCCTTTTGAAATTTATATTTTCCAATTTAAATTTAGTTTTGTTCTCATAACGAATCTCATTAAATCTACGTTTTTACTAACAAACACCTATGATTGTCATATTTTTGTATTGAAAATTCTATTTTCCATTTTCTTTCCTTCTTAAGGTTTGTTCTTTTAGGCATTTTCGATATTTAAATTTCTAACTTGGGCTTCAGATTATTCGTAGCCCAAGAATGCGATAGTAAAAAGTTATGTAATAAAAATTTAATAGTCATGTTCATTTATGGTTTACCATTAAGTTTTTTCTCATTTAGAAAGCTTTTCCAACTTTCAACCTGCTGCCACCTTCACACACCCACATGCCACATGAATAACCCCCCCCCCCCCCCCTTCTTTCTCTGGTCAACAGCGTCTGCGGCAAACGCATTTCGAATGATAATTTTCGAATAGGACAAGCACTACGAGCTACAAGTACGGGTATAAGAAGCAGAGTAACAAGTTCTATCGCAAGAGAGCAGCCCACATGCAAAGCCTCTAAACGGGTTGCCACTTCTTTCTACAGCTTTTTTTCTTCTTTTCTCTCTGTCTTCATATGACAGGAAGGAATCCATCAACACGATAGACCAAGTAGAAGAAGAAGAAGCAGAGGAGGGGAACATGGTATAAAAGTTGCATTTAACACTCGCTTTCTTTGCGCGTCATCTCGGGGCCCCGCTGTCGGGCATTACATTAGGTTAAACACCCCCCTCCGCCCCATCCGCCCCCTCGCTGCCCACAACCCGAACATTTTACACTGTCACGGGAAATTGTTTGTTTAACATGCGCGCTGCGTTTAAAATTACATGATGAGCCGCATTTATCAAAAACAAAAAAAAAACAATTCATGAAGTAATCAAAACATTGCAGCTAAGACAAAAGACAATAAGAAGAACGGCAGGAAAAAAACATTGTCAGAGCTCCAGACGTCTTCTTCTTCTTCCTGCACTTCAGCTAGAGTCTGCTGCGGATGCTTCTTCTTCTCGTGGTCCTACGCAAGTTTTTTCGTGTTCGCGTTGCTTTTTTGATTACTTTTGAAGTATATTTAGCTGCATGTCTGTCTGGGGTCGTCGGCGGGGTCTTCCATTCAATCGCCGCCAATTTCTGTCTCTCTCTCTGCCCCTCCACCTCCACCTCTCCCTCTCGCTCTCTCTTGCTGCGCTGTGCAATCATTGCCTGCTTGACCTATGCTGATTTCTTGGAAATAAATTGTGATATTTCTTCTCGATCATTTTATCAGACTGCAAGATTTGTGAATTGTCTGCCGGCTTCTGATGCTGATTCCGATTCTGATTCTGCACCTAAGCAATCTGAAGTACATAATGGGATGAAAGAGAGTAGAAGATCTTTATAGAGGCAGTCAGAGGTACGGCAGATAGAGATGTACGCAAGATAAATATTTGCTGAACATTGATTATTTAGCAGGGAGAAGCACACAAACATAAATAAACATATCACGACTTAAGAACATAAGAAAGAGATCCAAAGATCAAAAATGGAATGTATCTGAAATGTAGTAAGAAAAAAGGGATAGTTCTGCTTTTAGAGCAAAAGACTAAAATATATGTATGTTTGAAAGACAAAATTGAAAGTAATAAATATGTATATACTATGATATCTTGATAAGCAAATAAGTTTGGCATACAAGAATCTACTTCGTTCCGATCGTTCCTATGGTAGCCATATGATATAGTGGTCCGACAAGACAATAGACTCTTACATCAATTCGACTGTTAATGCTTATCTAGAATATACATACATATGTAAAATCGTTATGGGGTCGGACATGTCTCCTTCTATGCGTTTCATGACAAAATCATAATACCCTTTACATGGGCAAAACAACACATATCCTCAGTATATAGCCCCATTTTTTTTACTTCTCCTTCATGTCTTCCATCTCTAAAGAAAATAACCGCACAATTCTTATCGTTATCAGAAAAGCCCATAAAAATTAGCTCAACTAACCCATAATCTGGCTTATCAAGCTGCGATTCGTTTAGATCTTAACATTCTGGGCGTGTGTCGGCATCGACACGGTTCCATATCATTTGATCTGGCATGTTTTGGACAAGTTAGCACCAATACCAGATGGTAATTATTCAAGGCACATCCCCAGCATTTCCCATGTCTGTACACATTTTGTTATTTTTTTCTTCTTTCGAATTGTTGAGCTTGTTTTGATTTCTTGTTTTCTGGTTTTCCAGTTTTTACTCGATGCTCTCTCGGTCTTTCTTTTGCTTGTTGACAACAGCTGTGCCGCATGTTGTAATTGGAATAAACAATTTGTTGTTGTTGTTGTTCTTCTTCTTGTTGTTTGATAAGAACTCAAATGCCCGCAGATTGTCGCTAAGGAAGATTTCTTCACAATTGTGCGTCAGATTGTGGCATTATCAGCTGCAGAGTTACTTCCTCTATGGCACGTTTTAATCTAATTATTGTGAAATATATACATCATTTTCAATAATTTCATAATTTTAATACATCAAAAATCTTGCCTCAAGCTATAAATCTACTTACAGTGGCTGTTAAGCGACACTGTTACTTTACAGCCCACTGTTAAGGCTACCACATGCGGCGCTGTTAACAGCTGGAGAGCGTGTGAAGAAGAGAGCGCGCACTAGTGAGTGTGCAAATGTTGCTTTTGCTTGCTCTCCAGCAATGACAGAGATAGCAACAATAACAAGAGAGCGCCGCTAAGCAAATTATTTGCATTTGCATTTCGAGGCAAATGTTTTGACTTTGCTCGAAGTGGCGCTTAAAGCGTTGCCAGACTGTCTGTCATTTGCTTTGATTTCCTTCATATCGTGATCAGCTAGCTCAACAGATTTGTCATGGGGCAATGCATCAGCACTTGGGGGGTTGAAATTCAAGTACCCAAATGAAGGCCAATAAAATACAGCTCGTAACAATACAATTTCGATGGCCATCGGTCATATGCGGGCGTGACGATTATTTTGAAGTGTTTCGCATTTCGTTGAAAGTAATTTAATGTGCTGTCATTACCTACGATGAGGGTTGTTTTAAGCTCTGAGTAATAAGTAGCTGCTGCATGCAACATGATCGATCTGCATGCAGTTATGAAAATGGACTTGAGGTAATTTATATTTAATGTGGGTTTGTTTGTCGTAATCGGAATAATGTACATGCGAGGGTTGTTATTTCAATGAAAGTTTATCTAGATACAACATATTTGACATAAGAATTGGTTTTCAACATTGAATCAGGCATTACTCCACAGAATTTATCGACCTCTCTGTTTGTGTCGTCACAAAAAGACAAAAAGCCCGCTTAAACACACATACACATGCGTGCAGCGCCGTCGCTCACCCACACTAGCACCTTTTGCGTCCATACAGCACTCCCTCTCTCTGCTGTTACACTCTCATATACAATTATGCTGTTCACTGTGTTTACTTTTTGCTTTGCATTGTTGTTGTTGCGTTGCTCTCACGCGCGGTCTCTCTCGCTCTCTCTCTCTTTCTCTATGTTGAGCTCTTTGTTGTGTTTGCAGTGATGGTATTGTTGTTGCTGCTGCTTTTGAGCGTTTGCGTCGTGCGTTTGCTTTCTGCCTATGCGCTGTAATATGTGTACAGTAGGGTATTTGTGTGGAATTTAGTTTGCATAACATAAAACCAAAACTATTGCTTATGAAATCAATTTTATTCAACCTAATGACAGTCAGTATCAGACGCATTTATGATAAATATACATAGATATAAAATAGAAGCTGTATATTCAGATATAACAGAAATACAATTACGGGGCATACACATAGTCGTGCGTGTTTAACAAACTTCCTCCGACTCGTTTTGTTCGTTGCCTTTGTCCGTCGCTTGCAGCTGCTGTCGCTGCCGCTGTTGCGCTGACTGCTGCCAGCAGACTCTTATTGGATTTCAGTTCAGAAAATTTGTTCGCGCTGTGCGGTTGTGTGGAGCGGAAAGTTGAAATTCACTTTCAAGTTGCCCATAAGATTTTTCATTTGTTTTCCACTCGCTCGTCGTTGGCGCATTGTTGATTTCAATTGTGAGAGAAGCATCCGCAGCAGCAGCAGCAGTATCCCAAGAAACTGCAGTCGCTGATGTTTGGGTTCTATTCGTAATCGGAGTCGGTGCAATAAGACGCGGCAATAAATCCAATTAAAATTTCAAAATATAAATAAATAAAATAAAATATCTGTAAAAAAATAAAAAATTGAAAGTGAAATTCGTCGACCAAATTACAACGGTAAATCAAAAACAACGCGACGACGCGCTAAAATTTTTTGAATGAAACGCTAAAGAAAAAAGCAGCCCATATAAATAAATTGCAAAATCTAACGGCAAATAATAATAATATTAATATTCATTTAAAGCTAATGTGTTTAACAGTTTAACAAAATCAATTAAAAGTGTTTCTTTGGTGTGCAATTTATTTAAGCGATTCCAATCAGAATTCAAGCAGCATCAACAGCAACAACAAACATAAGGTACGCAAAGTTCGAAAAGAAGCAGAAACTCATTTACAGTTGGGCGAGCAGATGAATTATTCACCCTACGAAAGGTGCACACACACACAAACACACACAGATGTGAAACCTTTTTGTTCGGTTGCAGCCACCACAACAACAAAATGCGAATAATTTTTTTTGCTTTCATTTTTGCGCTGCCCAAAAATGAAGTTTTTTGTCACACGCTGAGAGCGAAAGAGAGTTTTGGTAGAGTTTCGCAAAAGAGCGCATAGAACTGGGAGAGTTGTGCAGCATCTCTCAAAACGAAAAAAAAACCAAAAACACATTGCGAGTGCGAGAGTGCAGAGTATGTGAGTTTGTCATCATGTATGCAAATCCTTTTTGGAATGAAGTTGTGGGAAAACTCATTGAAATGCATTTTGTACACACACAAACAAAATTTGCATGGGATAAGAAGAAGCCTATATAAATGAAATCCAATTGAAGAAATCTAAAAAAATACTCAATGAAAGTATTCTACTTTTTTCAAGCTTTTGTTATTCCATAAAAAATGTCCTGTAGAGTCTTATGAAAGCAAGTCTGAAAACATGAATGCGTATAAGATATAGTACGAAATGTTTTATGAAGAACTGTAATACATATATCTAACATCTAAAATACTTTGAAAAATCCTAGAAAATGTAATCGGAAATTAATAGCCTTCTGATTTTCCGTTCGGTATATATCAAGTGGAGAAATGTGAGATTAGATATTTTAAGAAATTTTCCTTGGAATTGCTCAGACTTCAATTGTTTATTGACAAATGTTTGAATATAATCAAGATGTGGAATCATTTAGAAACCTATATAGATTGATTTATATGACGAAATCTCAGATGTTTATGATTACCGGAATGTATAAAATCGCATATGGGTGATCCCTTGCCCAAATGCAGCACGTTTCGAGGTCATAAATCTTATCAAGAATCTCAGCTGATGTTGTGTACAATATCAATTAATGTTTTGTTTAAACATTTTGCCGGGTACGATGACATTTGCAATAAATAATGTGAAATAATGTATTTAATTACCTATTATATCACTTGCGAGAACAACAAATTGCCGGCCATTTGTGCTCTGCTCTCGTTCAATCTGTTGCCTCGCAGATCCCCCCCCCCCCCCCCCCCCGTCTCTCTCTCTCTAATGTGTAGCTAAACTTTTGTTTTGTTTATAAATAAATATCAGATTCGTAGCGCCACTTGAGGTAAACGTGCCCAGCAGATAAGGTTTAATAAGTAAATATATATATATGTTAATAGATTATTCAGATGTTTACAGATAAAAGTTTTTGACAGCTGTGAATTTCGTTTAGCTTGAATTTGTACTTTGTTTAAGTCTATTTTTTCCCTATCTTCTTGTTTCTAAGCACTTTTTTTGAGTATTCACAATTTATTTAATATTGTGCTGAAAATGTGCTTTACGTTTCTTGGCAGACCAAATTTTCAATGAGGTTTTTCTCTTGGCCTAGCATAAATGGATTTTAAGTATGCATTGACTGGTACAGTGCTCGCTCGCTAGCCAGAACACTTTGGCGATTCTTTACTTTAAATGTTGTATGCCAAACAAATTTACATTATCTTATCAATTCACTTATTAGAATCTTTCTAAAATTCTATTTATAGCAATATCAATTGTGGATTCAACTAAACTCTTATGGGAGGGCATACTGTACAAAAATCCAATTCTTTTGCTCAAAGTCAAACATGTTTAAAGAACAATCAATAAAAGACCTAGAAATGGCACCAGGTGAAACTTTTGCGAGCGAGAAGAAAAAAAGAGAAGAGAACAAAAAATCAATTTATAAAAGCATCGATATTGTTGTCAATGTCATTCAGCTAATGAACAGTCGAAGGGGAACAAAGGGGCTGAGATTCTGAGAGGCTAAAGAAGATTTAAATCAGCGCCGAAACGTGGGTTAATCAAGAGAGGCTAAAGCATAAAATTTTATATATAGTTGCTGACGTCCAGATAGCAGTGAAATTTAACGTATCTGACAGATGTTTTTTTATCTTATTGGCTTTGTGGCCCCCCTTTGGGCTAATCAATGCTTTGTTTATTGTGCGACTTAAGAGAATTGTTAATAATCTTAGCTTGTTTTGTTTTTGTTATATGTTTTTTGTTATTATTTTTTGCTCATTTGTTGTAATCAATTTGCAGCACGTGTTTGAATGTTGATTTTTGCTGAACTTTCCATTTCACTCAGCAGCTGAGCTGTAAAAGCTTTCTGCTATAAAACTCAGTAACTTGGCCTAATTAGCTAATTGAGTAGCAAATAAACTGTTTAGGATCCTTCCTTGCAAAGTCCACATAAACTGATCTCTTTAATATGGCACACAATTAAATGTTAATACTCTTTAAAAGAGAAATTTACTTTGTAACTGAAGATGTAGCAGGAAGAGGAAGCTCTCTTTAATATGCATCATGTTAACATTGTAGGATCTGTACTCCTTGTAAGAGCTGCTTGCTTTAAAACTGCGGCTCCTTTAAGTTGTGAGAGTCTTTAATAGCAAGCCTAACCGCATTGTTTGTGCTCTCGCCGTTAAAGATGCTTGCTATGAAACTGCAAATTTTGGCCAACTGCACTCTTTGCTTTCCCTCATAACTGTTATTTATTTATGCTGTTTCTCTAAGTACTGCTCTTAGTGCTGCCAAGTAAATTGAATATTTATAAACATATGCATATCAAAAACGTTCTCTTATGCTCTCTCCCCCCTCCTTCTCGCCCTGTCACTGCCTGCCTGCTATGACACTCGTCAAGCTATGCAAATGCATGAAATGAAATTTTTCTGCCCTATTTAGAAATTCTAATGAAATATTTCTTCTTTTTTGTTTTATATTATATTTGAGCTCTTTGTTTTGTTGTTTTTGCGAAAGAGACACTCACAGTGACACAATTCGTATGCCCTCAGGTGTGATTTGTTTATATGTATTTTTTATTTCCACTCGTTATGGTCCCGCTGAAGTATCATATGGAGATGGAAGAAAAAAACAAAAAAAAAAGCTAACCCACTTGCGGACCCCTCGACTGCTCCGTTTCCTAACGGACTTACTTAAAATGCTATTACCATAAGTATTTACTTTGTAGTTATAATTTCGTGTTTTTTTTTTGTTTTCTGGCAATTTGCGCAATTTTATGATGTGAGCTAAAGTTTCGGGTGCCAAAAGTGCCGTTAGACGAGCGCGTAACCCCTCAAGAAATAGCCAAATAATTTTTCCTACTAGAGGTCGAGGGCAAAAGTAAAAAAAACTATTAAATAATGATAAGCTAGCTCTATAAAACGTTGTAAAACCAAGCATCAAACATTGGAAAAGCACTTCAAATAGACCTACCCAAAGCTTTTCAAGCTAGGTCAATGCCATTTCTATAATCAATCTTGAGTATCAAAATCTTTCTATAAAATCTTTACGCAAAAATTCACTCAACACTTGAATGGATCGTCCAATTTTTAATTTTATGGCAGCACACGCCCCAAAGTATTATCAAATGCGATTAGAAAATCAAGTCTGAACTCGGGTAACAAAGTTCTTGGCACCCCCTATAAAAACATTTTTTATATATTTGCTGATATATACTACACTATCATTTAGGGGCTAGCAGACGGAAAGAAACCGATCACACAAACTTTTAATGATCAGTAATTCAAGTCAAATTAAAGTCGAAAGCGTCTGACCAGAGAGGATACCCTGTAAAACAAACCCTGGAAGCAAACTTGTTAAATAAGTTGAAATGGCAAAATTTATCGAAAGGGAAATAAACCGACCAAACTTGTCGACTTCGAGCTGCCTTCGTTTGCCTGTTCCCCATGCATCTGTAATATAAACCAATATAACCCTTCTATAAACAATTTTGATGGCTATCAAAAACCGCAAAATTGAATTTAAACGATAGTCCTTAGATTATTCTTTGCCTTATCAGGCTGATTACATTCAAGTCAGCGTCATTTCTGGCAATACGAAATCGCAAAGAGCTTATCAATGCATAGAGAATCAGATGACACAGAAAGTATTTGCGTTTATCAAGGGAGACCCCCAAAAGAAAAAACCAAAACTTGGAATGCGAGAGTACGAACATGAGCCGAAGCTTCCGCAAAAATTTGATGACAAATTTATGATTCCAATGAAGCGACGGATGAATCTTGCATTAAGCAAAGCTACGAAAACAGGTGTAACTGGCAGAAAGAAAGAGAGAGGGGGAGAGAGAGAGAGAGAAAGAGAGAGATAAGGAGAATGAGTGAGCAGATAGTAATATTATGAAAACAACACGAAATTCATTGATACGCAAATTGCTTAACAAAGGTGTTGGAATTGAGAAGAAGCAGGCAGGGGGAGTGGAAGGGGGGGGGAGGGCGGATAAGCAACTATAATAATCAGTTGTCAGCCAGGCAAACAATATGAAACGTTTGAGAGTCTGAGAGTCATATACAATGCTAAACAGTCAACGATCGCTAAAAAGAACATAAATATATACGTATAGAATATAGAATATTGTGATATAGAAAAATATGAATATATAATAAAATCTAAAGTATAGAGAATATTGAATATTGACAATTGAAAATACAGTTAATATATGAATATAGAATTGAGTGCAAACTAATATCAACTTTTGCCTCTGTGCGTTCTCCTTAGCAAGCGTCTACTGTATGTGTATATAGATAGATTAAAGATTGAAGAAATTTGAATTGATATCAAGAATATGGAATATAGAATTCAATAGAATCCGAAATCAACTCTTGCATCTGAGCGTTCTTTTTAGCAAGTGTATACTGTATGTGTATAGATAGATTGAAAATAGAAATTTGAATTAATCCGAAATAAATGGCATTTTCTTGGAATTAAATATATTTATAAAGAATATAGAATATAGAATTCAATGGAATCCGAAATCAACTCTTGCATCTGAGCGTTCTTTTTAGCAAGTGTATACTGTATGTGTATAGATAGATTGAAAATAGAAATTTGAATTAATCCGAAATAAATGGCATTTTCTTGGAATTAAATATATTTATAAAGAATATAGAATATAGAATTCAATGGAATCAGAAATCAACTCTTGCTTCCGAGCGTTCTTTTTAACAAGCGTCTACTGTATGTGTGTATAGATAGACAGATTGAAGATTGAAGAAATCGAATTGATCCAAAATAAATGGCATTTTCGTGGAATTAAATTTATATATCATAAATATAGAATATTGAATTCAGTGCAAACTAAAATCATCTTGATTCTGAACGTACGTTCTTCTTAGCAAGCGTCTACTGTGTGTGTATATAGATTGTATGCTTATATTTAGCAATTGGAGAATCACGTATGCCCCATCACAAGTACGTCAGAAGTGTTGGCATAAGTTCTCATAAATCTAGCAACAATTGTCCGCGACTATACGAAACGTGTCTACTATATAGCTTACGTAGTATATATAGCTATAAGGTTTCTTGATCTAACCTAAGCTATACATGCAGCTGTTACAAAATGTCAGCTGATTACATTGTGATCTACTGTAGGAAGCGTCTATTTCCATTTTCCAATTTTATTTCCCAGCCATTTAATACTCAATGCGGCATTATTGTTTTTCTACACGATACGAGCGACGAGGTTATCAGTTTTGTAGTTGCGTTTATCTTTTGTGCAAAGCATGACAAAGTTTCTGATAACTAGTCGCAATTAGTTAAATGTGTATTTATGAACCCGAAACTCGAAATTAGAATCTAGATAAGCTAAAAAACAAAGCAGAAACTAGTTTTTTACCACTAATTATGTTGGAATGGGTAAATACGATTAATCTGTTGTGGGAGACTTGATAAGTCAGAGTTAATCAGAAAAATGTCTGGGCAAGGCCGAGGTTATGCACGTGAGAGTTCCTTAGAAGAAAAACAAAGACAAGTTCGAATTCTTTTTAGACATAGTTTAGGGCTGAAGTTGCCCTACATTAAAGGTATTCGAGCTCCATAACTATCTATAAATTTGCTCTGTTTACAATTAGCAAATTTCTGCATCTTCTTACACCAATTCGCGAGCTTTACTTTAATCAAGTTTGTTCCTTTGGCAAAGAAATACATTTCTTGGCAGTCTTTTATCAAGTTTTCCAATCGTATCTTAGCTTTTATTTGGCTTCAACTTCACATGTGTATATACTATGAGCTACAACTAAATGGCATTTCCTTTTGCACTTGGCTGTTTATTGATAATTTAATCACATGTCTACGAACAATTTGTAGTGCCTAAGTGCAAATAAAATGACTAAACTAAAACTTTTCTTTTTCTTTTCTTCTATTTGCAGTTTCGGTGAGTCAAAATGCAAGAGCTGTGCCAATAAAGTGGTAAATTAAGATTAAAGGTAGGCATTCAGTTAATAGCTAGTCGGACCTTAAACAAAGAGATTTGTATTAAGCTGGAGCTGGCTCGCAATTAGTTCAGCTTTTATGACTCTTCGTGCGTCTTGCTGTTGCCAGACATCTTTCGTCTAACCTTCTCTTGAGTGTTATTATACAATTATTGCGCCTACGTCAGTTGCTATTTTTTCTCGACTCTCTCATAGGCCTCTAGGCCTTCGGCAGATCAGTTTAAGCGAGTGCCAAGCGACACCTTCAATTGAGATTGATTGGGCACACACAAACAAAAACCCAAATAATTATTTAATTAAGCTAACAGCTTGCAATATTTGAATGTAACAAAGCTGAAGTCACATTGGATGAAAGTTTTTCTCGAGGTAAAGGAGAGACAAGCGCGCCATGGAGAACCCGCTGGAAAGCCCCAAATGCAGTCGCAGACAAAGCAAAAAGCATTTGATAATCTTTTCTGATATGATAAGATAGTTGTTGTCTTTATACACCAAAATGGGGTATTCTGATTAGGTCAGTCAATGTGTAGCTCAGTTCAGGCGATATTACGTTAAACATATCATTTATCAACTCCCAATCAAATCAAGAATAAAGTCTGCCAAATAAGTCTCTTGGTTTAAAGTTTATCCGCTTGAAACTTAGTTAGTTTTTCTTTATAGAAAAAGTATTTGTACAAGTTGGTCGGATCGGAGCCCCATATCATATACCCGAAATAGATCGGTCGAAAAGCCAGCTGTGTATCAATAAAGCGTGTCAAAAATTAGTTTCTGCTGCAAAAATACAATTCATTTTTCATGGAATCATATAGTTTATATGCGAGAATTGAAATTTGAGTTTCCTATTCATATTTATATGATTATAATGTAGCTCATCTCAAGTGTCGGCAAGTGTATTCAATTTCCAACTCTTTAACTTGCTCCGGGTTAGTCACTGGCAGCAGCTGTCAAGCAAAATAAAAACAAAAGCAAAACAAAAAAAAACAAACATATTTTTGCCAGACCTTCAAAACTTTCCCATTTCCGTGGGTGGTTTTTGGCACTCGAGCCACTTGTCAAGTGCACCAAAGGCGGGGCTGGGGGCGGGCCATATACATATACGCTGTGGATTGTCCAAAGCTGTTGCGTGTGTTTTAAGGTCGTTTTGGTCGTTTTGTTTTTTTCGTGATGTGAAGGAACTACTTACTCATTCATAGTTTAATTGTTGGCGAGACCTTTCTGCGTCTCTATTGTAATTGGAACTGAAACGACACTCAATATGCCCGTTCAAGTTGATAACAATTTTCCTTTTGTCATAGAGAATTGGGTCTTGGTCGGCTGCGTATCCGTCAGATACGCGCACGCATGAGGGCGTGCGCTGATGAATAACTAGAAAACGACGGCCGCAGCACTTGTTGGACAGCCGAAAACGAAAATTCAAAAACAGCAACAAAATAATATTCGTTTTCTAATTATGAGTTCTTAGTTCTTATGCCACTTGTTCGCAACTGGGTCAAGTCTTTGAGGAAAACTTGGCTATGAAAAAGTGAAATCGCAGCTGTAATTAAAATTTAATCATTGGCATTTGTTCAACAATTCTCGCATCACTGACTCGTTGTCTCTTTTTCTCCCTCTCTCACTCTCTCTGTCTCACTCTCTAATTACCACTTACACTTTTGCTCATAGATTCTTGATGGAGGCTGCTGCTGCTATTGTAATTAGCCAACTTATTCCATTGCTTATAAAATGCTTGTAATTGAGTGTTAACACCTTGACAGCATTAGCCTGAGATGATGACATTGCCGTCTAGACAGAGGAGCAGCATATTGATGGCTTGAGACAATGATGATAGCATTAAAATGCACACTAGTTGCACTTTAATTGCAATCTATTTGAAGGGATTCTTATGCTATTGTATAAAGCGTAAGATATATAATGCATATGCAGATGAAAAGACAGTTAATAACTGAACATTTGACCCACAGAGTTCACTTTCAAGCTTCTCAACAGTACTTAAGCTTCCTCGAATGCATGATGACTCCTTTTTTTATTTATTCTGTCTGACAGCTTAATTAATTTTAATTACAGCCCATTGCTCTTGGTCTGTAATCAGCTTACAAAAATCAAGAAATTATAATGAATTATACATAATGAACTGCTTTCCCTTCAGCGCTGTCTCTACAAGTCGCCCACTCTCTCTCTCTCTCTCTCTCTCTCTCTCTCTCCCTCTATCTCTCTCTCCCTGTCTCTGTCTCTGTAGCTAATTGCACAATCGCCTCAACGGCTCAGACACATACATATGTAATCAATGGACCAGTTGTTGCAGCTGCCTTAACCCAGCCGCAGACTGCATACTTCTTTTTTTTTGAGTGGGCATTGTACGTATCTCTAAGACAAAGAGAAAAAAACCATAAAAAGCTTCTTCATCAGCCAAATTCATAGCCATCAAATTTATAAGTCGATTTCGATGTCTGGCTGCCCACAAATAACGCACTTAATATGCATTTCTCAATCGATCAATGTGACACATCTATCATTATAACATTTTGAACATTAAGCAACATTTAGAAATATTTCTCAATGCAACTTTTGGGCACAACAAGTCGCACAGCACAATTCTGACTGCGCCGATGACGTTGGCCACAAACTTAATTAGGCGTCTCGCATAGTTATTTGTGGGCAGCACGCGGCCACCTTCATGATTTTTAGCTAATATTTCTACTTATCTTCCCTCTCTCTCTGTCTCTCTTTCTCTCTTTCTTTCTCTCTCTCTCGGTTGGCATTTTGTTTTGCTTGCCAGTAGGTTGTGCAACGCGCTCCAAAATTGAACTTGGGCCCCATTGGCATTGCACTTTGCGGCTTTGTTTTGTTGCCATTGACAATTTTTTTTGTTAGTTGAGAAATGGCTGTAAAAAAAACTAAGCTTGAAAGCTTATTTAACCCATAAGGTGAAAATGTTTAACAAGTTGCACCATCTAAATTAATCAATAGCTAATAAAATAACAATATAAATATCTGAATATATTTCAAACTTGTTAAAATGGGTCGCAGGAAATGTACTAATAGTAATTTCTTAGTACATTTTAGGTATACGGAATAAATCAAATAATATATTTTTTATTTAATAAATTACTTAGAACTTTTATTTATTAAATTGTATTAAATTTTCAAATAGTTTCTGTTAGAGCTTAAACCTTTTGGGAATTTTGAGAAAATTGTAAATACATATGTCAAGTATATGTTAATAACATAATAACATATGTTAATAACAGATCAATATAATAATGTAGACATATTTTGCATGGCTGAAAAGTACAGTTAACACTTATTTCGCATGTCTTAATCAGATTTTATTGTGCTCACATATCAATTATTAATATTACAACTTCTCGAATTTGACAACAAACTTGATAACTAATTTTTGTATGTACGTTAACAATTATTTTAAAATAATATATGCAACCAAATACAGTAATTATCTATAAATACACAATCATTAAAGTTTTGAGCGTAGGCTAAAAATTATACGTTAGCTAATTGAGATTAATTGAGTTGAATATTTAAAGACCTTCTATGCTTGTGCCAGGCAAATAAAGCTGACCAATTGCATATGTGGCCATATATGCTCGTCTGATGCCCTTTGGGCATTTCCTTGCTCGTTTAAAAATGATTTAGAGTAAGAAATGAGCAAAACCCGTTAGTAAGTGATTCTCTCTCTTGAAGGCCCAGTGCTGACCACAGCAATCAGTTTCCGACTCATCTTAACTCAACGCATCAGCTCGCAACTTCACCCACGAGCAAAACCCGTTGAAATCTGACTAAGCCGGCGGCCATCCACAGTATATTAATGCCCCAGAGATTATGCCAAAAACAACAGCAACAACAACAACAACAACAACAACAAAATCAACAAGGTATATCGTTTACCGTTTTAAAGAAAACAAAAAAAAAGCTAAAAAGTTTATTTATTCACTTCAACGCCAAAGCAGAAGCAGAAGGAACTTCTTCAACCGCAAAATAATGAGTTGCACCAAAGTCAAAAAAAGAACAAAGCAATGAAATAAAAAACATAAAAAAACAGTTAACAGTTAGAGAGCCGAATATTAAATACACTTGCAGACATATATCAGATGTTCCATATAGAGTTTTTTATACTCTGCAGTTGATCCTGCTGACCCCTATATAGATACAGACTGCCGAAAAGAAAACTTATCTAAGCCAAGTTTAGCTTTGAGACTGAGGAACTAGAAACCAATATTGACAAGATCAAGAATATATACATATATATGTATCTTTAAGGTTAATTCTTCAATGTGAAACACATTTTATGGAAAAGTAATAATACCTTTTGCAAGGGTATAATATTAAACTCGAAAGAACCGCAACGAAAACAAAGACGAGACAAGAATCGGACTAACAAAGCTTTCGGCCAAAAGCAAAATTTTAACATTTTCATATGCGCTGTGGGACGGACATGACTCGACGCGACGTCTTCAAAAAGTTTTAGGTCAAACCGCAGTCGCAGTCGCAGTTGCAGTTGCAGTCGCAGTTGCTGCCAGAGCTCCTGGCTAACAGCTCCAACAACTGCAACTGCAGCCATCCACTTGAGTGCGGCGTCTGTCCCTGTTAGTTGGCCGTCTGTCTGCATCCTGCGTAGAGAGCATATTAAATTTCAGAACCTGGCCAACAACAGCTGTGCGACGCCTTTGGGGCGAGACTTGAGCAATGCGAAACCAGTTTTCAGTTTAAGTTTAAAGCCCAGACTCGGACTTGGACCCGGGCTCCAGACGGCAGACGGCAGACGGCAGCTGTAAACAATCAGAGCTAACTGCATGGCAGGCACTCAGCCATGAAAAATGAAAAATGAATGATGATAATGACGACGACGACGACAACGACGATGAGGGAGGAGGAGACGTCGCCCCAACTGCGGGGCCACTTCTTGGTTGGTGCTGCTGATCTTTGCGCAGCAAAAGCCGTTGACCAAAAAGGCTTCATACAAAACACTTATTGTTAGTGGGCATGCACTGAGAGAATTTTGGGCACAATATTTGGGTACATTTTAACATTAGTAATTTGAGCCGAGCAAGGCGGGGTAACTTTTCGCTCTGCGTTTCCTTGTTCGTGTTAATCTCTTTTATACAAGATGTGAGATTTAAATATTTGCAAAGTTCTCAAGACCATAGAAAACATGTAACTATTTAATTTTCTTTTCGGAATACTTATCTAAATAAAGAAACTAATATATGTATATTTAAAATATATTTAAAATTCTTTTAATTTCCGTATTTCCTTTTTGTTTTTGCAGCAAAACCAAAGCCACATTTTCACAGATTCATAATTATCTTAAAGCTTAGCTGAGCTAATTTTCAATTTAATTTCTTTGAGTGTACGCGTGCTGTGTATTGCTTTGGCTTGTGGCTTTGGTCTGGGCCAACAATTTCCTGCTCCTGGCCAAGTTGGGGTGCATCTACCTGCGCTCTGGCCAGCAGCTTCTAAACAAAAACCCGATTTCGTACAAGTATCTCCACATCTACTGCCCTTTGCTGTTGTTGCTGTTGTTGCTGCTGCTGCTGCTGCTGCTGCTGCTTGTTTGGTTTATGGATACTCGAGCTCAGGTTTTGCTATTTGTAGTCGTACTTTGAAGTTGAGAGCTGAAAAAATAAACCGGTTGCCAGGTTCATAGGCGCTTTGTTTGAAAGTCGACGCGGTCTCGCCTTGTCGTAGGTACTTACTCGTACTTACCTTACTTATGTATATAAGCTGCTCCTCCGCTTCGCCCCCCCTTCTGGCAGCCCAATCTTTTAGCAATTCTAGTTTTTGTTTTATATGTTTTAGAATACGCCATTTTTCACAATTTTTCTCGCCTCGAAATGCTCGAATGCGCGCGTCCTCAGTATTTGGAGTACTTTTCTAGTGGCCGTAACAGAATCAGGCTTTATAAAATACTACTCTATTAAACTTGTTTTTGGCTCGTTTGGCTTTCTGTTTTGATTATGCCCTGTTGCTGCTGCTGCTTCTGATGATGATAAAGGGTTTATTGACTTTTTTATGGTTTGTTATGCAGGTCATAAAATTAAACATTTAGACTTTGGGAGGGGCCTTGAAATTAACTGAATATTATGAGACTTTAAATAATAGGTGAAACTATGAAGTATGAACGAACAAAAGGTTGCAAATAAATGTAAATGGAATAGAGATATAGTATATATATAAATATAAGAACATTTTAAGTTTGTGCTTTACTCTATTTCTTCGCAAAGCCAAAAGCTGACTTAAACTAAATAAATATTGCTTGATATCAGACGGTAAGTTCTAGCTTCTATTCTATTTCTCTGTCTTTTACTTTGCTCTTTAATATGAGACTCTTTCTCATGCTGAACTCAGAGTAGGCACGCCCTTTAAAAGCCATACCAAAAAATGTGGCCTAGGTATTAGCCATGACTTCAACCTGCGCATTGACAGCCACTTCTTGTTATTTGCTGATGTCTGCAAGCTACCATAAAAGTCGCAGCTTGGCTCAGCCATGAAACTGGTTGAACTTTAACAACAACAACTCAAATTGCTTTTGGCTTGTTGGTGCATTTGGTGCACATTGCTGCCGGTTTCTCTTTTATGGCCAAGACAAGTTCTTGACACTCAAAAGCCCAGCGAGCAGACAGTAACGCCTACAGCTTAAATTGTATCTACAAGTGCGAGCTGTATCTGTAGCTGTAGCTGTATCTGTATCTGGGGCTGTACAGAAATAAGCTTTGAATGCCTGCCTGCCTGGCTGCGTAGTCTACCTTCAATCATTCAATCACTCATTCAATGCAATCGCAGTTGCAGTCAGTTGCAGCTGAGCGAGCCGATAAACGCAGGGGCAGTCAGCGAAGCGTGCCCCACACGCACACGCGCACACACAACATACAACTACTAGAAACCCCCTCTCCATTTCCCTCAACTCTGCCCCCTGCAGCTCTGGTACTAGCAGTTAAGTTAAATGTAATTTAAAATCAAAACGCAGCCATTATTCGATTGCCCACATAATAAATGATGTAAAAAGTAGGCGGGCGATCACAAATCTCAGACACGGCAGAGCTCTGACAACGGGGCAGCGGGGACCTCAAGAAATGTTGTCTACCAAATTATAACACGAAAAATGTTGTGTAGCATACTATAATATTTCATATTTATTTACGATCATTTCGCTCTGTTTGAATGCTCCGAAAACTGTGTTGAAAAATTGCAGCTCACCAGACAACATTCGGAATAGACTTTTGTAATGCCAAATTGTAATTTTCATTTCTTATAATGAGCATTAAAATCGTTGCGTATTGTTATGTGCGCTATATTGAAATATATTTATGCTCGAAGGATTTTGGTTTGGCAAGAGGAAATGCAAGCATTGTTTAAATTGATATTAGAAATTGTTCAACTACTTGTACTTTATATAACATAGACTTTAAAAATGTTTGGAAATATTTTATTACGAACAATATATATAGCGATAATGCGTCTAATACGATTTACCATGAACTTTACAAAGAACATGATAAGTCTTTGTATAATACAGATATGAAATATATATATTGAAAATAATTTTGTGTAAGATACGAATTAAATGTCTGAAGGCTTTTAGATCTAATTAACAAATTTAAATACGCAATTAAAAGTAATTAACCATGAACTTTGCAATGAACATAAGTAACAGTTATCAGTTAGTTATACTTTCTATTTAACACGGGGCAATTTTCCGTCGTTCCGTCTTCTGCCAATACACCCGATTTACTTTCACAGCAGGGCATTAAAACGCAAATTAAAAGCATTTACTTGTGTAGATGGCGATAAGTCAGCGACAAATTTACGGCAAGCAAATGCAAGAGCCGACATCTAACTGCCTGCCTCAAATGTAGTTATAAAGCAGCAGTCTTTGGCCTGGGCCACAGACACTGTTGTCCAGTTAATAGCGACTGCTGCGCGAAAAAATCGGGGTGTGCACGCCAAAATAGAAAAAAAACAAGAAAACACAAATGCAAAATAAAATGTAAAAAACAAAATTGTGTAAATGGTCTCTCACTCAACTGTTTTGAACGTTAATTTACGCCAACTGTTTGGCCAATGCACGTTGTCTGCTTTCAGTTTCATTATGACTCGAAACAAGCCGAAAAATCATGCAATTGCAGTTGTTGTTCTTGTTGTTGCCAAGCTGCTTGCAGATTGCAACATTCATTTTGTATCTTTCGGGTTGTTGTTGCCGCTGCCGCTGCTGCTGCTGCTGTGGTTAATCATATTTCTCTTGTTGTTGTTGCTGTTGTTGTTGTTTCTGCCATTAAATTAGCAGCTGCACACAAGTTGCTTTCAAAATGTTACTTGCAGGATACGAGTGCAGCCGCCGCAACACCGCAAGACTTGTGCATGTGCAACGCTGCGTATGCGCAATATTTTGCTTTTGACCACGGCTGTTGGGCGACTGATTACAGCTGGCGCTAATTGTTGTTGTAGTTGTGAGTGCTTTTTGTCTCCTTGACACTTATGAGGTCTTTTTGTGCTTTATGTTGCCAGCTTTGTCATGCTCATTGCAAGTTTAACATGAACTTCAACATGAGGTCGCTCTCAATCATACTGTTGGGGTATGTAGGTTTATCTTTTCCTATTTGTATTTAACGGCTAGTCAAAAATGTGCAAATAAAATTATCTTTAACATTTGGCTTTCTCTAATTTGATTTCGCTATGCTCCGTGCAAGTTTAACATAGACTTTACCATGAGGTTCGAATTGATTTCGTTTGCTTATGAAATCCATCAGCTTTTAATTAGTTTTTCTTGTTTATTTTTAAGTTTAATAGCTGTTGAAACTAGGCCAGCATCAGGTGTACAATAATTCACTCTATA
Source organism: Drosophila kanekoi (assembly GCA_037075305.1). Classification (NCBI taxonomy): domain Eukaryota; kingdom Metazoa; phylum Arthropoda; class Insecta; order Diptera; family Drosophilidae; genus Drosophila; species Drosophila kanekoi. The sequence continues at coordinate 1,846,636 of JBAMCE010000577.1, read as the reverse complement.
AATTTCATGATGACAAAAAACATTTGCATGCTTTGTCGTCCGCGTTTAATACGTCAATAACAATTGACTAACGAGAGCACTAAAAGTTTATGAACTGTTCGCACAGCAGACTGAGGCAAGTTTCGCATTTACCATTTGGCCCATTCATTGACTCTTTCAATTTATTTTACAGCCCTATCAATAAAAGTCGCTTCAGTCTTATTACGTGTACGCGAGAGCGTTGTCAAAGATTTGCCACAATTAATTCAAGTGCCTGTACAGCTGATTTTCATACATATTTATTTGCTTTAGCGTCTGTTGCCTACTTCGGCACACAAAATAAATAATAGCTCGAACATAAAATACTTATAGATGCCATATAAATCAGCGCAACAGCTGCTGAGTAATAGATATTATTTCTTTTTAGCGCTTTCACTTGCTGATTTTTCGCTTCTTATGAGCTTTTCAAATTTCGATATTTTTATTTTTTGTTTCATTTTTTATTCGCGTCTCATTTGGCGCGCTTTCGACGGCTCATTTATTTTTATACCCTGAACCCATTGAAAATGGGTAAAAAGGGTATATTGTATTTGTGCAAATGTATGTTACAGGCAGAAGAAAGACCCCATAAAGTATATATGTATATTCTTGATCAGCATTAACAGCCGAGTCGATCTAGCCATGTCCGTCTGTCTGTCCGTCCGTCCGTCCGTCTGTCTGTCCAATGATCTCAATGGGATTATCAACGCAAGGATCTCAAACCCTTGCTAAAGACTTAAAATAGCTGTAGGTTCTCCTAGTGCCCGCGCAGATCGAGTTTGTTTCCGATATTCGATAACTTGCCAAGTAATCGATAAAGATCGATGTCGAAATACTGTTTTTTGAGCAATTTGGGCAAATAATTAGAGCTAGAGTCGACAAACTTGACATGTTGCTTCTAGAATAGTATATATATCTGCATTTGGTGTTGGAAGAATAGGTTTCAGGGTATCCCTTAGTCGGGAGCTCCCGACTATAACCTCTTACTTGTTATTTATTTAAAAAGGCAAATGCAATTGTTTTGGCTTAATTTAAGTATGATTTTTAATTTTGTCAGACGTTTGTTTTTATTGTTTTTGTTAATTTAAGTCACACGTGCTGTGCAGTACATTTAACAAAATTGATTTTTTGCGACTTTTGTGAGTTAAACAATAAACTCATTGATTTATTACAAGAAAATAATTTCATTTATTATGGCTGTGGCTTGATTTCAAGAGGCTTAAAGCATAAATAATTGCAGCCATAATAAATTAAATATACTCGACTTTTTATGCGAGACCATCTCGAAACGAAAACGAAACCAAAATAAAACAAGGAAGTTTTTGTTTTTATTCTTGTTCCTTTCGCAAGGCGCATTTATGTGAATCTTAATGAAAAACTGCACATGCATGCAAATTGCATATTTAAATGAAATATCAGCGACGTGATACACAATACCAATACCCCGTACCAATCCGACTGTCCCGAAGCGATCCTCCAAACGTCGACACTTTCGTTTTTTCCCTGTCTTTGTGCTCTCCCCTTTATAGAGGCTTTCAAGGGGAGCGGCAGTTAAATATTTGATATATCGCCCGTCTTTAGCTATGGCAAATGCAAAATTTATGCTGTTTAATATGATTTTGATTTGTTGTTCGAGCGCAACGAGTCGAGTGTTTACCATTTATTTGTACAGCTGATTTATGTGCGAAGCGGACCCTTGAGTTCGGTTTGTTTAGCCTCGGCGCCCGCTTATTGTTTATAAACAACAACAACTTAAACTAATACTCTTTTCTCTATTAACAATATAAACATATATGTGAGATAAATGTTTCTCCAAGAAAATAGTGTCAAAAAATATTTTGTAAAATACAAAATGTTTACAAATTGAAACTCTTCCGTAAAATATATTTTAAATAGAACATATTGCAGAAGTTGTAAGTTACAAATTCCAAATTTTTTGTATCCAATAGTCCGCCCCTTTAACTCAATTATTCGAAGAGATTGACAAAAAGAAATATAAGTTTAATAGCAGATTACAGTCAGAAGGAACACGCGCAGTAGAGTTATTGTCTAAATGGTGCAATCATTCAAGCAAATGATCTATGTGGAACTGGGAACTGATCTAAGGCTAGTGTATATAGTATCTATTTAGTAACACGTTTTAGCTGAATCCAAATCCGATCAATTAAGTTGTTTGAGTTGTGCAACACCATGTGCTCCACCCATACACTTCTATCTATCTATGTTGCAAATTCCCATCAGCTATCGCTACCTGCCAAGTGATTCACACGCCCCCAATTACTGATTGGGGTCCCTAGCCTATGGATCACCTTTTACAAACGCTTATCAGTCAGGCATTTGTTGGCAGCGATAAGGTGGCATTCGAATTCTCTGGGCTTATATAGTATTTCCATTATCATTTAGTTTAGATACACGCAACGTAATTTATTTGTTTATTGTACTTAGTTTTGTAATGTTATGATAAGAATAGCTTTTGGCATTATGTGTGTGAAAGGGATTGCCACACATTTGGGTCAACTTGTTCTGCCTTTTGGGGCTGAACAGGTTTGTGAACTGATTTCGAAACGGCTTGACGAGCATTTGAGATAAGGGCTGGATTAGTATTTGTTAATTTGATTGATGGATTGCTTGAGCTCAGGGCAAAGTGTATAAATGTATATACAATTAACTCAATTTCTATGTTTCATATTTGTATCTATTTTAAAAATGTGTGCGCAAAAATAATATTAACTAATTTTATATTTTTTACAGAAAACCTTATGTACAGGAGTTACATATATTGAGAAACTTGAGCCATATCTTAAACCAATATTCGGTAAGTTTTCTATTAATCACACCAAAGCTTAAATATAACTCAGGGAATTGTATATGCACGGTCAAATTTCCACTTAAAACTCGCATTGATTGCATTTCATAAAAAAAAGGCGTGGCAAACAAAAATCTCATTTGTGCGACTTCTGGCACATTAACATTCGCATATTTGGAGCTAAATTTCCATTTAATTTCAATTTTTATGAAAATTCCAGCACAGACCATTTAGCTGCATTTCAGATGCAAGCGCAACTGCGCGATTATCAGATTAAATTGTTAAAGCAGCTGTGCGAATGGCGCACAATCTGATCCTGAACCAAATATCGTTTACCCGCACTGTAAATAATTAGAATTATGCAGAACTGCCTACCGACTGTGACTTAATTAAAATTTATGTGCAATAAATTCGAATTAATAATAATTGTCGCTTAAACGTTATGAGTATTTCAACTAGTATTGAATTAACATGCAACGCAATGTCGCCAAATGAAGGCGTATTCTCATTCAATGTGCCCTTTTGTGCACATGTATAAATATTGATAATCGAGTAAAATAATAATTCGCAGAACATTTACAATTAACTATTCTTCTTATATACGCTTTGTTTGTGTCGTTGTTGTGAATTTTCCTATATAGACATTCGCTAGTATGGGACTCAAGTCAAGTACACGTGATCAGAACTGAATAGAAGAGCCGCACTTGATAGGTGATTAGACAATCTTCAACTTAAGCACATGATAATGACAAAAAGAGCTTTATTGGCATTAGATAAGTACTTAGAACAAGTTAGGTTAATCAGTAAGGCATAGAGTGGGCTTTAGAAACGTGCACTTGGTGAATTATTAGTAGATTTGCTTAAAGCAGGCAAATGAGAATTGCAAAGAGAGGCCCATTAAAAGCGAATCAATTAGTAAGAATAGCTTGAAAGGTTTCGGCAGCTTAGTCTAACTGTGTGTATTATAACTTCGAATTGAAATTGAGAAATCTAACAATATGAAGCTGTAGCTAATTGCAGCACAATAAGCTGCTGCATTTAATAGGAAAGCAAATTGAACGGCTCTTATTTCTCAAGTAATACGATTCACTTACAATGTCTATTTTATACAATTGCAATTGCAATTGCAATATGATATGCCTCGGATTTCATTTGAAACCTCAAAATAGCGATAAGAACCATTTAAACAAAGACCTCTAGAACGTCGCATGGGCAACCTTGTGGGGCCATACAATATATATTGCTAATCAAAATCGATTTCGAATTACGTATGTTACAAAACTGCAAAAGGAAACAAAGCAATTCACTTGAGAGACGCGTGAAAGTTAACCTTGTACGCGAGTGAGTTTGCTCGTTTGTCTGTGTAGGAAGCATGAAACATTCAGCTCAGCATAGCTGACAAATCACAGTGGGGAAATGTAATATTCAATGTGCTTAAACCACAAAACGAGCAATCAATGAAGATACTTTTCATGCATGCCGCGATTGTCCACTGCAAAAACAAAAAACACCAAAAAAAGCTTATCTAAGATTTCGCGCTTTGCTTTTTGTAAAGCTGCCAAGTCAAGTCAAGTTTGTTGTCCGGCAAGGTTATTGCACACGAGAAACGCTCGTAAAACCACAGAAAAAACAACAAACTAAACTCACAAAAAAAAAAAAATAAAACAAACAGAAGAATAAATATCGCAAGAAATGGCAACAAACAAACAAAAAATAAAAAACAAAAAGCATGCGATAATTAAATATTTGATATGTCAGCTGTTTGCTGATGGAATCCGTCGGCGCTACAAAGACAACCAGTTGGCGGGGATGGGGAATACAAAACAATAAAATTCTCGTTGTGCTATTTAAAAGGAAAAAGATGTTCTAAAGTGGCGCCAGGTGACAACAAAAGAAAATAACAATAATAACAATAATATAACGATAATGTAGTTTTAATTATTTGTATATAATGAAAATTGGAGTTCTTAGAAATATATGAAAATGTTTACTCTAATTTTTGCAGCTTCACATTTTCAAACAACATTAAAGAGTTAAACAAATAGTTTTTATATTAAAATAATATTTAACTATATAACAAATAAATGCAATGCAGAAGAATCACGAATAATAAATTATCCAATTTCCTGGAAGAAAATATCTCAAATTAAATTTAGAAAAAGAAATATTTAAATTCATTCAGAACAATAAAAATTATAAGCAAGTTCTATTTGTACTCCAAATGTTCCAATTGCTCAGAAATAGACTAAATAAATCGAAGACTGGTTAGCTTAGTTAATATATGCAGATGCTTCCTGCTTCCTTTGTGCTTTCTTCTCAATCCTTTCGATAAAGTCTTCAATCTGACAGGCATGCATGTATGTATTTACATACACGATTTCAGATCTTGGCCCGCACCCCTTATCAGGTAACTGGTTAGGCAGCAACAACTTCCGCAAATGCCTGTGGTCCAAGCTGACCAAGATTTATCACAGCTTGTAACAACACACACACAACACACAAGTGCAATTCATAACTCATTTCTTTTGTTGTTTCGTTGCATGAGCAATCACGCAAATGACAGCACAACTTGTCGTGGAACAAAACAACAACAACAACAACAACAGCAACAACAACAGCAACAACCACAATGAGAACAACAACAGGCACAAGGCACATATTTTGCATATTAAGCACACGCCAACAACAACAATTGAAAAGCATTTGCAAGGCGCTGGCTTGGTATTTGCATTTGCATTAACAAAGTGTGACCAACATTGAAAATGCATCTCGTCCGCGTCGCGTCGCGTCTTTATGGAGCAAAGCCAAAGCATTTCATTCGTCTCGTTCGCTAATGAGCTTTATCCATATTTATATGGTTATTATTTTAAATAGACAAAGGCTTTGCGATCTGCGAGTGCGGAAATTAAATGCGAATGATTAATGAAATCAGCTGAGCTTGGTTTATGTGCGGCTTGATGTTGTTGTTATCGATAGCATACAAATGATAAGCCTGATATCCCTCATTTATTATCAATTAATTGTAACCTAGTCCATGCTTCAAGGTGGTTAACTTGTTAAAAATGATATCTTGTGCCTATTTGAATATTTGAATTATATTTATCGATAACTTAGATTGTCATTCTTATACAGTGCACATATCCCTCCTCCTGATCCTTGCATCCAACTATTTATCTCAATCCAAATTCCTAGCTGTTCCATCTTTAATTCAAAGAACTGACTTAACTTGATGCTATTTGATTTTTATATTCTTTATTTTTGATCGATAACAGGATTGGTTAGTTATGTTTATTCGGATTGTAACTTTTTCCGATAACATAAATCTTCCTCTCGATAGTCGCCTTTGCGTGCTCTCCTTAATTCCTGATTATATTTTCTATGTAATTTCGCTTCTATTTTGACAGAGTTGTCACAGCTGAGGGCGTGGAAATATGCCCATTTATAATTTTGCTAGATATCACTTTCAATCTAGCTGCATATGCAAATCTCAAACCAATTCCACCCATCCTATTATTAAGTTGTTGGCTTTTGTTATGCTATTGTAAGAATCTCCAGCAAGATACAATAGCTACATCTTCTTGCGCGGCGTTTGCTCAACCCAACTCAACCCGTTCATAACCCACACACACACACACACATATATACACACGCACGGCTTACACCCAAAAAGCAAAGCTCACATGACACACATACCAGTAGACGGCACGCCCCCTGCTGCTGCTTGCAGCCCACAAAATTTATTATCATGTAAAATTTTTGTGCAACAATGCGACAACACAAAAGCTGAACGAACTCGCGGCTACTGTGCAGCTGCCAAGTCAACAGATATCACCCGCCCCGCACGCCAGCGCCCCTTTCGACGCCCGAACAGCAATTTGTTCTAGTTGATAATTTATTTGAATATTTTGCTTAATTATAACAACAAAAGAAACGGCCACAGAATATTTTGCAACAAATGTTAGCACATTTTATGCAATCTATCTGTATATTTGTGGAATGTATCTGTGAGATACAAAACTGGTCAAGTAAAGTGCTGGGCGTTTAAGTCTGCCAAGTGGCTGGCATTGAGTCCGAGCTAATCACAGACAAAAGCTGTCGAGTGCAGCGCCAAGAAATATACGCATTCGATTGCCGAATATTAAATACCCTAACAGCTGCTGGGCTGGCATACGATATAATAGTTAATACTTAAACAAAAGCAGGAGATTGATAGATTTTTGATTAATTTTCTGTTGAAGTAAGTTTTAATTCTAGATGCAAAAAATAGAAGTCTTTTTAAATGCCAACATATCGCATAAGAAATGTATAGCATAGTTATCTTTTCAAGGGTATAGAAATGATTGTCGCTAATTAGCCCCTTCTCGCATGACTAGACAAGGCGAATACGAATACGAATACGAATACGAGTTGGATGCCCAAGTCAGACCCCCGTCGCGGCATTCTAAGTTAACAATCCAGTCAAAAAGACAAATGATATGCTTAACATTGAAGCTGAACTGACTCAACTAATTCGACGGGCCCCAAGACGAGGCAGAGACTGTGGCAAGCATTTAAACGCGAACTGACGATCACTTAAAGTCGATTAACTGAAAGTCTCGTCCGGGGGCTGTGTCTGTCTCTTCTCTTCCCTCTCTCTCTTCCGTGCATCCCCTCATCATTTATAATTTCTGGTTCTATAATTTTGTACATACGGCATCTGTGGCGACCTGCGCAAGAATCACGCCGCGAGCGATTCAAATCAAAACGTGCATAAATTTCTATGCTTTATGTGTGCCACGCCCTTGCCCCTGCCTAGTTCCAGCTGCTGCTGCTTCTTGTGTATCAAACAGTAGCGGCATTCATTAATCAAAGAGCAGTCCATCGACTTAGTGTGCTCCGCGGGACCAGGGCAGCTACGTATTAGTTACACTTTAGCAGGCGGAAGGCGGGCGCTGGGATTTGGAGATCGCCACATGCCCCACGGGCAATTGCGAGTACTTGGTCGGAGTTATGCATGCCAAGAAGTTGCCTGCACGCGCGCTAAGCTGATCTTGGGTTGGGTCTGGGGTTGGGTCAAGGCAAGCGCCAAAAGAGCTGAGCTCATCAGAACAGGCAGCGATGCGTCTTTTAAAGTGGTATTTGGGTGTGGTTTTATCAGCTAGCGACAGACAAGGCCAAGGATTAGGCTTGATGTATAATGTACATATATATTGCGCAGCTAAGCACCACCTGAACACATGCATGAATCAGTGCTCTTTTCATGCCTTTCGTCTAATCAAAAGCTTACGCTTTTTACAGCCACAATAAAATAGCTGAATCAATTTGTGTTTGCAATACAACGCATCGTTGACTGCGTTGAGTTGGGGCAAATATCAACAAGAGACACTTGCGATTACTTATTTATTTGCATTGCATTGGCAAATTTATGCAAATTTTCATTTATTTAATCAACACGCAAAGTGCGTGTCAGCCGCGGGAAAAATTGTGAAGCTACAGAGCCAAGCGCGAAGTGCTTGCTTTGGCCCAAGGGGCCATTGCACGGCAACAAGGACGACGACAACAATATAGGGGAAGGGACATTGAGGGGGAGCAAAATGTTTATTGGCAATTTGTTGTAACAACTGTAGATAACTGCTGAATAGATATGCATAGCTATGGATGTCAATGGTTACTAACGAACTGAGCTGTTCTCAGAGCCTTTGCGTATTTACAAATTGCCATTGTCATCAACATCAACACGCGGCCTGTTGATGTGTGTGCGTGCGTGTGTGTGTTTTAATGGCAATTGAGTGAGACTTACAGGGAACTTAGAGCTAATAATAATACTATAATCTATAGGTTAGTCATGTAGGGAAAGTATTAAAAATAGCCAAAGGCTGCCGGTTGAGGCGTTCGCAGGGTTAAGTAAACAATTACAGCTTAGAAAAAAATATTATTTAATTTATTCATGAGTAAAATTATTAATGATTATTTTTAATAAACATACGTATCTATACACATGTTGGTGGGCAATATACTAAGCAACATTTATAGATATTTTAGGAAAATAAGTGGGCAATGTTCATTAAGACTGCTAAAAAAGAAGTTGGTGGTTCAAAGCGCTTTAATATGTTGATATTTAGTGAAGTCCAGTATCTTCTTTCTGTAACCAGGCAGTTAAGAACAAGTTAAACTTTTCTTAAGACCCAACTAGAAAGTGTTCGGCAAAGAAGTTGAAAATAGTCTATAATTAAGATTAACAATCAGGATCTTAGACAGTTTAAAAGTTGTCCAAAGCAAAGGTAAACCAATAAATAATTGATCTATCAAATGTACCCAACGAACTCATTAATTATGGGCGAACTTTTGCAACTTAAACTTTGGCTGGAATTGTCAATCTCTTAAGCTTTGTTTTATGTGACTTTTAATGGACAAGCTTGAAAGTTGAAAGAACTTTGTCGTGACCGAAGTGCGTATTTTAAAGCACTCCAACTTGCAGCCTTACCTTATTTGTGTTCATATGCTGATTCGTTATTGTGTCCTGTGTAAAATGCTGCATTGCTTTGTCAACGGACCCGAGTCAGCTGAACGGGGCTCTACTCTATGCTACTATCAATTATAAAAGATACTGTGCAACCGAGCATGAAATTAGCTGCGTGCTGCCGCCCTTCAGTAGCCAACCCCCCTCCGGCTGTTAACCCTGACTTTCATAACGCATTTATACGTACTCGTTCTCGCACTCATTACACGGTCATCGTTTGCTAGTCACAGTCGATAACATTTCATGTTTATACACAAAGATATGCATATATAAAGCGAGTACTTTGCCAGCCTTATTAATTTATGCATTTCTGTTGATTGTCTGCGTTACAGTTGACAAGTTTCCCTCCAGCTTTTCGAGCGGCGTTCGGTTAGAATTTTTATAGTTAGTTAGTTGGGTTGTCAGCTTTATGATGGATAATGAGTAGTTGTAATGGCTGGTTTTCCTTGTTTTCGTTCTTCTTGTCTTTGCTTTATGGCATGACGACATTGATTAATTTTAAGAGCCAATAACTAGCTGGCATTATGCAGGCTTTTTCTTTTGTCTATGCATATATATAATTTTTTGCTGTTGGTTCGTAACCCCCTGTCTGGCATTTATCTAATGTTTGTTCACTATTTTTCTTCTTGCAGACGTCGCGGCAATTGCGCAACAAATAACATTTCTGTCTAAAGGTGAGTTCAACTTTCAGCAAAAAGCGAATAAAAAAAATTTAAATAGAAAAATATATATACATTTATTTAATAATTAATTAAATACTTTGTAGGCGTATCGAATGGCCAAGTTCTTATGCAAGACTTTGTGTAGGGGTCAATCGTTGAAGTCATGAGTTCATTGACTTAGCTCAGGTTTTTCGGTTATATATTTGATGTCTAATGAAGTTTTAATCAAATTAAAAGTTGTTTTCGAATTGGATGGTAAAAATTAGACATGCTATTAATTGTATATGGAAAAAATAGTATAAATTAACAATTTTATCTGTTCAATTAACTTTGAATTTTCCTAAAACTGAATTTAAACATCACATGCTATTTTACTTACAAGTTTTTTCTTTAATATTCTCCTTTTATCTTGTTTATAGTAGTCTTCTTGCAGTCTTAAGTCTGCCCTCTTTACTATTTTCTTTATGGCACACAAATTTCATTCAGATCTTATCTAGCAGCAATCCAGTTGACTGCTCCACTGACCCACTGTCTGACCATACACCGCAGTTGATAGCGTCCTCAACAATAGTAAATTCTTTCATAAATACCAACGCCTTAAACATATACAAGAGATAAAAACTTTAATAATTCACTACAAAGTACGAGACAGGGACATACTGTATGTCGGTCCTTATCAGTGCATTGTCGCTGATTATTGACTTTAGATATTGTCGACTCGGGAGTCAACAGTGCAGCTGCTGACCCAGTTGTCGGTTGCAGTCACAGTGGCAACTCCTTAATCAGCGCTTTTGAGAATGTAATAGAAAGGCGCGTTGGTTCATTCAACTCGACGCGACAGACACAAGCTGCCTGCTTTGGCATGCAAAAAGTGTAATGCACTGCGCTCGATGATGAGTGCTTCCTGTGTGATAAATACTTTGCAGCCAGGCAGCGTCTGTCCCCCTCCATCAACTGAACAGCACCCCGCCCCGCGCCATCCAATATAGTATATGTGTCAAGTTATTGTTTGCAACTTCACAGATACTCGCTGCCGCGAGATACTTTTCTATGGCTGCTGCTAGCAGCTGTCATTGAGCTGGGCTTTTGTTTGGCTTAGCTGTACGCCCTTTCAAGGCAGCAGCGCATTGTAAGGTTTTCCAGCAAAACTGAGGAAAAACTTTTTCATATGCACGAGCACACATACATAGTTATACATGCATATATTAAGTCTATAGTATATATTTTTTCTAATTAAAACTTTTATGCTGACAGCAGTATTATTGCTCGCCCACTGTGCGCCGTCGTTTTGCTGGGCTTTTGCTAGGCTGCGGATTATTATATTATATTATTTAGCGAATTTTCCACTTGGCGGCGCCTTATTGGACGCGTGAAAGGCCGATAAACGGCTAGAAAAACTCCGGCTTCTACATGCTACGTGTGGGAGTGCGGGCATTTGACAAGTCGGAAAAAAACACGTAGAGCACCACATGGGGTCGACACCAGTTCGACCAGAGCACTTCCAACAGATGCGCACTCCCAACTCTGACGTTTCCTTTTTTTTTTTGTATTTGTTTTCTAATCTATCTTTTCTCTTCGTCTCGCTCTTATGCGTTCTTTTATAATTTTATCCAATTCGCGCGCGCGTAACTTGTCAAGAATTTCAATGAGTTCGTTTCCCTTTCGGTAGTCGCTCGGTGGTTGCTTTGGTCGGTCAGGTTTCTGTGGCCAAAGCAGCGCGCAGCAGTATTAAAGTAGAACCTGTTGAATTATTAGTGTGAATCTGAAAACAAAAAAAAATCAAAAATAAAATAAACAAGAAGTAGGTGAACAATGGGCCCATAGTGAAGAAATTTGTTCTTGAAATGAAAACCTGATGAAGCTGACTTAACGCCAAAATTTAGAACTTAACTGAAAAATATAAGTCTGACGAGTACCTAAGAGCTTTAAATATATACCGATAATTTAAACAATAGTTAAATTTTCTTATTTTATTCTTTGATTGAATGACATTTATATGCCAGCAATTAAATGGCACGTTTTTCCAGCGTATCGATTAATATACTGACCCATTTTTTGTATTTATCGATACATTTTTTGAGAATCGCATGACTATCGATATATTTGTTTTATGTTGCCTTATCTAATCACTTGCATAGCAAAGCAAACTCTGCTTTTTTGTCAGCAATTACATATTGCAATATCGGTATGCTTATAGAAATTAGTTATCGACCCATTGTCACCTTCAAATGCTGACTCAAGACAACATTTGGCATTCCCCCAAAAAGTCGTTTGTCAAATGTTTTGCTGGCCACATCCAAATCCAAATCCAAAATCAAAAGCAGAAACCGAAACGAAACAAAACCAGAAGAAGAAAAAGCCATTTTCCCCCATATGGTTAATTGTTATTTAGTGTGATTGGAATAGCCGGCAACACCTGTGCAGAGCTTTTGCGAGTATGAATAAGCAAATGTTAAAAAAAAACTGGAAATTAACTTTTTGTAATGCATTGCGTCACACCACAAAGCTTAACGTTGATCGCCTTCGGGCTATGCGGCAGCATGTGGAAAGTTGTTGACATTTTATGGGGCCCCCCACCCCACTTGCTGGCAAGTTAATGGGACGGCCCTTTTGCATGTGCCAGCATCGAATTCAAACAGCACTTGGCTAAGTTTTATGGCCCAATTACATGCAACGCTGAGCCGCAAAGAACATTGGGCCAAATATCGCATCCATCACATGCTAAACTCGCATCATGTAAATTGTTAGCAGCTACAGGTCCGAGTACGAGCACGAGTACGAGCACGAGTCCGAGTTCGAATCAGAGTCGGCCTGCGTCTATCATTAAACTGTCGTAAATCACAAGTAATTGACATTATACAATGGCTATGCGGAGAGATGAGAGGCAGCGAGACTGGCAGCCAGGCAGCCAGGCAAATAAGCAAAAATTACCTTCAAGATAGCAAACAAAATGCACGTAGCAACAATTAAGCTAAAGATATCACATGCGAGAGCATACGTAAACGATGTCCGTGCTAGCGTAACATTTGGATGCTCTAACTGAAGAGAGTTGAGGAAATGTGGTTAAACATTTACTAACACGAAGACTGAATATTTGAGGGAATAAAATAGCTTATGAAGTTTGTATTTTATACAGCTCCTAATTCTTAGTTCAGCTTAGTTTCATTTAGGGTAGATAGAGTATTTATACATCTATGATCTATAAAATTTCAAACAAACTTCATTTAGACTCCACACAACTCAATAGTAGATCAAAGTGAAGCATTATTCTTATGTATACACGTATCTGATGCATTTGCCCAAACAGTTCGACATTTGGCGTGGCAGCCCGACTATTTGGCATAGATACGACTAAAGTCGTAGTGCGAGCATCTTGAGATTGCGATGCTCACAGACCGAAATGCACAATTAAAATGCAACAGCAGCAGCAACAACAATAGCAACAACAACTACAACATGGGTAAACAATGGACGTACGTCTGGTATTTTTAGACTGACACACTAAACAAAAGACTGGCAGAAGGCAGTGCCTCCACCCTCACCCTCAACCTCACCCACGCCCACGCCCCCAACCTTTCAACAGACTGTTAGAATAGACAACTTTATCGCAGTCTTTGTCCGAAGATTACGAAATGCAACGGCGGCTGTGAATGTGCCTCCACGTAATTCTATATAGAATTCGCACATGGGGCTGCGCAAAAGGGGGGATCGTAGTGTATATATATACATATATATATATGAATAGATCAGGTAGACGTAATCGTGTTAGCTAATTGTCATAGATGACGCATGCATCCGAAGGTCTGGCAAAGGTGGTCAAGGCCTAATAATATCGCATAAATATATAATCAAGCTTATCAGGCATAGATCTATATATAGAAAAATACAATAAATTGTATTGGAAAAACATGAATAAATCATATAAACTGACGTTTCGCACGTTGTTATCGGCTAATATTGAACAGGAAATCATTGAACATGCGCCGTGCGGTTGAGAAAACCAAACACGCAAATTGTATGTAAATAAAACTGATTGTTCGCAAAATCATCATCAAAAAGAAATGACGCGTTCTCTTAGTCGCAGGGTGTTGACTCTCAATGGGGCATTGTTCGATACGAATATTTGCAAATTAATCGACTATGCAAGGCTTTTGTGAGTGTTAAGCGAACTATTTGCGTGGTAGATTTTATAGAAAAACGTAAGTTAATTGTGGTTTTTCTAGGTATTGAAGAATTATTGTTTAGATTCTGCAAACTATTAACAGCTATCCAATAATCAAGATTTATTATGCTTACTTTCCTAAATTCCTGATGGGTTTCTTGTTAAAATGCTTTTAGATACTAGAGAACATATTCTTATATATAGAATCTCAACTTTTATAGATGAAAATCTTTACGTTGTTCTTTGATTATAATTAATTCTACTGTTTAATTTAATAGAAAACTGAGTTCATGATGATGACCCCCTCTGATTTCTTATTATATTCTCTTTAAACACACGATTCATTCATCCCCACATATACTTAACATACTGTCATCAGCAGTTTTGAATGATATATCGTCCAGGGCAGAAGTGTTCTTATGCTTCTTTTATAATATAATACAATATTAGTATTAAATTATAGATCCAATTTGTACACACTTTGCTACGTTCAACATATAGAACCGAGTGCAATTAGTTAATTTCACGCCCTTTCCCTTTTGTCGCCATAACTTTGCCAACTCCGCGGCACACATGTTGCTGTCATTTGTCCAAGTTGAACATCAATTGCTTCTATTTCTCTTGTCACATCTATCAGCACGTCAAGTAGTAAATTTTCAACTAATTTGTCAAATGTGTCATAAAAATGTTTAAAGATGGGCAGCACAAAACCATGTGCAACATTAAAAAAACAGCATGTGGGTCAAATTTCGGCCACACGCATACAGAACCAGGAAACAGCAAACTGCAGTCAAAGACTGCAACAACAACAAAAAATCAGCTGCCAGTTTACGAGAGGCAGCCACTAAAAAAAAGAGGTAAAAACAAAACAAAGTTCGAAGTGCAGAACCCCCGAAAGTGGAAAGAAAAAAACTAATTGCATTTCCTGTGTGTAGGGGAGACATAATTCCATTTGAAAAAGTCATAAATTAACAAAAACAACTTCCGATAGAAAAACAAAGCAAAACACAACACACAAAACAAACACAAACGAATGAAGCACGAACAACATGCGGCACAACAAGCGAAACAAAACAAAAAGTTGTCAAAGGGTCGACTCAACAACAACAACAACAGCAACAACAACAACAACTTGCAACGCTGCAAAGTGGCAGCAACTCCCCAGCCAATTGAACTGAGCCACAGACTATGGAAGAATGCATGGGCGGGTTGCTGCATAGAGGGGCTTGTGTTAGGCCGTTGGCAGAGAGCCGTTAAAGCGTGACGCGCCAAACCACTTAACCGCTCTATATGCAGTCTCTGGCCCACTGATGATGGGACCCCAATACCCCAACTCCCCAGCTCCAGCTGTGGCTGACCGCCTGCCACATATTTCATCTAGAATCTTGAATCTCTCTCCCCCAAGTTGCCACCGGGGCATGTTAATTAGTTCTGGCTGCTGTGGCTTGTTGGATACCCTGTTCTCATTAAAACGGCTACAGATAGGGTATATATTTTTGTTCTATATACCTAACTACATTCCCATGAAGTACACACGAAGTTAATGCCATCTTTAAGCAAAACACCGAAGTTATTTGAGAATGCGTTTTTCTAAGATTAGAAGATGTCGTGTTTACTATATAGCTGCGAATATATGCAAAGGCAAATAGAAGATGGGTACGGGGTATCTCCAAATCGGGGCTGCTCTTCACTAATGCAACCGCACTTGTTGCTGTTATTCTTATTACTAGCTCTGCTTAATTTTTATGCTCTGTCTGTAATGAAATTCGAAATTCCTGGCCTCTGGAATCTGCATAGAGACCTGCACGGTACTGAGTCATAATGTGTTTTATTTCCGCGCTGCCATTAAAAAGTAAACCGCATTTTATTGCGCCTTCTCTCTCGCGCACTAATCAACGACATCAAATTATGTTTCCACAAAAATTTTTGCTGAAACGGTTTTTCGAGTTAAAAATCCATTAAAAAAATAGAATAATAAAAGATAGAACCATATTCTGGAGACATTTTAATAGGCTAGTTAGAGTAGAGTCGAGTGCTCGCTGAAGCATGTAAAAATACGACTTCGAGAACTTACATAAACTTTGCCAGCCTGAGAATGTGCGCCTAATAGGCTCCATCTAGATGGTAATGGTTGATGTTTAGTGAGACGAAACCGAATATTATAATGTGTCGACTTCTGCTGTGACATATTATTGCCGACGTTTTATGATACGCCTGCACAGGGCAATATAAATTGGGCAGGAAATGTGCGCGACGCCGGAAATATAACTAAACACACAAAAAGTATATATAAATAATTCTGATTTAATAGTTCATAGGAAAAATAAGAATTTAAATAGTTGTAATAGGTTAGTTAGGTTAGTTCAAATGTAAAATATAGTTTTTATTTAAATTGATCATTTATAGCTCGGGTTTGAACCGGCGGACTTACTTCTGCATCTTTAGTTGTCAGCGAAACGATCAGCCATAACTTTTTATTATGATTGTTTTAATTAGAAATTTTTAATGCTACATTACCCCCAGCTATTCTCTTAGAATTGTAATTTTCATTTCATGTTTGATTAAATGAAAAGTTTCTAAATTTGACTTTGATATGCACTTAGTTTTCAGGCACGCGGCAATTAGTATTCCCAAAAATAATTTCATTGCGCCAAGTTTTCCATTATACAATGCTAAGGTGTGCTAGTGTGTGTGTGTGTGTGTGTGTGTGCCATATTGCAGCATTCTCAATTAAATTGTTTTAATTTTGGGCTAAAAATAAAGACTCGAAACATTTACGTGCTGATTAAACAGCGTAAAGTATGCGAGGAATTGGCGCGTAAAAGATTTCGTTTGATTTCATTTCGTTGGGCAGTGCCAGGAGAGTGTGGATGGGAGGGGGTGTGCATGAGAGAGTGTGGGGGGAGGGGGCACTTACAATTTGGGACGTGTGGAAACCGTTTGCAGTAGACAACAATTGGAAAGCAGCGTTAATTAGACGGCAATGCGCGAAAAATATGAGCAAAGTGAAGATGTTCGACAGCTGCGATTTTCACTGAGAAAACAAAGCAAATTATAAGCTCCCCCCTCTCCTTTCCCCTTGCCAATGCTTGCAAGACAGAGACGAGGCAAAACTCCAGAGACACGCCAGTCGATACTCTCGATATCGATTTCACTGAGGGGGCCAGCAGCTCGGGTGGGGGTCGGTTTGAAAAATAAAAACTCACGTTTGGAAAACTCGTTCGCGCAGGCGCTTTTCATTTTCAATGCAATGACAATTCGGCCGCCAGGGGGCGCCACTAAAACAGCAGCAACTGTTCCCGTTTGCCGTTCTAGTTGCTGCCTTTCGACTCCTCTGAACGATCTTTCATTATATATTGAGCTCACACACACACACACACACACACACACACACACACACACACACACACACACACACACACACACACACACGACACACACAAGACGAGTCGCAAGACTCAACGAAAAAAAAAACTCTCATAAATTCTTTCGGGGGCAATCGCCGCCGAATGCGAGTTCCTTTCTCTTTGGCCAACATCTATCGACCTGGCTAACACACATAACTTGGTCACTGGGTCGTTCCCGTACCATGTCTGGCACTCGGGCTGATCTTGCGCCACGATCTGTTCTGGCTGCCTCTTATTTATTTATTTTATTTACTTTATGCATCATTTACCAGCAGGTAGCAATTGACCAAAAAACAAAATGGGCAACTTTTGGCCAACACTTTGTTTACCAATTACTCAAAGAGGTGGCTAAATCCACATGTGGTTGCATTTTATGTGCTTTCTTGACTGGTTTACAACAACTTCTGGGAATTCTAATTAGGAAGTTGAAGTGATACATTGTGCAATTCAAGGGAAAATGTGATGTGTGTCTGTTCATTGAATAGGAAGTTTACTAAGCGTACAAATATTGCAACACGTAAACTTTAATCAGGGAGGAAATTGGTGATTATAAACAATAAACTTTATACAAAATAAAGTAAATCAAATATAGTCCGAATATTAACTAATGGAACTGAATGATGATATCTGAGGATTTGCAAGGTTAAAAGCGATTTGTCAACACCTGGAATATTTAATATTCTCAAATATATCGCATATCTATTCCCATCAGATCGTATGTAAATGTATTCAATGTAGTTGCCACTGTTTTTTCGGATCAACATTTCAAACGCCACAAATTCAATTGGCATTTGAAATTTAAATTTGCTTCTTTGCTGGGATCACATAAATTACCATTGAAGTAAAAAAACAGCCCCAAAACCGACCTACAAAAAACTAAGAGTCGAGCGTGGCCGATCTGCTCGCTGGCTCAAAGTAAAAATTATGCATGGCTCGATAAGAAGAAACGAGAGATCGAATCGAGCCTGAGAGAGAGTCTATAATCAAGCGCGGAGCGAAACGTAACGTAGGTCAGAGTCAACGAATTTGACAGCGGATCTAATGAACTAGCAAACGGGAAAGGGGGGGAGGAGCTGCATTGGGGGACGCGACAAAAGCCCAGCGCTGATTGGCAATAGAAAAAAAACACGAAGAGAAAAACAAATGGCAACAACAACAAAATTAGCCCCCGGTCAAATGAAGTGAGCCTTTTGATAGAGTTGGAGCTCGGCTGCAGCTGCTCCACTATGATTAAGCAGCGCGTCCAACTGGATGACGTTGTCGAAGTGGATGTGGATGTCGAAGTCGAAGTCGAGGTGCTGGTCAATGGTCAGTGGCCAGCGGCAGTAAAAAAGTTGATTGCGGCTGCTCAACAAAGTTGCTGCTGCAGCGGCTGCAACTGCAACTGCTGCTGCAGGCAGTTGTTAAATCAAAAGCGCCCAGTTGCAGTGTTTTATACACTTACAGGGAGTATATGCACTGTGTCACAAGATGTGTAACACATTGAAGAGGGCAAAGAGTTTTATGTAATTAGGAATGCAAATCTCAAAAATAAAAGTCTGTGGTTCGAACCAACATCGTGGCTTTCATCGACTTCATCTGGTTTTCCACAACCATAAACCATATTATTTTCAATATTATTTTAAGCATTTACCATTCACCTACAAGGGTATTTAGACTTCGACAGGCTGTAGATAATTTTCTTGTTTATCTTTTTTCTTTTATTCGACATCATTTTTTTTGTATGCTGCCTCTTTTTATTATTATATATTAAAAGCTGATTTTGTTGTTGTTATGACAACGAAAATTGAATAGCCAATTGGATGGGAAATTGGGTGAAATTTTCAGCTTTGGATTGTTTGTCTCGAGCGGCGGGTAACTGGAAACGTTTTGGAATTAGAGTCCGCGGCTGGTTCAATGACTGTCTAACAACTGATGCAACTGCACAAGCTGTAATTAATGCACATGATATTGTACAATTTGGTGTATGATGTAAGCCAAACTGATTGACAGATTGACGGACAGCAAATACCGCTGCAAATTAATAATTGATTAGCCGCAACGAAGCCATCAATCAATTACGGGGCGTGGCTGTTAAATGAATGAAAAGTGAAAAGTCGAGATTTCTATTGTCGCTCGAGATGAAGAGGAAAACGGAATCTTTAACGGATATGTATATATATACATGTATATAGCAGGAAAATCAGTTTATCTCGCGTGTTCATTTTGCAGTTTTTAAGATACTTGTGCACAACTCGCGACAGCTGTCAACGCATCTTGCAAGTGGCCAGAAAACATACAAATTTATTGCATGCCAAAGCAAAAAAAAAAGAAAAGACAAAAGACAAATGCCTGACGAAAAAGAGCACACACATCTTAAAGGGTATTTATAGCCAAGTCGACCCTGGTTGCCCTTAAAAGTGTCGGCTGTGCGCTCTGTTTAGCCCGGTTAAGCGTTTCAGAGGTGTGTCTTGTGTCTCTGAGTTATGCGGCCAGCCAAAAAGACGGCGGCCAGACAGCCTGTCTGTCAGCCAAATGACGAACAATCGGAAGTTGCGAATTGCGGGCAATCAATATAAATCGTATAGAAAAGTGTCAAGCAGCGTTGAATTTGCAAACTAGGAAGTCATTTCTTAGAATAGTTCCGCTGCACAAGTAGATTTTAGCCGAGATGGCAAAAGAACAAAAGGGCTTTACTAAGCAATCGATAGGTGTTAGGAAGTTGTTTTTGGGCTTGAGAAATTTTTGAAGACAGCATTTCCGCACTTTAATCAGGAATAAGATAGCAAAATGCTTAAAACTGAAAAAACAACAGAATTTTAATTAATGCTAACCCATATACAAGTCCGTCTATCTCATGGTCTAGCTCATATTTTGTAGATGTCTTGCTTAAGTCTCAACCTCTGGCTTTTCTGTCTGACATTCTCTCGCTCTTTCTCATCTCTCTCTTTCTCTGGCTCCCTCTCTCATTCTCTCGTGTGTTCTGTCTTTGTACAATTGAGGCTTTCCTGAGCTGCACTTGTTGCGAATTATAGGCAATATATATGTTATTGATGAACTCTTGTCTTTGTATACTTTGAAGATTGATTGTAGAAATATTCTTAAATTCTGTATTAACTACGTTTTCTAATCTTTTCATTACAGGTAAATATGACATGCTTATTCCTTGAAGAGCCTTAATATTGCATATTTATCAAACTTATGGTGCAAAGGCGCTTGCAACAGGTTTTTCTGTTCGTATTCTATTTCTGGTTTTTTCTTATTACTCCTCTACCATAACTGTTATTACACACACTCCAAAGAGAGGTCACACCCTCTGCTGACCTTTGCAACAACTCGATTGTAACCAAATTGCTCGTGCATGACAAAGAATGATGGCCAGCTAAGACCAGAGTCCAAGCGAAGATTAAACCCATAAGCCAACCGCATTCTAAGCTACCAGCTTTTAATTAAAAAATATAAAAAACCAAGAGCCACAAGCAGAACCCACAAAAAAAATGTATATTTACCAGCTCTTTTTTGGACTTTTGTTTCTTGTGCTTGCGAGCATTAATTAACAACTTCCTCTTGGAGTGCGTCTTCTGGCCTTTATTGCCATGCAAATGGTAATAATTATTATTATTATGATTTATTTCGTTTCGTATGCAACGCACATTTGACCCAGATCAAAAAGAAACGCTGACAACACTGACCCATTTAAGCAAAAGCATACAACAACCGCCCAAAATTATTTAAAAATGTGTACAGACACGTTGCAAAACGTGTGGATAACATAAACATGGCGAAAATTATGCGGAAAATTAATGCGAAAAGCATGTGTATAACGGAAAATTTTTATGGCATTAATCAATGGGGCAAGTTCATAGAGCGATCAAAATAAAAACAAAATTATATTGAAGCGCATGTGGCATAAATATATGTTTAAATATAGCTTCCACAAGTTCAAATCAATTAAGACGAAAATGCGCGAGGGAATATCTGTATAGCATATAAAATAGTGAACATTTGTGTTATAAGAAACTTACAACTGCTTAGATACCCTGTTAATGGAATGTAAATAAAGGTTAAGTGAGGTTCAGAACCAGACAGCTTGAAGAAAGATATACAAATAGGCAATATAGAAAATTGAATCGAAATCATAAACTGTAACCAGCCTTTGTTCGTAAGCTAAAGGGTATTTGGTATTTTAGGTGAGAAAAATTTGTATGTAAATTGAATTCAATATTTATTTATTCGCATAAAGTCAATCGTTGCCACGTGGCTGCCGATGTACATTTGGTAAAAGGTATTTGCTGCAAAGCGTTTACTATATTTATTCTAATAGGTGAGAAAAATGTGTGTTTAAATTGAATTAAATATTCATTTATTCACCAAAAATCAATAGAAGCCACGTGGCTGCCGATGTACCTCAGCTAAAATTTTGTACAGCAAAGCGCTTATATATTTAGTTAAATAGATGCGAAAGATGCGTACTCAAATTTAATTCAAAATTCAATTTACATAATCAAAAGAAAAATAAGAAAAATAGGAGTTTTTAAATTTAAAGATAACAGCTTGTATATGTCTGGGATTAATTTTCTAACCCTTAATCATTATTAATCGTATTTTTTCTTAGAAAAGTATTTTTATCCCATTTTTGGTATTCAACATGATATCTAACCAATCAATTGTCTATAAGAGTTCTTCCAAGTTTTATTATTTCATGGTATTTAACCAATCATTTTACTTATCCCGCATAAAAGATGTATACTTTTCATTCGCTTGAAAACTTCCAAAAACGCATTCGAATATTCATTATATTTCTTGGTAAAAATCTCTGAAAATTTTGAATACCAGCGGCAACTTTTTCTTTCGCTAAATGGCTGTCAGTTAAATAATATGTCTCTTTAATTAAGCAGCTGCCAAACAAGTGAAAGTGCACAATGCACATCATGTCAAAAATAACAACAACAACAACAACAGCAACCGAGAGTAGATTTTTGTGACATTGCCCGCAGTCGATGGCTGTGCAACGTTGCGTATGCGTAATAATTTTGTAGCGAGGCGAGATAAACTGCGTTAGTCGCTTGTTAAAGTGAAAACTGCACAAAATGTTTACAAAAACTTGCGTTTTTTTTGTTTTTTTGCATGAATTTAGTCATGGCATAGACTTGGGGGTAATGGAGCTTACTTAATTAAGTTTTACGAGCATTTATTGGTGCATGCTCGTAAAAATCTGTTAAATCTGCTATCTGCACTTAAAGTCAAGTTTTGGTGCGCAAAGAAGCGACAACGAACTCAAGTGCATTAACCTTAACAATCAGCATTTAAGTGCCCGATACACTAACAACAACAACAACAACAAGGAGTAGGCATGCGTTTGGCGACAACAACAACAACAACAACAAACAGTTGGCCTGGACCCTGATCTTCAAGAAACCTGCAACACTTGCAGTCACAGCCTCAGCTTCAGCTTCAGCCTCTGCCTCGGCTCATGTGCAAGAAGCAGCCGCGCAGTCAAAGCTTTTTAAAAGCCAGTTTAGCAAGTTTCGATCGACTTCCAATACAAAGTCCAGCAAAGACTGTGGTCAAAACGTGTTAGGGTTTTGTTTCTTTTTTGTTTTATTTATCTCACAGCAACTGCTGCCCCCTTTGGTTCCCAATTAGTTGGCGAGGCAAATTTTTTGTGCCACCAAAACAAACCAACTTTGAACTGTGTCTGTCGCATTCGTTAGCATTTGTTCAGCGAATTTGGTCTCTAATTCATTTCATTTCAAAATGCAGTGACAAACACATTTTGGAGCATCATTCATTCATGCATTCATTTTCCATTTTATACATTTGCTTTTCTACGCTTTTCGCTCGAATTTCCACTTTCAGTTCGTGCTTTTGCCTGCTTTCTTATGGAAATTCATTTGACATTTTTATTTACGAGTTTCGTCTTTTGCGCCTCTCATTGCCGGCATTGGCTTTACGACAGCGGGAGAGAGAGAGAGAGAGCGGGAGGAGGAGTGTGTGTGTGAAAGAGAGTTCCGTCTGACAGTTTGTCTGCCGCTTGCTCCAGTTGATATATGACCTGTCTCCAAATGCTTTAAGCGTTTAGTTTGCATCTTTTGAACCGCATATGAATGTCAATTTGGGCATCTCCCGGGCTAAGTGAGCGTTTATGACTTGTATAAGAAAATGTTGTATGGAATATATTAACTCTGGAAGGTAG
The DNA here is from genome assembly GCA_037075305.1 of Drosophila kanekoi. Lineage (NCBI taxonomy): Eukaryota > Metazoa > Arthropoda > Insecta > Diptera > Drosophilidae > Drosophila > Drosophila kanekoi. Next base: position 1,822,907 of record JBAMCE010000577.1, on the reverse strand, counting down.
TTGGAAAATTTATGGAAAAATGCAATCAAAGGGAATGCAAAAAGCATCCAAACTCTAAAGAGTGCCAGAGAGATAGGAACATTGCATGACCTGACATATAAAAGTACAATTTATCACGTTTTTTTCTGCAGTACATCTGCATCTCTTCACCTAAATCTTTAAATGAAAGCACAACAAAATCAGATCCTAAAGCTGGTCAAAACGAAAATCTCATAAACGTATGAAATCCAACTTCAACTATTGCGACTATATGACAAAATATATTAAACTAAGAGATAATCATAAGCTAAATAGATTTGATTACTGCAAAACATTAATCAAGTTTTACATGAATATATATAGTATATCGACTCTCTTCTTCAGTCTTTTAAAATAAAGCACAAAAATCAAGATATATTAGAGTAAGATAAAAAGCTTCTCAAATTAGATTGCTGCAAAGCAACTAATATATGCCTTAAGAGACGGGGGACTAGCTTATCCTTACAACTTGATAAAGATCGCATAACACGAGTTGATTGAAAACTAACACAATTGATTTTATAAATTGAGCTAAATTTAAGTATCTATTAATCAATTGCAACTTGCTTGAGCTGAGTTAATGTTAAGTCAGGCTACAATTTGTCTGTTGCCAAAGTTTTTGTTTTGGCCAACTTACCAAATGCCAATCACTCAGCGAGATATCTCAATAAACAACTTCACGGTTTGTTAATGCAAAACGAAGTTAGTTTTAATTACAAATATGACATTACGAGTACTTTCGAGTATTGCATGTCTAATTGCTTTGCGCTTCGCGGGGTTTTTAGATTTTCAGTATTAGTTTTTTTGGTTTTCGTTAGTTTTCATGACGATTGGCAATTTATTGTTGGTCTTGCCTGAAGAGATGCGATGAATGTTTCATATATATATTATATATTTCTGTTTTGTTTTTTTTTTTTGTATTGCTTTCGGTTTGGTCTGTGCATTGTGTCTGGGTCTAGAAAATTGCCAGCAAATCGACAAAATCAAATTCGAATTTTCGCAATATGCAGTGCTGAGTAAGACGAGTGAATGGAATGGGATTTGTTACGGCCTTGACTAAATCTTGTGTCTAACTGAAAACGTTTTCACAATGGACTGCCGCAACACGACAGTCTTACGTAATTGTCAATGGCCAAAATCAAATAAAAATAATAAATTGGGTCAAGTTTTTAATGAAGGAACCCATAAAAATCCGACTCGAACTGCAGTAAACAAAGATACGCGCTTGTTCTTGCGCTACATAAGAAAGAAAAGAAAGAAAAAAAAACAGAAAAACCCTGCCCACCCTCAATGCATAACCAATTGGGGCAGTTCCCAAAAAAAACAAAACAAAAACAAAGCATAAAAAAGCCCACAAGAAATCAAACATCAGTTGGGCCATATAAAATATGATGGCATAAAAATCATAATAAAAAGAAAAAACATTTTTAATGGCACAAATATTTGTGCAAAGACTACAATGGAGCTCAAGGAAAAACATATTTCTTTTATTTGTTTTTTATTTCATTTTTTACCTGTCGATTTCTTTTGCTGCTCTTTTGCAAGGCTGCACTCATTCTCCAGGTGTTGGAAAAAACGCGCATAAGCTGAAAATGCAGCCAGAATAGCCAAATACACAAATGCTTTACCAAATGTGGTTCTGGGGGGTTTAGACACTTGAGAAGATGCCTTTTAGCCAAAAGCTTTGCCAAATGGATTTTTGTGTTTTTAGTTAAAACTAGTGGCAGCTGCCAAATATGAGTGCATGTGCATGTGTCTGTGTGTGTGTGTGTGTGGGTGGGTGGTGCAGGGGTTAAGGGTTACGTGTGCAGTGAATGGGTTTTGCGTGGTTTGCAATTTGTGGTCTCAACTTTAGTTGCAGCTCTGCCTTGGCTGCTGAGTAATCGATGCTTTTTTTTGGCGGTAGTAAAAAACATGGCATTTCCGAAGTTGAGCTGCAATTGAGTAGTGCAATTTGTATCTGCACTTTACGAGTCTGGGCAGGTGATGTAAATGTTGGGCAAAATGTTGAGTAACATGCAGCTAAATGAAAGCATCCCATAGATTAGTTTTGCATACATATATATATCCATTTTTAAAGCTATCTTTTGTATCTCTTGTATGTATTATGTCATAATCTTAGAGTGGGAAATATGCAGATATATTGATGATTAATGCGGTTAGGCTAAGCATTTGTTTATTTTTGGACAGCACTTCAGTAAAACTGTTTAAGGTAAAGCAAGTGGAAGCTATTAAAACTATGGACCCTAGATATGGGCAAATATATAATTTTACTTTACTTGCCAGAAAATAGCAGAGATATTTGTTAGTAGATGCCAACATTCATATCAATATAACTTACAAAACAGATTTAAAAAACGAAAAGGTCACCAAATGCAGTTTAATTTTATATAATATCTTTTTTGATCTTATGCATGAACATAAATAATGCAAAATGTATACAAACAACAAACAACAATATTTTTATTTTTAAGCATTAATATAACTTTTAACTATTATATGTATATTTTAATGCAAATTAAAAAATTAAATAATATAGATAAACATATTCTAACCTAATTTTCTGCCCTAAAGTTCTTTCGCCCTTTCCTTTATATAAATATTTATAATGCTTATCTTTTCCATTCTTAAGATCTGCATGAACTATGTGTTGTGTTATATGGGAGTCATATGGAAGCTATAACATAACCAATAAAAAATATCTATAAATATTATGTATTATCTATAGTTTAACATGTATGACCACATTCTTCCACCCTTAAGTTTCTACTAAATCTCCTAAATGATAAGCTCGTCTTTTCCACACTTAAGATGTGCACAATCTTTATATAACAATTCTGATAAATAGTATATATGGGCATCATAAGGAAACTAAAACTAACGCTAATTGCGTTGATCGTGCATTGTCGCGAACAACACCTATATCAATACAACTTATAAAACAGATTTTAAAAACCGAAAAGGTCACATATCTTTATTGATCTTATGTGCATGCACACAAAAATTATGCAAAATGTAAACAAACATAATATTTTCTTAACTAATTAATTTTTTGTCAATGTTTTTATTTATAACTGATAATAATATAACTTTAAACTATTATATGTATGTATATTATAATCTAAATTAAAAAATTCAATAATATTGGTTAACAAATTCTAAGTTAATTTTCTGCCACAAAGTTCTCTCTTCCTTTCCTTAATATAAATATTTATAATGCTCATCTATTTCATTCCATTCTTAAGATCTGAATGATCTATGTGTTATGTGTTATATGGGAGTCATATGGAAACTATAACATAACTAGAAATAGAAAGAAAGAAATAAGAAATATCTATAAATATTATGTATTATCTATAGTTTAACATGATTACCACATTCTTCCACCCTTAAGTTTCTACTAAATCTCCTAAATGATAAGCACATCTTCTCCACACTTAAATCTGCACAATCTTTATATAACAATTCTGATAAATAGTATATATGGGCATCATAAGGAAACTAAAACTAACGCTAATTGCGTTGATCGTGCATTGTCGCAAACTGCCACTCAAGTCCGAGATAAACACACACACACACACACTCGTTTGTAATTGCTTCAATTATTTTCATATTATTATGTGTTAAAATGCTTTTTGTTCAGTACTTTTTTCACATTTGCAACCCCCTTCCCTCCCTCTCTTTCACCACTCCTCACACACAGCCTCACTTCAATTCATTATGCCGCCATGGCCTGAGTCTGTCCGGTTTGTCTGTCACCGGGTCTCACTGTGGCCGCCATACGGGGAGTGCTCGCTAAAGTGTGCTCATGTTCATTAACGCCAAAGTTGAGGCAATTGTCGTTGTTGTAGTTGCTGTCGTCTGTCCGTCTGTCCGTCTGTCCGCTGTAATCTGAACGTTGAGTATCTCGTCGCGCCTGGCCCTGGTCCCCACCGCATCTCCTGCTGCCCATCGCCTGCCGGCTGACGTTCATCTCTTGGGCCTAGCGGCAATTGCTGGCATATTCCATGGCTCATTGTAATGTGAAGCGCCTCATGTCGCCGACGCCCCTCTAACCTACACTTGTGCTTTGATTTTCGGATACCCTGTTAGCATAAGTGGAGCCAGAAAGAGATGCCTAATGTGATCTGACAGATAGAGTTGTCTGAGAACAAACAAAAATCGATCGAAGGATTTCATAGATTTATGGTTTCTATAGTATCTTATATTCTATGCATGCTACTCCGTATATCGCTCGTAATTGTCTATAGGCTGGGTATCTTTCTAGTCGCGCTCTCATAATTCTTCGACTTCTGTTTTCGTTATCTTTTGATTTTTGGTTCTTTTTCGGTTTGTCAGCAGTCAGCAGATTTTTATTTTTACTTTTTTTTCGGGCATGGAAAGTGTGACATTTTGATTAGTTGATATTTTTTTCGCTGTCTTGGCTTGTGATTGAACTTGAGGCGCTTGCGGGTTAATGCACGTCAAGGTTGCCCTTTAAAGAACCGTATTGTTAATGAAATAAGTAGAGTAGTTAGTGTGCTACTTGAAATGGGAAAATAAATAAATGCAAAGTGAGATCAAGAGAGAGAGGGAGAGAGAGAGGGAGAGAGAGAGAGGGAGGTAGAGTAATAGAGACAGTTTAAGAAACGGAGACACATTGAGCATATGAGCATATGTGCTGTACAACATTTAAAGTGGGCCGACTGATTGATTGATTGACTGATTGTTGATCAACTTCTGGCTTAAAGCAGGCGAGTGTTCTAGGTTTTTATGTTATTTTTTGTATTTATGAATGAGTCAACTTGTACTCGCGAGTGGGTTGAGGTATTTGAGCTCAGATTAAATTGATCCATCAACAGTTTCAGTTGCTGCAGCACTTGCCACACACGTTGATCAATTCCCCAAAGTGCCTGTGTATTTGTGTGTGTGTAATTGATATTTCTACAGATGCTGCCCACAAGCTCCGTTTTGTAGAGGCCCGCTTTGTGGTCGATTAGTTACTCGTCTCATCTTACACACACGCACACACACATACACAGATTGATATACTCACAAGTCGGCCAGCCCTTGAGGCGGCTACTCGCGCCCTCCTGTGCTCCCCCTTGGTCTATAACCGCAATTGACATATGATTGACTGACAGCTGTTTGTCAGTTTTGTGACAATTAGGCGGCAAAGTGAAATTGCTTTCGATTTCGATTACAATCAAAAAGAAAACAGGAGAACCAGACGAAAAGAACACTTTGACAAAGTCGAATTGCCTCTAATAAAAATATAAATAAATATATAAAAAGTCTGACTTATTGATTGGGAAATTGTAAATGAAATGATATTTTTACACAATTTTTACTATTTTTGTTCGCGCTTCTATTTAGAAAGCGCAATTGGGAATAGACTTTGAGGGTCTTTTTGTGTGTCGTGAGTTTGGTTTTTTTTATGGAAAACTTGAGAGAATGATTTTCAGAAATTGGGTCACTCAGCGCCACACTTGACATGTGAATGTCGAATTCGTTTTGAATATCAACAACAAAAAGTCATAATTAGAGGTTGCGCAAATATTTTCTAATGAAATTATCAAGTGGTGCCCCAGTCACAGCATCATCATCTTCATCAGTTATAGAAGCTCTCCATCAAGTTTTATCATACGCCACAGATCATTTGATGTTGCCCAATTCTTTTTTATTGCCAATATGATGGTTTTTTAAATGTTTGATGTTCTAATTTCGTGAGCTCAGCGGGCAGTCCAACAAAGCAAATTATATATATCTATATGTATAAGAAAAGAGACCATTTTGACTTCATTTATTATGTAAATTCGTGCTTCACTCAAATATTAGTTTTATGGCTTGGCTTTTGGATAGCTGCTCAAGATATCAACATATCAATTGCTAATGCTTGTGTACAACTCTCTTAGGGTCTTCATATTTGGACATTAGGATTAGCTGCTAATTTTCACAGCTTGTGTTTTGGCTATTTTTTTTTTGTTTACAACTTTTGTATCTTATTGCAAAATCTGTGTTGGTTCAGTGAACTTTGAGTTGAACCTTATAAACAAACAACAAAGTTGATGAACATGATGATCTCTTCTGTTGAATTTAGCTAAGAATTTATTTATGATATTCTATAAAACAACATGTGTTTTGTGTGGCTCTGTGATATTTCAACTCATCTCATAAATTGGCTATAAATGAAGAAAAATATAATAATAATATATTAAGCAATTGGAAGGAACGACAGGTGGCAACCAGGTGACAGGTACAACAGCAGATTTTTTGCTCATGTTAATCAGTTATAAAATGTTAAGATTTGAAGTCGTTGCCAATATTTGAAGCTCACTTGTTCCACTCAGTTGAGGCACACCTCAACAGCTGAAAATGTCAGCTGCGTTCGATTTGCAGTTAGGCTTTGCATGTCAGGCCAACACGCCCACCTTCACAGCTGCCTCTCGCCCTCAACAACTGCACCTTTTACTGCCCACAATTGATATAAGCTAAGTAAATAGGCCGTTGGCAAAAATTTCGATGCGCTTTGTAACAGTTTCATTTTGCTTCCTGCTCAACAACCACGATGACGACGACGACGACGACAACGACAGACGTTGTCAGAGCTATTAACAAAATTGGAAATGCGTTCGAGCTGGCAGCTGGCAAGCGGCGAAACAAATGCAAATACAGATAAAGAGCACAAATGTTGCAGATACAGATACTTACAGCTAGATATTACTCAATCAAAGCTAAAGACTTCCGTGACCGTCTATGTCTATATTCGAGACAGTTAGAAGGAGAGTGAGAGAAATGCACTCAACTGTCAAATAAGAGGGGCCAGGGGCACTTAGAAACAACAGCAACAGCAACAGCAACAACAGCACAAGGCTAATTGTCATTTTCCGACAACAACAATAACAACAACAACAACAACTACAACCCAGGGGAGCAGCCATTTGAATGCACTTTTACTGCCGCGATTTACGATTATTTTCAACGCTGCGCCAATTGGGCTCTATAAAGCATATTTCCACCCCTTCCGCCCCTGCCTTGGCTCAAGCAGCAGCCATTGACCAACAAAAATACCGTTAGCCCGCGCTGCACTTGTTTTTACCAATTTTATTGCCAAAGCCAAACACACAGAATAGAGCCGCCCAGTTTTATGCCCATTTATGTCCATTGTCTTTGTGCAGTCACCCCGCCAGAGCCGAACTCAGCTCCGGGAAACTGACTCTCGAAAAGTGTTTGTAGAACGGAAGTTATTAAAATTGTTGTTTTGGTAGCCAACTCTTCGGCGGGTTGGGGAAATCCGCACATTTCTAGTGCATTGACCACCATTTGCTGCTCAATTATATTACACATACGCAACGTGCGCCCAGCTACAGCTGGTTCTCCGCCTGGGGCTGCTTTTATTTAGTCGCCCGTTTTCTGGGTGACGTTTTTGTGCGGTGCTACGGTATTAGGGTTTATATGTCACGCCTATCATTGTTGTTGTTTTTCTTCTATTTTTTTTGTTGTGCTCATATGACAACTGTTGCGCGGCGCAGGTTTTTTGAATGGGTAAAAATAAATCGTAAAATACCCTACACTGTGAAATGCTAAATTATAGAATTTTGCATTCAAATACTACACTTTAAAAGAATTGATTAACATTTATTTATAGCACTTTATAGCAGCTTACATGCGTTAAAAGAATGTTAGATAAGTCTTATAAGCAGAAATTAGTGGACTAGCCACTTTTAACTCCCCATAAATTTATGGCAATTTTATAGTATCTCGGATAAATGCTCCATAAACGATTTCAAGAACTTACCAATGCACACAGCCAAACTGAGATTATTTTTTGATCTCCTATCAATTTATATCGCTTTATAGCACGCCAATCTCTGGAATTTTCTTATTCTTATTCGAAACCCATAATATTTACAAATGCCATTTAATCTTACAGTGAAACTGTGCCTCCTTTTTGTTTTTGCTTTAAATTTATAGCACTTTATGGACCTTCAACTTTTCATCTTCCTAATTTATCTTAGTTTCCCAATCATCTTCCGCTTCAGCCCTACTTCTTATAACCCCTTCTCATTAGGGTATTTATAGAAAATATTTTACTATAAAATACTCTCAGCTTAACACTTGTCTGGTCTCCTCGTCGCTCTGTTCGCCGTGGGCGACTTATGTTCGCTTGACCAACCTCCGATTGCCACCAGCTCCTCTCCCTACCTCCCCCGCTCCCTGAGCGCTTTCAAGCATAATGGTGACTACTTCCGCTCCGTACGGTACTCGACATTTGTCGCTGTTGAAATCTATACGCGATTAGTTGACATTTTGCTAGAGGTCATTACTTGGGGTTGGGGTTACTGGGTCAATAGTTTATGAGGTCACATTTGCTTGGTATAGCAGAGAGGTGTAGGCCCATTATGCTGGAAATTCGCTTAGTTAGCTAGTTAACTGGCTAATGCCCAGAACACAAAAACTGTTGCCACACTTGCCACGCTTTGTTGGGCTTAACCAAATAATGTGGCATGCGATTTCTGGCCTGCTTTTGCAAAATATTATTAATAATAGAGAACAGTGAAAATTCTTGCAATAATGAAAACTAAATATATTTTACTTATGTGTCGTGCCTGCGCCAAATTAAATGTAACACAAAAATGTTTGTAGCATGTCGCTTTGTGGCATGGCCCGGCTCTTAGCTATTTTTGTGATCGGCTTTTTGGGGGCGCCTTCGTTATTTTCTGGGCCACGCCAAATGCTTGCGACAAACGATGTTGTATTTGGCTGCGCTTTAACTCGGTGTGCCATATGATTAAGTGCCATTTCCCCTTGTCGTGGGTCAGTTATAGATTACAGGCATTCAACTGTAAGTGTTTGGGCGGAGGCCCAACACGAGTTGGGTGATCCACTTTTTTTTTTTTATCGAATTCGCGCGAAATTCGAGCCTTGCATGCACAAATGCAGTTGCTTTAAAATTATGGCATATTATTGTGGGCATAGAAAGCATGTAAATGGGTTCGACAACCAAATCGCAGTCATAAATGGACTTGTTCATGTGCAGCTAGTACAAAATTTGGACATGCTAGGCTGGCGTTACGAGCACAGTGAACTGTGCTATTAAATTGGCATAAATATGCCAACAGACAACGACTTCTCAGGGAGTAGGCAATCAGAGAAACGTCACAAAAGTACTTTGAACTGAACTAGCAAATGCACGGATCAGCTGGTTTTAATTTGCTCGTCTGCTATAAATTTATAGTACTTTATAGCAGAATATAAATGTTATAGAAATGTTTATAAATGAGCACATCTCGATTGGGGACAACATTCGGACCTGCTATAAATTCATATCACTTTATAGCAGATTGCAAGCGTGCCATAATAAATGTATTACAATTGAGATCAACACTTCAGACTTGCCATCAATTTATAGCACCTAAAGATCAAAGGCCCATAATCTGTTTTTTCACCCCCAAAACATCATTGTGTCAAAAATGCTTGCCATTTTTGAGCTGGCCCCAAACAAATCAATAAATTGATGGGAACAATAGGCACAAAGACCTTTTCGAAACCCTACTCGTTCCTACTGCCACATTCTGGCCTACAAGTGTGTACATGTCCAAAAAGAAAAAAAAACAATGAAAGAAATGTGAATAATTAAAATTTCAATTCGTTTTGCATGCACATGATACAACTTTTGGCGGCGTGTGGCACTTGAGGCGTCAAAAAATCAAAAGAAAACATTTTAATAAATCAAAATCAAACAATAGACCAGTATTTCGATAGACTTATGGACAGCTCTTGACATGCTGCGGGCCATACGTAATGTAAGGCCCTAAAGAATTTTCCCATCTATAGAACGAAAACATCTGCCTGTTAAGTTGAGCTTGTAAAAGTGTCAAGTAGCCGAAGGTTTAAATGGCAGCACTCCCCCGATTAGTTTGACATTTGCAGCAAGGTTTTTGTTTTTGTGGTGAATGAGAATCAAAAAACCAAGAGTTGATTTACATAAATGCGATTCATTCGGATTCGGCTGAGTCGACGGTAAAATTGTATATAAATCTTCCATCCGGCTGCCCGAAAAACTGATTGCAAGTGTCAAAAGTCAACAGCAAAATGTCACGTTTTGTTGTTTTTTTTTTATATATTTCTTCGGTTCATTGAAAGCAAACAGAAAAAAAAAAACCGAAAAACAAAAACAATGGCAATTGACATTTATTAAGCAAACGAAATGCACTTGAAAAACGATGCAAAATATATTTATTTTGATTTTTATTATAATATTTCTGGAGCTTTTTGGGGAGTTGATTGAAATGATTTTCTCGCGCTTGTCAAAATACAACTCGCTTGTAAATTGACAAATTGTGCTCATAAATTTCTTGACAGTTTTATTGCCATTAAAGTTGCCTTCTCCTCGTTTTTTACTCATTTTTATAGTCATATTTCGTTTGTTTGCCCGTTCCAAAAGAAGCGACTCAATTACTCTGAGTGAGGTCTGCGACACTTGACGTCGAAATTTAAAATAAATGGTTTTATATTTAGTTTTAATGTTTTGGGTCAGTTGGGCGCAGCCAAAAGTAAATTCGTTTAAAATTGTTGAGAGAGAGTTATGCAATGGATAAGACTTGAGAAAGTGCGACAGAAACTAAAAAGCTACATTTAATTAGGAATGTGTAGGCTAGAAACTCAGTTCAAATGAAAATATCCGAGTCATTGCAAACATTTAAACAGAATCAAGTTTTAAATAATTCGCACAATTGAATTGTCTGTCATTTAAGCTGATCGATTTTCTAAGAGGTCTGTTCCAAAAACTCGAAAGCCAACAAGGTCAACAAAAACCCAAACAACTGCCACTGACACATCTTCGTAAACTTCGACAACTGAGACACTGAGTAACTAACATGGAAAAAGGCATTGAAATTGACATTTGAATTTCAATGGCATTCATAGAAATTGCAGATATCGTTTGGGTGCACACAATAAATACAAATGAGTACATAAAATACTTATGCGTTTAAATCAAATACTCATGAGTAGTGGGCGTCAAAGCAATGTCAAATAAATTGTAGTCCAAAAAATCAAATCAATTGAATTTGAAGCAAAAATAAAAAGAGTTTTTGGCTCAAAGACACAACATTCAAATAACGCCCAAGCAATTGTATCTTGTATCTGTTTTGTCATTTGAATGTGACCCACCTTCTAAATAGCTTTGACAGCTATTTTTGGTCATAATTTGACAGCCTTGCAATTGACTTGTATCTCTCCCAGCGCAGAGTTCAAGAAACTTTCGCTTATCAAATTACGGCAGACAACGTGAAACTGAACAAGACTTGGCATATGCCATATGCCATTTGCTCTTTTCCGCTGCTGTTGCCCAACTCGACGCTTTCTTTATAACAAATTGCAAAAAGCCACTGAAATAAACCAGCTCAAAAAACTGCATTTAATAACAGGCTCCACGAAACGATGACGAACTTACAAAAAAAACAATTTTATAGTCAGCTGTTAAGTTCACCCACCAAAAGGCAAGAAGAGACACCAAAAAAAAAAACAAAACCATTTAAAATATATTGCAAAACATCCGAGAAAAGTCGAAGAAAAGTCAAGAGAAGCACAAAATGCTAACCCTCAACTCCCACTGATGCAATAACAACTGTCAAGTTGATCCAAAAGTCAGCGTGGCAAACGAATGCTGTAAATTATGATTTTATGACAGAAAACTTTTTAAAAGCCAATAAATTTTCGCAGGGCACGTCAAAATATATATATAAAAAAATATAAGAAAATGTTATAAGAAAAGCAAAAAGCAAAAGATTAAACATAGGAAGTAGACAAGTTTCGCTGGGAACTCTCACAATGGCACCTTGAAAAGTGGCAAACAGTTAACTACACTGCAAAAAATTGAGCAGCTAAAGAAGTCTTACGTAACAGGATATTAGTTGAGCTGAAACTTGGAATAAAGAGAAATGGAGGAGAATTTCAATGACGAAATATCAACAAAGAAAAGTATTTAATTTAAAAAAATGCTGTGTAAGTGTAAGAAAAAAGTAAAGTTTTATTTCTGGCAGCTTTGAATTGATCTAATAAACTAAGCAGGATAACAATAGCCTTGCCCGACAATAGAGAAAATATAGACTAAAATTAAACCTCCTTCAGTTCTTAAGAGTTTATATAGTTATATAGTTTCTATAACAACTAAATACGATAAGATACAATAGACTAGAATTAAATAAAAGAAGCAAAAGTGTAAAGTTCTTTAAAGCTTATATAAAAACTAGATAGGATAAGAAAATTATTGCAAAATGGCAAAATATAAATAAAGACTAGTATTTAAGAAAAAAAAAAGGAACTACATAAAAAACCTATTAGTTTCTGCAGCAGAATTTAGATAAAAAATGGGATATTGCAGGTCTTGGAGCTTATTCTAAAGAAAACCTTAAGCACGGGTATTTTTTCTTATAATTTTATCATTTTGATTTTAAGATCATAAAATAGTAATTAGTTTTATTATCATATTATTTACCTCTTTCATTTAAACTAATTTCTCAAAAAATCTTTTTTTAAATAGTGCTTAGGTATTTAAGTCAATCCCGTTTCGCTCAGTGTGCTCGACTTACTGGTTAACTCATTATGTTGCTATTCATAGGCAAACTTGTGCAGCACAGCAAACTTTTGCAGCACTCGCAAAACGAGGGTTTGTTGCGACTTCCCCTAAGAAAAAGGGTTAGGATTATTATGCATGCCACTGAATGCAAAGCCAATACACACACATTTGACTGACTGACTGACTGACTGTCTGCCCCATCCGCCTGCTCCTCACTACGAAATGCAGCCAGGAAAAAAGGGCAACAAGCAGACGCGCACACAAAAAGCCAATAATTGGTCATGACTTTTTGGTTACCAAGCTGCAAGGGAAGTGTAAGGTAGTTGTGCCTGGTTATGTTATGGCCTACAAGTGCATAGAAAGAGGCAAGAGTTCTTAACTACACGAACCCTTCGTACCCAACAAATATTAATAAAGTTATGGGTCTTTTGATGATTTGCCGACAAACGCCGCCTTGACAATGAAAACTGCTAAATGCCGTTGACTGACATTCGAGTTCTTTTTGGGGGGCTTTTGGGCTTTGAGTTAGTTATGGTTATGTCTTGACATGGCGTTGATTTTTGTTTTTGTGCACTATACCCATTGGAAATGGATAAAGACAGCATGCACGACAACATGATGTATTATATACGTAACCAGCGTGATAATCTGGTCAGATCTCGAGGGCTTAAATAGAGTCATAAAACTTGGTATGAGCTTTCTTGTAAATTCCACATAGAACACGAATAATCCACAGAATGTATTGTAAATTCCTAAAAATAATTGACTTTTTGAGGCTGTAACGAAAAGAAGCACAGCAGGTTTCAGCTTGTTTGGAGCTGAGTACAGGGTATTTGCCATTCGTAATTTCATTCATTCATTCATTTCTCTCCTTAATTTTGGGGTTCTTAAGAGGGGACAACATTACCATTTTATTTATGGTGTGCACTTGGAATGCACATCGACTGTTCAGTATAGATATATATGTATATAAATGCTTTCTGTTATGCCTATTGTGGTTGGTTACCGTCAGTCGGTTCCGGTGCACGTCAAGGGTTAAAGTCAAGGGTTTAAGTGCCATCGTCCGTAGAGTTTAGCATATAAATTAATGTGTTTATATCGTATTTGATATCTAACTTACACAATTTCCTTTCGATTTGCTTTCTTTGCAGAGTTGCCCCACAATAGCAACAAGAAGAACATCAACACAAATGTTGTGCGGCCCGCAGACACATTGCCCAACAGCTGGTTATCAATAGTAATTCTTTTTGGCCGGTTCCATAAGAACAACCAACCACTAAGCACCACCCTGTGGCGACAGCACTCACTGTGCCATTTTGGAAAGTCGAAACTCACTCACACCACCCACACACACGCCATATCCACTCACAAACATAACTCAAAACGATGTTGGATCGATGTGAAATGCCGGTAAGTTTCTGAGAATTGAAGAGAGAACAATCGGGGGAAGTTAGTTGAGAGCGATAAAGGTGATTTATTGCAAGATTTAAGAATATGATATCTTGATCTTAAGAGAATATTTTGATAACTTTTAAAGTTAAAGGATGCATAATAGCTAAGGTGATGGTAGATAGAAAAAGAGCTCTCCGAATATAAAAATGAGAAGTTAAGAGAGTTTTATTAATGGCATAACAGATGCTTAGAAAAGAGTAAGAATATTTGGGATTTGACAAGTAAAGTTTTAGAAAGTAGCCAAGGGGATGGTACGTAGTATTAGAGCCAAAAGAAAATAGAAGTTATTCAAATGAAAAATATGAAAGAAATAACAGTAGTAAAATAAATCAGAATACTTGAGATGTGAAAGTTGAAGACTTTAGAGAACAGATACGACTTCATGCTATATAGATCGGGCAAATATGGTTCAACTGAAGTTAAATCTAATTTGACAATTGATTTGGGATGAATATTGGGCTTAATTGTATGTAGAGAAAATTATATATGTGTTAAGACTTGGTATATGTATATAAAGGGTGCCTAAATGATGCTGTGCGCGGAATTTTACGCAGACTTTTTGAGATTTGTAGCCATGCCATATAGAAAGGCTCAGAAAAGTATGCAGTGGAATTTGGAGAAATTGTCTTTTCGAGAGCAGTTGCAAAGTATGCTACATTTTAATAAAAACATTTTTTGAAATGAATATCAGTTCAGTTTCAGTTCTGGCACAGCCAAAGCGACGTAGGTCTTTAAACTGATTTAAATAACACATTAATATTATTAATTAATGAAATAAATGTTTGTAGTTCGATGCCAAAACATTACTAAACACTTTTATAATTTATTAAAGAATGTACAACTTTTTACCCAATCATTGAATAGATACAATTGGACAACGAGAAGCTGCGACGCGATGTGCGTCTGTCCGGCTCTCGCCTGGACTTGCCACAGCTGTGCAATGTGGGCCGTCGCCTCGACGGACACATGAACAGCAACGGCAACGGCAACAGCAACAGTAACAACAATAACATCAACAACAACAACAACGAGACAACAACAACATCAATAACTACTCAAAATGTTAATGGCAGCAACAACAATCTGGGCTCTCCGGTCTCCTGCTCGACCACAAACAGCGGCAGCGGCAACGAGCGCGGCTCCTCGACCAAATCGAATAGCAGCAGCGGCAGCGGCAGCTCCGGCAACTCGGCGAGCAGCACAGGCAGCGCCGAGCTCAAGTGCAACACGCCCATGACACCATCAGGTGAGCGAGTGGGGTGGGGTGGGGTGGGGTGGGGTTTGGCTCTTGTCAACATTTGCAATGGTTTTTAGTGCGTTGGATTCATACGCATCGCTGGCGTCCAATGCGAATTAGCAAAGCTCACGCTCCCTGAGCTCAGAGTTTGGTCCAAAGCGTCAGGAGCGGTTGGTTGGGTGGGGGGTGTAAAGGCTGGGCATTAATTAATTTTATATACAAATGGCAACGAGGTCAGGGCCACAGAAATCTGCCACATGGGTTAGTTTTCAATTACATTTGCTCTTTGGCATTCGAAACAGCGAAAAGGTCCATTGAAAATGCCAAAACGAAGAGTGCGCTTCACTTTTTCTTTTTGTGTAACCTTATATAGGAACAGAAGATATAAGCTGCGACTTCAGAGAAGTTAAATTAGATATAAATAAATTACCAATCAAAGGTCAGTTTCCAAAGGTCGAAAAGTCAGAATTCATCTGCGCAAAGCGAGAAAAATGAGTGATAATAAAAGAAAATTAAGATTCAAATTAGTTAATTTTTAATTGTTGTTTATATTTCATGTAAAATATGTGTTTTAAAAGTTAAACTTCTGCACATTTTATATTCATCAAATAAAAATGTCTCTAATTTCATGTTGAGCGTATTTAATAATCTTTGCCATTGATAATTGGTAAAGAGAATAGAAATAGAAATAGCTTTGTTCAACTTATACTCTTATATATATTTTTCATTATCTATTAACTTTTGAAGCTTTGTACATTCACTGACTTATGCATAATTTTTCATTATCCCGACTAGAGCTCGTTAAAAAATATCGCAATTATTTGACTGATCTGGAATTCGAGGAGCTGAAGGTGTACAAAGAGGTCTGGTATTTCGGCCAGCATGCCAGCAAGAATTACAATAAGCCCGCCCCCACAGCGAATACCACAAATTTGGGCTATGATGATGACAATGGCAATTACAAGATCGTAAGTCGAAATAGCGCACATAACTTATAGTTTCTCAAGCGTTTGCTTTGCCCTCGACAGATTGAACACGACCATATAGCCTTCCGCTACGAGATACTGGAGGTGATCGGCAAGGGCAGCTTTGGCCAGGTGATCAGGGCACTCGATCACAAGACAAACACGCACGTGGCCATCAAGATCATAAGGAATAAGAAGCGCTTCCTCAACCAGGCTGTCGTTGAGCTCAATATATTGGACGAGCTGCGCGAAAAGGATGCAGATGGATCTCATAATGTTATACATATGCTTGACTATACATATTTCCGTAGACATTTGTGCATCACCTTCGAGCTAATGAGGTAAGTTATATTGATTGATGTCACAGCCGCGACGAATGTCTGTCACGGCACAAAAATGTACTCGTATTTCTTATATAACTTGCCAATTAAAGTAACGCATATTCCACGCATATTTCTATTGACATTCAGGCAAATTAAATTTATTCGCAACTTTTTTTTTTTTTGTTACCCTTTGCGTGCGCTGTGGCCATTAGAGCGCATTTGTTATAAGCCAACATGCGAGTCCTTTTTGGCTTTGACAAGTGCCTAGCACGCATTGCGTTGATCCTCTGTTGCGCTTTTTGCCTTGGCAACCGAACGAAACCCCCCACCCCCCCTTGGCCATGTGTGCCCGTCAAAAAATATATCCAAAAGGCAACCTAGAGAAGCCGCTCATAGAAATATATGACCTGTTATAAATACATATTAATAATATCAGCGTGTGCCTCTCATATGGCCCTTGTCTTTGATTTTGTTTTTTTATTATGCTTATAAATCTCTTTGAGTGGCAATCATAAAAGTCAAGTGGTTTTCGTAATTATTAAACGATGATTTTTAATTGTTTTTATAGCTGCGTTTATTTTGATAGTTCTACCGCGCTTTATATCTAATATTGTATCTAATAGTCCAGATTTACCGAGTCTCTCTATTGATGGGCGTATATTTTGGTATAATAGAATCAAAGATAGAACATCAAATGTTTTTTCTATTATTATTAATCAGAGAATGCTATTCAGATCTGTTGGAGCACTTCTTATTCTAGCACTTTCCTTTACTTCATTTAGAGCAGTTCGGCAGTGCAATCATAGTATATATCATAGTTTATGTATAATATACAGCTGTGAACTAAATAATAGCACCGTCACCAAAAGCAATTTTTAAATAGTTGCCACACCCACATTTTAAGAAATGTTTATCATATGGTCGCTTTGGATATAGGTTTGAATCTTGCTTACGAACAAAATAAAATTGCTTTGAGCGCCATATACTATTCCTTATGAAGAAAAAACAAATTTTGAAATCATCCTCCCTATATTTTTAGTCCGTACATACTTATGTCATGGGCTTTTTTAAAATAGTATATTCAAAAAGTGTTTTGGAGACAGGAAACGATAATATCAAATGCTCCAAATTTTCAATTTTTGATGCAGTGTTTAATATGAGATGTCGATTTTCATTTCTGGACAATTTGTTTCAAATGATTATTCTCTGCACATTTATAGCGCTTATATATTGTATCAGGAAGAGTTAAAAAAAAACTTTTTTGACTTCAACTTAATCTGTTTTCATTAGAAGAGACTTCATTTCAATTGTAACGCACAGAGGGCGATATTCAAGAACTTTTTTATGTTTATAAATTCAAAATTTTATAAATGTAGAAAATTTTGCCACATTTTAAACTTTTTATAGAAATATATAAATTTTACAGTTTTAAATTTTAGATTTAAAAATATAACATCAAATAGAATCGCAGCTTCATAAATTTAAATGCCAGTTTATTACAAGTGCCAGCAGAAGCGAGTAAACAAATAAATTTATATTTAATTTGCCGGCATGCCACCTACACACAACACACACACTGCACACACACCACACACACACACTCCAGCTGACAGCAAAAGGAAGTATATGAACAGCAAACCGCAGGCGTTTGCCGCTGGGCTATCAATTTCAATTTAAATATTCTGTAGCCTACTTTCCGCTGAATGCAGGGGGCGCTGCGGGGTACGGGCTTAACTACATGTAGCTGCGTGCAGGAGGTGTGTGTGCGGTTGTGCGTGTGTGTGTGTGTGTCTATATTTACCTGTTGTTGCCTGCGATAACATCGCAATCTAATTGATAGACAGGCAGCCGCCCCTATCAGGTGATGATTTCATGGGCCGAGGAGAGTGTGCGGAGACCGCCTCCCCCCTCGCTCTACTCCGCTCGCCATCGACTGGCCGGGACTGCATATGTCAAAGTTTAGACAGCTGGCAACACAAATATGGCAACTAACACGCGATATTCCCGCAGAAAAACAAAATAGGAATAGTGCAAAAACGAAAGGTAAAAGCAAAAAGCAAAGTTTTTACGTATTTGCTGAAGGTCATGGTTTTAGGCATTGACTTGCTTCCGTTTCCGCTCTGGCCACGCCCCTTTGCAAGCCGCATTGCTGCTGCCTGGCATTTCCGTCTAATTTGTCTTAATTGCAGACCCACAAGTTGCCGGCCGGCCCAGTTGACATTTTTGAGCAGTGTTTGCGATTTTCTAATTTCGTTTCATTAAATGGATTAACAGCACGCCATCTGGCGGCAGTTTTCCCTGATTTTCAGTGCTCTTCTTATGCACGAATCGAACTGGCGCCAAAAAATAAATAAATAGTTTTACCATGCAAAAAGTTAATTAATTATTTTGCCTTTTTTGGGGTCTAATAAGCCGCAAAATCGCTTTTCGAGTGCGCACTTTGCGTCTTATTCTTCTTCTTCTGCTTGTTTTTGCCCCTAAGAGAAGTTTTAACAAAGTTCTGACCATGGAACTGGTGTATTGAGAGGGATTGGGCCAGCCGAGGGTTGGGGTGCTGCATTGACAGTTCCCCACCTCCCCTCTGGCAACTTTAAAGTTTGTTGTGAACGAGTAAACAAAATTGTGTGGCCAAGTTTTACGTAATTAAATTTACGTGCACGCAATTGAATTTTCCATGTTAATTTGTTTTTCTTCTTTGGCAGAAACTCGCAAATTGAGTTAGTTCGCTGAGTGGATTAGCGGTCGGTTAAGAGTCGGAAATAGAGCCACAAATGCTAGTTGTAATGTCAAGCCAGACTCTAAGGCCGCAAATTTAGACCAAAATAGTAAACGACCAATTAAACAAAGCTCGAAATAAAATAATTATACAAAATGTGCTGCTGAGGAGCACAATTTTAATGCTTAAATTTAAATCAGAGCATCTAACTACACTTCGCATCCATTTCAATTGAAATAAACAAGTTTTAATTAACAGCTCAAGCTCTTTTTCCACAGAATTCTCCATTTATTTAGAATTTATGCACTTTGCTTTTAACTTTCGCTAACTGTCATTTTGCATATGTGGGTTAACTGTGAGTACCGCAAGCTGATTAGCTAATTAGCAGTTTTTCCACTGCAGAAAACTCTAAAAACTTACACAGTAAAAAAGAAACGAAAAAAGTGGAGTTGAGGGTTGTGCAAATATGTGACATAAGCCATGTAACACTTAGAGCTCATCAAAGCTGGGCGGGGATCAGCGCCCACGAAAACACGTTTAAAGCGCGTAAATTGTCGAAAGAACAAGGTCTGCTCTGACAGACGGACAGACAGACAGACAGACGGACAGACCGCAGCACATATTTTTTACCTAGCTGTATCCACCTGCAACATAGTCTAGTTGTCTCTTGCCACAAAACGGGCATTTGCCACAACTCAGGGATATTATGGGGCACGTAATTTACGGCCACTGCGATAAAATGAGCTGCCAAAACTGCCAAAGACAGTCGACAGAGGGCGGCACATAAGATATGGTCACACTGAGCGCCATAACTATGCAGCATGTTGTGTAGTTGACGTTGCCAAAATGATGTTGTCATGGCCAAGTTTTGGTCTGAGTGTGTGCTTGGCATGTTTGGTGTGCTTAGTGTGTGGGTGTCAGGGTCATAAATTTTGGGCCAAAAGCTGCTGGAGAGTTCCCCCCTTCTCTAGCATTAACAGACAGCTCTTTTACTCTGCCCTGCTGTTGCTCACTCTGCAATCTATTTCAATTTGCGCAGCTCATGATTTAGATAATCATCGCTTTATCTAGATGAACTGTCGATGTTGCTGGTGCACAAAGCTAAGCATGTTGCTTATAAACTAACTACAGAAGCTTAAAGCAAACACTCAATTAAACGAACACAATTAACGAACAAAATACATATAATTAATATTTTTTAAGAAGCTTTAAATAAAAAAAAGCTTTGTTTTTGTAACTTAATCTCGAAGCTTATTTAAAGCTGAAGCTCGCATAAAACTTAAAGCTTGCTTAAAGCTGAAAGCTTGATTAAAGCTTAAATAGCTAAAAAGCTCTTTACCTTTCAGAAAGTTTTCTATTGTTCTATCTTAATAATCTATAGTTCGAAAGCGACTTTACTATATATAAAATCAAGCTTTAAGTTCTTGAAAGCTGAGCAGTCTAAGCATTAAAATGATTTAAAACTAAACAAACTTAGCTTTAAGTCAAAGAATGCCGAGAAAGAACATTTTGATAGTTACTTTCGCGCTCTTGAAACCCCGAACCGATGTGCATTCTATCTATCTATCTATATACATGTCTGATGCTCTCAACATCCATGTAATTGTCCAAGTGGGAGGATATTCCATAATTTTTAATTAAAAAGCACAGCATGCGCTGCAAAGTGCAGATCCCACACCCTTTTTGTCTATATGCAAATGAGCAACGTCCTGCAAAAGGTTTTCCTTTTAAATTAATTTTTGCACTTAGCGTGTAGATTGCAATTTGTGGAGAGAGCTGTGCGAAGGAACTCAACAACTGGGGATTGAGTTACCATAAAGTGAGGACTACAGCATGGGCGTGGTTGTGGGCGTGGGCTTGGTTAACATTGCGTTTATATACACTGTACTATATTGAAGCCCACGCTGACAGCTGGTGTTTGCTCTTGATATTGTTGTTGTCGGTTATTATTGTTACTATTATTATGTCGTGCCGTGGCACAGTAATTGCCGCTAATTGACATTTGCCAGGCATTAAGCTTGTTATTCGCCAACTAAAATACAGATGCATATATAAAGAGATCCTAGAGAGTGTAAAAAGTTCAGAGTGTACACTCAGAGAAAAAGCTCAGAGATGCGATTATATATAAAATGATTTATTAATAGGGTATAGCGCGGCTATAGCCCGGCCTTCCCATGGCAGGTATGTTGTACAATCACAGTTCTCAAAAGCGGACGGTAAACAAACTACTTTCATACAAAAGTACATTTTACACCTGTTGCGGATGGAATTTCCCAAATCGCTGAAATACGTATTGATTAAGTTTTTATGTAAACTTCACCACAAAATCTTTAAAATGCATTTTCCACCGAAGAAGTTTAGATTTTGCGAAAAATGTTAAACACGTCTCAAATGATAATTTGTGTAGATCAATGAAAATGAATTTGAGCGTTAAACGTCACCCACCAAATCTTTGACCCCCTTTTATACAAAGGAGCGATATATTTTCCAAAAAGTGGGAAACACCCCTCCCCCCAAATGAATTTCAACAAAGAACTTTGAAATTGAGTTTGAGACCGATCGGATGGTAAACAAAAAAGTTTCATACAAACGTATTTCGCGACTTTCCCACACTTGCGGGTGGAATTTCCCTAAATTCCAACTTAACGTGCACCTTCCTCACATAAAGTAACTACAGTGAAAATTGCAGCTTTCTATCTCTTACGGTTTGGGCTGTGCGTTGATCACCAATCAGTCCGCAGTCAGTCAGGACAGACAAACAGTTATATATATATAATATTATATATTTATTTTAAGTATTTTGTTTTAAAACATATTGAAAATCCTTATATATTAAATATTTTCTTAATTTCACACAATTATAATATGTTAATAAAAATGTGTTATGCTTAAGCTGCTTATTAAAAGAATTTTTAGATTTCCAAGCTCTACCTCGGTCAGGTTTCAACGAAGTTTCTTTTTGTATGCATATACATATACATATACATATACATTTATATGCAGTATGGGCTTCTCTCAGTGTACTCTATTCAAGCGTTGGTCAAGGCCATAAGTAATATCTCATGTATATTATTCGGCTGCAGCAGCAACCATTTCTTTAAATATTTAATATCTAGTATTTATTTTGCCATTTTTTGACTATGTGTCAGGCTGCGCTAAGCAACAAAAGGCAGCGAAATGCCGCGCACTAATTAAAAGTGGCGAGTGGCATATAAATCTGTATGGAGGTTTGGCCTTCAGACGATGTGACAGTCGGCGCCTAGCCCAACAAACCCAACCAAGGTCGTGGTCACCTAGCCAGGGACAGCATCATTAATTAGTAAGCTAAGCACCCACACAGAGAGCAAGAGGCAGGGTTCGGTTTATTGGCTTAAGCCTCTTAACCATAAGCTAACTTATTTATGAATATTTAAAAATGGCTAACTAGGGAATTAGGCAGTCAATTAGGATTGAAGACCCAAGCGCTATAAGCACAATTTGTTTCTCTATTTCAAATTCGGATTGTCTGGGCTCAAATAACTTGGGCTTGAAAGTCCTCGGGTTGGATGCTGTTTAACTTTACATACATTTTTTATTAATTTTTCTTCATCTTTATCAAAATGAAATTGCTAATAATAAAGTAAAATATCCTTTT